>JAOUQZ010000017.1:3650260-3662274 GCA_028564935.1 Neosilurus hyrtlii | reverse complement strand
CTCTCTCTCTCTCTCTCTCTCTCTCTCTCTCTCTCTCTCTCTCTCTCTCTCTCTCTCTCTCTCTCTCTCTCTCCAGAGCCTGCATCTACACCATCTCAAGCTCGTGGCACCAGCCCTCCAAGTCAGTCACATCAAACGTTCCACTGGAAACAAAAATACCCAAGTGCCTCGAAAACGGTCTGGCTTCAGCTCTTCCTGCTAATTTATCAAACACAAACACAATATCCACAGCTGAAACATCGATGTTGAGCTTGGACCATCATGGCTGAGCATTTGCCCAAAAAAATAATGTTCTTCTGGGAGCAGTAGTTGATTTTTTTTCCTTAACTAAAAATCTCATCAAAAAGTCATTATGCAACTGCAAAACATGTCAGGTGATGAAAAGATGGGTTTTGGTTGCTTTGTGTAAACTCCTGATGGTTGTCTTAAGCATGAAATGACTCAGTCTAGTTGGGCCTGAAATAGAACTTGGAGAAAGAGCACTAATTATTTACTCACTGGTAGCATCATTTTGGCAAAGAGAACCCAGAAAACACTGCGCTAAGGTTTCTGTGTGTTGCCGGAGGTCTTTATAAGCATAAGTGAGGCCCCCAATCAGCCGACTGAGAGCTCTCCGTTCCCATGACGACCTCCTCCCCTTCCCTTCTGGCTCCAAGCAGCACTAATGAAGCATGGAGCTCCGCAACGGCCAATAACCCACCGCCATGGGCAACTAGCACTGCCTAGAGAAGACAACTGCAGTAGTGGAAGCCGAGAGAGTACAGCAAGGGAATTCTGGGACTTTAATTGAAATAAAATGGAACATGTGTCTTAAAGGTCAACTGGTGGTGTAAACTGAAGTGAGAGAGAGAAAGAGAGAGAGAAAGAGAGAGAGAGAGAGAGAGAGAGAGAGAGAAAGAGAGAGAGTTAACACTGGAACTGTTTAAACAGAGATGGACAATTGCATGACACACGTCAATGCACACCAATTTCTCTCTCATATTTATATATGTGTGTGTGTGAATATTTGCTTGTGTGTGTGTATAATATATATATATACACACACACACACACACACACACACACACACACACACACACACACACACACACAAGCAAAAGCCCGCTATCCAGTATTTCCAACCCATTTCCATAATCACACATGATTGCAATAGCACTTTGTGGTCAGTGGAGGCTTTACAAAATACAAAACAAGCCATGTTCTTGAAGGAATAGGATTATACTGGGAGCACCACAAACTACTTCACAAGCTAAAACTGCCACTCGATCAGTCCGTCTGTCTGTCTGTATATCTCTGTCTCTTGCTCATGGTGTGCGTGTGTGTTCGTATGCACTAAGTTTATTTTCTCTTGGTGCTAATGTAAATTCCTCATGAACACCTTCCATCACATACTCAATGATCCACAACGCAAGGCTCCTCTGGAGACTGCTTACATGTAGAACACACACACACACAACATACCTCTTGTACACTCCTACATCTATGGTAGCATATCCAACTCTATAAATGCTTTAATGTATCACCACTCCAGTGAGAAAACTTTCCAGCCAAAGCGTTTGATGACTGTTTTAGCAATTTAGTTATTTAACCAACAAATGTTTCAGGTTTTCAGCAGGAGAATGATCCATGCCCAAAGCAAATGAACCAATGGCACATTTTACTTTATGAAAACAAAAACTATAGGCAGCAAAAACCGTTGATGTGACATTGAAGCAAAGGCTATACCAGTAACTCTGATTGGTATATTATTGGTATCCAAGCCATACCTGGTATGGTTTGTGTTTTTATCTGGCCCAATTGAGGATGGGTTTCTCTTTTGAGTCTGGTTTCACTCAGGTTTCTTTCTTGTGTCATTTGAGGGAGTCTTTCATTCCACTGTCACTGCATGATTCTTCATTATGGATATGTAGGGTTTGTAGAAGAACTGTTTAAATGTTTAAATTCTTCTGAAAATTTGTTTTACTATGTATAGCTGCTTTGTGACAATGTCAATTATAAAAAGCAATTTAAGAATAAAAAAGATTTGTATTAATGAAACAACAATAAATAAATAAAAGGTTCATACACCACCACTCAGACTCGCACAGAAAAAAAACACACACTCAGGTAGGCAGACATACTTGCAAGTAAATAAATGTTCATGAAGAAAATATCAAAATTAGAAGCTTGACATAACGAACTTATTACAGATATGTAAAGTCCTAAGACACTTGATAGAAATGAAAACGGCAAAACAGCGAACGAAAAGAAGAGTGTTTTAAACAAACCCAGGCTCAGTCAACAGGAAAGGCTATTGGGAGCTGAGCTTTTAGGCAGTGCGTGAATCTATATATCATATTTCTAAATAAATAAATTATTAATGTAATAACAGGAAGAATGGTGGTGTAGTGGTTAGCATTGTCTCCTCACAGCAAGAAAATTCTAAGTTAAAACATCAGGGATGACCAAAGACCTGTCCGGGGTATGCATGCTCTCCTCAAACCTGTGTAGGTTTGTCTTCCACAGTTCAAAGACATGCAGACTGATCCATATTTGTGACTGTGAATCTGAATAGCTGGTGTGTTTGCTCTGAAGTAACTCCAGCTCACTCATGACCCAAAATAGATAAGTGGTTTAGAAAATGAATGAATAAATAAAAATTCAAATTTTGCACTTATTTTATGGATAACATAGCTATGCTTACTAATAGGATTTGAAACTGCTGTTACATTTATATTATCAGTGAGTTTAGACGGTGTTAGAACCATTTTTGTTGTTTTGTTATTTGTGAGAAATGCTGGTGCATTGCTTTAAATCTGATTTCTGAACTTGTTTACATTGTCATTAATAACTCCATCACTTCACTGTATCTTTTCATGGCACAGCAGGGTGAGGTGTGTGTTATTAGTGAACATCCACATAAGTCCACTTCTAAATCCCCATTTTAGTGAGCAGACATGTCAGTGTTAAGCGACTGCAGTGTGTGGCCTGTGGGTTTAACTATTCGAAGCTTGTGTTTACTATACATAGTTATGTGTATGTGCACCTTCAAGTGACTTAGATGTAATTTATGTCTGGCGCAACGTCTCCCATGTTACCTGTAGCTGTTCCGCTCTCTTGCTTTAAGAGACCTCTGAGGTAGACGTACAGTACATGCAAGTGTAGATGTAAATGTATGTTTCCGTGTTTGTGTGTGAGATTGTGACTGTGTCAGAGCTAATTAGTCTCAGTGATAAAGCCGAGAATGTGTAAGTGGTACATTCCAGGGATGGAAGTCAGACGTCAAAGATCTAAAACAACACAGCACCAATGACAATCATGCTGCCTTTATTGCTTGCTACAAATCACTCCACCAACACACACACACGCCTTTCTGTCTCTCTTCTCTGTTTCTGTCATCCCTCAATCCAATTCTGCCATCATAAATGTGAAGTGACCCATTTCGCTTAGATTCTGTCACTCAGACCTCAAATATGCTGTGTTTGGTCCCAGTCCGAGGCCAATCTCCGCTTCACGGCACTGCTGGAAGCCCATCAAAGCACGTCGTCATGATGGGTCTGCGGCCCATGCCAGGATGAGGGGCCAACCATGCTTCAGATCAGCTCCACGGCTTGGTCATAAAGAAGCAGATGTTGGGCGCTTCATAAAGACTAATGAAAGACTCCATACGCTGTCGCGGCGTACACTGAGGGATTATAACAGATCTAACCGCTGTGGTGCTGCACATTTTCAATAAGGCAGTTTTTAGACACGCTCGACCAAACTTTGAGATTTTATTGCAAAGGCCCAACACACACATACAGTGTCTGAACAAAGCAACAATATACAATATGTTAAAAGAGTCATTTGTAAATCACTGAATGGCAGATATTTTGAGTGTGAGTCCTCTTTACCCGAGCTGAAGATGATGACACCTCATGGTTAGCCACAAGGCAAAAGGTCAAATGTCAGTGTAAAGCTCACAGGCTGTCATGGGAAAAACAAAGATGGACCTTAGGGAGGAAACACATTGGTGTGGGTTTAAATCATCAGTACAGCTGAAGTCAACTATATGCAAATTTCCTGTACACTTCATTTAAGATAATTTTTGAACAAAACCATTAAATAATATTAATTCATTCACATGACCAAATGTTGCTCTGCTCATTTCTTTATAAGAATGTTGTATGTAATATATTAGGGCTTACATAATCAGAAAGCTTATATCCTGGGTCATAATGTGTCAAACCCTGAGATGATGTCATCTTTTACCTTGAAAGGTCAGTTTTACTGTTAATGACATTATATGGAGCACAATTTCCATTTCCAGTGTCGTCACATTTCTCAGCTTTCAATGGAAAAACTTAGACATCATTAAACACACCAGATTAAAAGCCAAGGTTTATTTGGCTTTTAATATAAAAAATTTTAATGATGGTTTAATTTTGAACCTAGAGTGATTTGTCTATATATAGAACTGTAAAACATAAACATGCAAATCTATACATATTTCATACAATATATAGAAATCTTAAAAATAGTAAAATTTCCCTGTTGACTGTAAATATATTATTATTTGTTAAGGTTTGACAGGGGAGAAGGATCCCCAGACAGAAGTGGAGGAGAGCACAAAGTTTATTAAATAGGCAAACAATCCAAAACAGCAGGCAATCTCAGGGTCAAAAAACCTGGTCAGAAAAATCCAAGAAGTCAAAACAGAGTATGAAGTAGAGTTAAAAAAATCAAAAACTACTAGGCAACAAATTTACAAACACTGGAAAGACTCACAATGGCACAATCTGGCCATTCTTGTGGGGAAATTCTGGTCTTAAATAGACAGACAAGTAGGTAGGCAACGAGACACAGATAATGGGGATGTGGAAAGCCAAAAGGAACAATCAAAGCAAAAGTACACAACACCAGAAAACAAAAACTAACTGGAGTGCTAACAATTATTATTATTATTATTATTATTATTATTATTATTATTATTATTATTAGTTGTAGTAGTAGTAATTGATGATAATAATAATAATAATAATAATAATAATAATAATAATAACTACTTCGCATAGACTTGTATGTTGAATGCTCCTTACAAACAGATGCTTTTAAGCATTTTTATTTGTTAATATAATGTTAATTACTGTGAAGCAAGGGCAGCGAGTGGGAACAGCAACACTAATGGAGAGATAAACAAAATGCGTACTATAAAAGAGGACTATGTAAACTTGGATTACCTGCCCCTCACAGCACTCCACTTCTCTTTGAGAACTTCTAGTAATACGTTTTCCATGGGCTGCATGGTGGTGTAGTGGTTATTATGTCTGCCTCACAGTAAGAAGGTCCTGGGGTCAATTCCAGGGCTCAGGGATTTCTGTGTGTTTATCTGTGAGTTTGTCTTTATCATATAAACAACCAGAAAGAAAGATTATTATAAACTATGGTTATTTACTATAAGTATGCAGTATATTAAAAATCTAGTATAGTCTGCAGGAAACCCGTCGGGTGTGTTGTGTCCTGAGTGTGGTGTGTGGTGTGTGCTGTGGTGTGGCATTATGCAGCTTATTAGCCATTAAACTGAAGACGGCTGTCTCAAAGTCTGCAGGCTGAAGAATTCCTGCTGTTGGCTGATAGCAGTGAGGAATTATCAGCATCAAAACTTAACATATCAAAACACACACACGCACACACACAGTTAGTAAATGGCTCTTACACACCAATGCTTTTCAAGCTTCTCCTTGCAGTTTTATTCCCCTCATTTCTTTATCTCCTAAACTGGATTACTTTCTTCCCTGTTCAAACCCCCCCCCCACCCCACACACACACACTCCCCCACATCCCTCCCTTCCCCCCCATCCACCCATCATCTTTCTCTATCTGTCATCAGTCCCACCATCTATCGCATGTTCACAGAAAGGAAAACAGAGTCTCCCTTCGTCCACTCATCTGTCTCCGCTACTGCTCCCCATCCCAGCTCAGGAACATGTAACTAGTCAAAATAACGCTATCACTAAGGCAAACATCTCCATGGAGAGGTGCCACGGCAACTCAGCGATGACAGTCTCTGCTTGCACAATACATCAAGATGCTATCAAGTGCCACAATCTTTCTGCGCGCACACACACACACACATGCGCACACACATGCACATATATACACAGAATAAAGAAAATATAGCTAAGATTTTTAAATAAAAGCTAAAACACTGGGAAATAAAATATAATTATAATAAAGGCTGTTGTGTATTTGTTGGAAAAGTGTGTAACTTCCCAAGAATGTTACTATCTAAGACTCAGTGAAGTGTGAAGGTGGCAATCTGGAATCAAGCACGACTCTGTGGGTTAAGAATCTCTCCCCAGATCTGTGTCTCCACAGCCAGCCAGAAAACTTACCAACAAGCCAAAACAAGAACGCAGGATCTTATCAGATACGGCAACAGAGGAAGTGTTGGCTATCATCACTAAAACCTGCCACTGAAACACCAGCTGACAGGACTTACTATCTGATCCTGTTTGGCTGTATCTTAAGAAATATGTTACTTCATTTTAGTCAGCTGTATGTTATCGAACACACGCTTTCAGTATCTGATTGGCATCTGTATGGCACATAAGTTTGAACTCTTAGGAAAAACGTGTGATTTCACAATGTAAACACTGTGGTGGTTGAGTGAAGATTTTACTTTTTTTTGGGAGTTAAAGAATGGATTATTAAATGAATTTAAAAGAGAAAGGAAGAATTGTTTTGAGTGTGACTGAAATAGTTACTGTTGATTTGGTTAGTGAATTTAAAACAAAGCTAGCAATGTCAGCACACTACACCAGGTAGTTAGGCTCACTCATCTCACTCACTGAGAGAGGGAACCGGAGTACCAGGAGGAAACCCACGCAATTACAGGGAGAATATGCAAACTCCACGTATAAACAAGAGCCTGGGAATCAAACCCATGACCTTCTTGCTGTGAAGTGAACATTACTATGAAGTTAGTAAACACAATTCTCTTTGTTAAGCTGGTGTCTTTCATATGGCTTTGCTGAAATATATAACTGTGTATCATCAGCATAACAATGAAAGCTAATACCATGCTCACTAATAATACTTAACATTAGAACATAGAGAGAAATCACCATTTACATCTACAAACTGATAACAGTCAGTTAAATAAAATTTAATCCAGGAGAGGGCTGTTTCCTTAACTCCAACAACATTTTCTAATCTGTCAAGTAGAATCGTATGATCAATAGTGTCAAATGCTGCACTAAGGTCAAGTAACACAAGCAGGGATACACTGCCATGGTCAGAGGCCACCAGTAAATCATTTACTACCATTAGGAATCAATTTTTTGCCTGATATTTCCAATTAAACATTAAAAACTTGTCCCTGTTTACCTTAGTGATGTGCCTACGACATGATAAAGAGATGCATCTTCTCGTTCTGCAAGAGTGGCTTCTGATGTTATGTTTATGCTCCTGTTTATATCTGCAGACTTGTTGTTCGATAGGTCAATACTTTACAAATGCATGTGGGAAACAAAGAAATTAATGTTTTACAGTTTTTGGGTGTTAGCTTATATGCTTATAAAATAAAGTAATTTTAATTAATGATGAGCTGAGGAATGTCTCTCCTGTCTACACTTCATAGCCAGTAACAACAAACTCCATATCCCAGAATTCAGCCTTTCCTTTACACTCACACTCCATGAAGTCATGCTCAGGCAAAACATGTCTGTGTGATTCCTGGCATTTTGGCCATTGTTAGTGTCAGTTATGTTTTTGACCTGTTCAGCTTTTTAAGTGTTGCCTAATCTAATTTAGTTTGTTTAAAGATCACCTGACACTTGGTCTGGTTTTGATCATAGTTTTAGGGTTGAATTTGTATTCTTGTCTGTTAAACACCCTGAAATAGTATCCAGCTCTTTGCCTCATGCTTGCCAGTTGAACTACATACGCTATAGCTAAGTACTATTGCAAACAATCACAGAGGACAAAAGTATCCTGAAATGAAATCTGGCATTTTACAAGCAAACTTATATTCATTGAGTGATTTCATATGTGTGCTCAAGTGCAGAGTCCAAACAACAAAAATGGTTACTGTCTCACAGCCTCAGTGACTGAACTGTACTATTGTAATGTACAGCATGTGAAAGGCAGTGGCGTATTTACCTGACCGTTTTTTTAGATAAAATATAATATTAATATATTATAATTAATAATATAATTAAAGCATTGTTGTCTGTTGATCAGTGGTCATCATTCCCAGACATCTATTTCCTGAAGACTTTGCCTCCACTGTTATCAGGCCACCTTGACCATCCAATCAAGTCCTCAGGTAATGATACCATTGCTTTAGATAGAAATAACACTAGGCCAAATCCTGCTGCACCGCTCTAAACAGGATTGTGAGTCATGTAAGAAACTGTAACCCAAATTAAAAAGGTCCAGTGTGTCAATGAAGGAGCTTTAAGACAAGAAAGTAAACTCAGAATTTCATGAGAAAACCTTTTTTAAATGTAGCTGTATATGAATGTAACGGTAAACAGTTTTAAATGTAACGGTAGTAGGCCCACGTGGATGGAGCTGGGCGTTCTGTTTTTTGTAGACTTTGAAGGGAATGAGTGTAGGCTGGAGAGGAAGCCTGTGATCGGGGTCAAGCCTCTGGGACAGTGCCCACCGCCCCCTTCTCTCCCTTCTTTCTTGTTCCCTTACACATTTTGGCTTTTCATTTCTTATTCGCTCCTCATCGCTCTCTCGGTAAAGAGGACCAGATGGTGCAGGCCAACGACAGCCAGCTAATTGAAAATCGTATTAAAAACAATCTTGCCATTGTCTCAGGAAGTGACCAAATCAATAGCACATTTTCAGCCATGGTGGACAAACCGAGACAGACGAAGAGTAAGAGCCAGAAAGGGGGAACCAGTGGTCAGGGGGGATACAGCTTGACATATCAGACAGCGGTCGGGTCTTCTTGACCTAATGAGACACAGATTGAGAGCAGTAGCATGAAGACTTGATGTCTGTTTGGAAGGTTTTGCTGAATGAACACCCCGTTGGTAAGTTAAGTACACTTACCTCATAGATTAAACAAAAGAAGGAGAATCTAACGGAAGATATCAAATTGTGCCTGAAAACCTGAAGATGCTGAGATCTGCCCCACACGTAGCCACATGCAGAGTTATAAGGTGTCTAGGGGACACTGCCACGGCTGGGTGCATCTCAAATATTATCAATTACAGCCCAAACAAACAGCCGGACTTCCTGGCCACCATTGTGTGGAGACTTTTACCGTGTCAGGAAAACCATTCAGGCAAATTAGCCATGCGGTTCAACTCTTACACTTGCATTCTCACTGGATTAAGCGTGTATGTGAGTGTATGTGGGGGGTCACGTTACTTACCTTTCTTGTCTCAAAGGAACCAGAGGGGACCATAATTTATTCCTGTTCCAGAGTAAAACTAAATCTGTGCATACACGAAAAGATTTTTCTTTGTTTGTTTTATTTTGTTTCTTTTTTTTGTAATATTTAGTAAGCCTGTTGTCGACCAAACATTCCATTAATCTATATAATGTTTTTTTGCAATCTTATACATAAATACTTCAATTGTCTTTAATTATGCATTCATTTGCCAAACTACTTTATCCTACTACAGTCTCGGGGAGGCTGAAGCCTATCTCAGCCGGCACTGAGTGAATAGGGGGTACACCCTGAACAACTTGTTAGTCCATCACAGGGCTGGCACACACGCAACCATTTGCACCTACTCCTAGGGGAAATTAAGAACGACTAATTAGCCTAATGTCCATGTCTTTGGACTGTGGGAGGAAACCAGAGTACCCAGGAGAAACCCATGCAAGCACAATATTTTAACTCCACACAGAAATGTCCTCAACAAACCTGGGACTCGAACCCCGGACCTTCTTGCTGTGAGATTGACATGCTAGCCACTACACCACATTGTCTTAGTATGATATACATGATATATGATATAATTATTCTGTTAATCAGCAAATTCATGTAATTGTCATCAATCTCTCCTGACAGTTCCACTCCACAACATCAGAGGTCCCCATAATCACATTACTCAGCCAGTTATGGGTTATCTAACCTCTCATCTGATTCTCAGGGCTTTCTGATTTACTCAGTGTGTATGTATTCCAGGTTTTAATAAGCTCATTATCAATTCTTGCTTACTTTGAGCTACTGTGCCTTGTATATGGTTTACCTGTTTTGTTTTGGTTTTTTTCTTCGTGTTTTAATTGCTGATTGTTTTCTGTTTGCTTTTGACCATCTTGCTTGCTTACAGAGCTTGTATTGAGAAATGAGGTGACTGTTGAAGTCCTTTGAAACTCTAAATAACTGTCTATAGAGCAGCAGCCTTACAGTTCCAAAAATCTTTAGAAAATAGAACTATTTCAAATAGAACTAAACCAATCTCACAATCATAGTCACATCATCTAACACCCAATCACAGCCTTCTGAGACATTTTTACATCGTCTGAGGTGTTTTTTACATTGTCTGAGCATTACCTGAGATCAGAAATATTTTTGCTTTTACTTGAGCACATGGAACAAAACTGTAGCTATGCCTTGTGATTTTGGTATGGTATTTTGTTATAATGTTTAAAGTTGTTTTTATTATTATTATTATTACTATTATTATTAATTAGCTTACTGTATATTAGCAATCTAACTATGACTGGCAATAAAGATTATAAACATGTATAATAATGATTCAAAAATCATATCAGGTTAGTTGAAATGTGCAAGCTTTGTTAAAAAGACATTGTTACTGTATATAAAGGCCAGTGAAATAAGCGGAGGTGAACAAGCCAATCAGAAGCTGGCTTTCAAGGCTGCTCACTTTGAACAGGTTTGCAAAAGGCATTATTGTTTTCTCCGGAAATGATGTACTTTTACATTTAATGATCTAATTGCAGGAATTCAAAGCTACATATTGGGCACACAATGTTGACTAATAATTTATGGGATATTCTGAAGGCAATTTTTTCTGCTGCATGTTCTGATGCATGTATGGTAGTAATTCGTAAAAAAAAAAACACTTAAAAAATTGTAAAAGAGATTTTTTCCAGCATTTTACCATGCATCACTTTACATGTATATGATTAATGTATCTATTGTAAAAAAATAAATAAATTAATAATAATAATAATAATAATAATAATAATAATAATAATAAAAGTGGATTCTTCTGGACGTTAGATAGATAGATAGAGGGGGGGGGGGCGGAGGAGCGCGCTCAAACCTTAAACTATTCAATAATAAAAAGCTGAGAGATCCCATCACTTCATCAAGAGCACTTTTTCATTCCTGCCTTATTCATTACTCATACAAACTCATCAGGTCACTTTCAAAGAGTGTACACTCACCAGCCCCTGTACTCCCACCTCCCTCTCCTGCCTCCATCTCTCCAAAGGATGAGGGAAAGACGTTGTTATCTCGGGCTGGGATAAGCACTTGAGGAAGTGGCAGCGATTATTAATGACATCAGATGAGAAAATTCTGTCTGACGCCCCGAGTTCAGGGCAGTGTGCCAAAAATTGCTGGTTTCGGGGCCTGCAGGGTTTTGGGTGGGAAAAAAAACACCCAATAAAAACAAGACATGGAAAAAACAAGAGTGAGAGAGAGAATTAGCCAGGCCAGTGATGGAGTGATAACAGGAGGAGTGGATGGACGAATAAGCTTTCTTCCATCCTTCATGTTTACGACATTTAGTTCGCTGATAGCACCAGGCTCTCCCACCTCTTCCAGACATCGTTACACAGGAATTATGGGATGGCGAGCCTTTGTAGTGTGCGATCGGCATCCGCAGCCAGGGCACAGGTTATTTATCGGCCGGCGGAGGAAAGGAGAGGAGAGGGGGAAGAAGGCACAGGGAGTGAGTGTGTGAGTGCACTGCCGCCTTATTAGTGTGATTTACAGCAGAGCCACATTAGTTCAAATTCATGAGAGCCCCAACCCACACCCACCCACACACACCCACACACACACACACACACACACACACACACACACACACACACACACACACACACACACA
>JAOUQZ010000017.1:3604453-3619486 GCA_028564935.1 Neosilurus hyrtlii | reverse complement strand
ACACACACACACACACACACACACACACACACACACACACACACACACACACACACACACACACACACACACCTCATCCATGCCCTCAGAAGAATCTCTTAGACATAAACAAAGTAGATTGTTGCGTTTGAACAATTCTGGCAACTAGACCTTCCACAATAAAATTATGTTCTCTAAATATGTTAGAGTATACAGTGTATACATTTAAAGATATGATTTGAAATGAAAATTCAAAAATAATTTTAAAAAAATGTATAATATGATTCTGTGAAACAACCTGTAAATATGAAGCTGTAGACCAAATTAATGTGTACTATGCATTAATTTCAATCTACACATCAAAGTTTACACAGCTGGGGCAGTGGTGGCCTGGCGGTAGGGTGCTGGATTACTGCTCCCAAGGTCGGGGGTTCAAGCCCCACTATCACCGTTTGGCCTTTTGGGTTATCAAAGGCCAGCCATGTCTGTGCTGAGAGGCATGTAAAAGAACTATTGCTGATTTTGGTCAAGAGTAGGCTGCATGGCCGTCAGCGTGTTTCTGCCCTGCGATGGCCTGGCGAGCTGTCCAGGGTGTACTGTGCCCTCACCCAGAGTCGGCTGAGATGGGCGCCTGTGACCCTAATTAGGATAAAGCAGTTCAGAAAATGAATGAATTTACACAGATTTTCTCCAAAACTTTAATTTTCTATTAGGATGATGATCCCATAAACTTTTTCACATCTCTCTGGACTGGATGACATCTATTGAAATCTATTATTTTAAATATAATTAATTGAAGATTTTTTTTAATTCAGTGATAATGGCATGGTACTGTAGCAGTTAGCATGTCCGCCTCAAAGCAAGAAGGTCCTGGGTTCGAGTCCAAGGCTCGGCAAGGATGTTTCTGTGTGTAGTTTGCATGTTCTCCCCATGCTTGCGTGGGGTTTCCTCTGGGAACTCCAGGTTCCTCCCACAATCCAACGACATGCACAATGACATTTGACTGTTCAGACGATATGTGAATTAACCTGTCTAAGCAAAATCTTCACCAACTTTTCCTTCTAATGTCACAGTTGCAACCTGGATATATAGATAGATATATAGATGTTATTGTTCATGGAATATTCTGGTGTTCCATAAATGCTAATGATGAGGGTAATCTTTAAAAATGAAATCCTGTCATCCATTGTTGTCATTCTGTTATTTATCATCAGTGATGAACTGAGTTTGGCTTTTCAGAGTTTGGCTTTTCTGGTATTTATAAGTGGCTCAGCAAAGAGGATGGAGGAAGCAGATGATTTGAAGCTTCAAACTCACTGTTGAGAATGTGAGTGAGGTGGACACTAATGGGAAACAGATGCTGGGACATTTTTTGAAACCTCTCTCTCTCTCTCTCTCTCTCTCTCTCTCTCTCTTTCTCTCTCCAGATGTTATAGGGTTGTGGTTTTGATGGGATGGATTTTACTTTATTTCCATCTCCAAATGTCTTATTTAACGCTCATCAGCTCTGAAGGCCCCCCTCCGGGGCCGGATATGTGTGTTTCAGCATCGAGGCTGAAATAAAGAAGGAAAATAACAAGATCAGGATAAAAGCCTAAAGAGGTGATATGTGGACCTGTAACAGGGCTAGAAAGGCCATTAGGTGTTATTAAACTGGCTAAACGCTGAGCTACATCCCACTATTTGACAGATTGCCTGGAAAATGGCGACCTGCTAAAAGTCTGTTCTGAATTTGCTTCTGTTTATTCAAAATATACAAAGCAGATCCGCCTGGCCACGGTAAGCCTGGACAAATCTGCCAAACGGTTATCAAGTTAAACTGGATTAACAGGATAAACAGACCCCATCGAAACATGTTTATTCTTTTTCCGGCATTCAAGAAGCTCTTAAAATAAATCTGAGACCATCTATTTAGAGAACTTTCTAAAATGTTGCAGCAGCTTCCGCCATGGAAGTGGAGACACGGTGTGTCGACGGCACACCTGGCCTGGAGCTCAACTGCAGCCATACACAGAGAGCGAGAAACACAGAGCAAGCCCCAAATCTAATCAATTCCATGCTCCCTTGTTAAGACATGCTGTTTTTTCTTTCCCAACACATAAAATAAAAAGTCAGTAAGGCAATCTCAGAAAAAAAATCTAATCCAGAGCGAGTGCTCAGGAAAGCTGTGCCTCATAAAAAAAAAAAAACCTACATCACAGCTGCTAAAAGAATTTTTCTCTAACACTTTATCCATAAAGTAGGACTTGTCTGTAAAACGAAGAGCCGAAGAAGGATGATATCATCCATCTTTCACCTTCATTCCCCTTTTTCTTCCATCCCTTGCTCGCCTAATTTAATTGTCAGGGTAAAAACGGGAAGTTCCGCAGATCCGCTTCATAAACGTCACCCAGTCACTGAGCAGTTCCATCTCTAGCGTAGAGTATGTTGTGTATATGTGTACAAGAGTGACGGATGGTGTAACGAGTGTTTATGACGCGTGGCATGTAATATTCAGGGTTGGGAAGAGGGTTTGTAGGAGGTATGGTGTTCTCTAGAGAAAGATAAGTCTGTTGAGCATTAGTACCTAACAAACATGTCCAGGGCTGCAGGGAGATCCATGACCGGACACAAAAGGGGACTAAGAGCATAAATATATGTGTAATATACACTCTGTATACAGTACATATACTGTAATGAGACAGGAGAAAAGAAATGGAGCTGAAAAGGTTTATAATTTATGAATCCTCAGAGTTTTATTTATTTATTTATGTGTTTATTAATTCATTGCATTGACATGTCATTTAGTTTATTCAGAGTGTAAATTGTGCTGTGATGTTTTTTAACTAAAAAATGTAGATAAGTTAACTTCATGACTAGATTATAATTACACCATGTTATCAAATTTAATCATTTTTATTGCATTTAATTGTAATCCCTTATTAATATAGACTACTGTACACTAACCCATTATTACCTTTTCCAATAAGGTTATGTTTTTGTTGGTGTTTGTTTGTTTGTAACTTCACACAACAATTTATGAATGGAATTTATATATTTATATATATATATATCGGTAGCCGATGATGACGTTTGTCTTTAAGATCAGTGATGACAGTGCATGTGGCTCCACATTCCGAAACCAGAAGCACACATGTCCACAGGTGTTGCAACAATGGCCTGTATCATGTACAATGATTGAGTTTGCTCTATGACGCTTAGCTCTGGCAGCAGCTAGACGGTGTTGCCGGTCATCCTGAAATGTGGTGGAGCTTTGGCGGCTAAAGATCTCCAGTAGGGTCGGTTGGCTGCTGAAACTTCGAGCTCATAAGACTGGATCCCGCACCATTTGAGGTTGTTCTTCAGGGTATCTTTGTACCTGAGTTTGGGCTGTCCCTGTTTACGTGAACCCTCCTTGAGTTTACCATAAAACAGTTCATGAGGGATGCAGTTGTCATCCATGTGGATGACACGTCCAGTCCATCGTAGAAGCATATTAGCATAGTAGTAGCATAGCCTCCATGCTGGTTGACCCAGCTCTGTCGAGAACCTTCTGATTAGTGATTTTGTCCTGCCAGTGAATGCCCAATACCATACGCAGTGTGCGTGTATGGAACTGTTCCAGCTGCTTGACATGCTGTCGGTATAGAGTCCATGTCTTACATCCATAGAGTTGAGATGAGAGAACAACCTTATAGACTTTTAATTTTGTTGACAACTGAATGCCTTTTTGCTAGAGAACTTTCGCTTTCAGTTTGCCGATGGCCTGGCCTGATGTAAGCTCTTTGTGCTTCAGTGGATATTGTGCTTCCCAGGTACTTGAAGCTCTTGACACATTTAAGTTCTGTGCCATTGATAGTGATGGTTGGTGTGGGCTTGTTCGTGTGCGGAACGGGTTGAACCAAGACCTCAGTTTTTCCGAGACTGATGGTTAGTTCGAAAAGCTTCGCTGCCTCTACAAATTTGTTGACAATATTTTGCAGATGTGATTCTGGTGAGCCATGAGAGTGCAGTCATCTGCGAAGAGGGCTTCAAGAATGAGATTTACTACAGTCTTTGTTCGGGCAGAGAGTGAAGGTCAAACTAACTGAGCCATCTGAGCGGTACTTGATGTAAATGCCCAGGTCAAGGTCTTTCGTGGCATGGAGGAGGACCTGTGTAAAGAAGAGGTTGTACATCACAACTGCAAGGACACAACCTTGTTTCAAACCTTTAGATATCTTAAAGCATTTCATTGTGTAAAACATGACCTGTCCTGTCATGTCATCATGAAATAGCTTTATGAGGGTGGTGAATTTGTGGGGACAGCTGAGTTTCAAGAGAATGGCCCATAGAGCCTCTCTGTCGGACACCTTGGTTAGGTCTATAAAGACAGCATAAAGGTTCATCTGTTGTTCCTGATACTTCTCTTGGAAGCACTCATGGTGCTTCAACCTGGACAGAAATCCACATTGAGCATCAGGGAAATTAGCTTCCGAGACTCCAGAGATGAGCCTGTTGAGGAAGATGCGAGCTAGGATTTTTCCAGCAATTTAAAGAGAGATTCCTCAGTAGTTGCCACAGTCACACTTGGGTCCGTTGTTCTTGCACAAGGCTACAATGGTGGCATGCCTGAGGTCAGAGGGCATTTCTTCTCTTTCCCAGATGGTGAGGAGAACACTATGGAAAGTTTTAAATGATGTAGGTCCAAGTGCTTCGTACACCTCTGTGGGTATTTCATCCTTTCCAGGTGACTTGTTTCTTTCCGTTGCTTTATAGAGTGCTTGACTTCATCCTTGGTGGGAGGTTGGTCAAGGTCCTCTAGGATGGGTTTCTGTGGGATCTGATTGAGAGCATCAGGGTCAACACTAGAGGGCCTGTTGAGAAGTTGACTGAAGTGCTCTTTCCACCTTGCATTAATACTGATCTTGTCTTTAATAATTCTGAAGGCATCTTCCAATTGGAGGGGAAATGTTCCACCTCTTGATGGGCCATAGATTGCCTTGGTGGCACTGAAGAGCATCTTGGAATTATTTGCGTTGGAGTAGCGCTAGACCTCCTCAGCCTTCTTCTCCCACCACTTGTCTTGTATGACACGAAGCTCCCTTTGGATCTTGGCTTGGCAGTGTTTGAACTTGTCGTGGCAATAAGTGCTGTCAGGGTTATTCTGCCACTCAGCATAGGCCTTGTTTTTGTCTTCCAGCAGTAGCTGCACTGCCTCAATGTTTTCATCAAATCAGTCCTAGTGTACTTTCTTCTTAGGTCCAAGGACAGTCTTGGCAGTTTCCAGCTGAGTTTCATTGAAGTATGTCCATTGGCCATCTGCTCCATCACTATTTGTAGGAGGTTTGGAGAGCTTATGATCGAGGCTGGTTTGGAATTTCTGTAAGTTAAGAGAAGACTTAGGTTTCTCAATGTTGAATGATTCCCTGACCAGTTTGGGTTGCTTGTGATGTGGGGGAACGACATGTATGTTCAGTCTGGCTATATATATATATATATATATTTGAAGCCGGAAATTATTCATACCCCTGGCAAATTTTGTACTAATTGTTATTGTGTTATTTAGTAAAATACTTTAATTCAACCAGCTTTTAAAGTTCATTCCACCAAAGTCAAAGAAGAAATTTTATTGTATGAGCCTTTGCATATTCCACTATATTGTTAGAGTTGGGACGCTGGTCGTCAAGTTCCACTCTGCAGACCACTGACTTATCTATAATCAAACACACAGGTACATATCATCATCATCGTCTTCTTCTTCTTCTTCTTCTTCCACTTGTTCCGTAGTCGGGTTGCGGGGGCAACAGCCTATGCAGTGATGTCCAGTCTTCCATCTCCCCAGCCACTTCCCCAGCCACTTCCTCCAAGAGACATAGCCCCTCCGGTGTATTCTGGGTTGACCCCGGGGTCTTTTTCCAGTCGGGCATGGCCAAAACACCACACCAAAGAGGACCCCTCAAAAGCCTCCTCTCAACACAGAGAAGCAGCAGTTCTACTACTCCAAGCTCCTCCCGGATGGCCGAGCTTCTCACACATCTCTGAGGGAGAGCCCCACCACAGGTACATATGCGTAGCACTAATTACACTGTGTAGCATGAGAAGGTCATGAAAAATAATAAACTAGAACAATTCCTCATAATAAAAATAAACACATGTGTGTTAAACTAAAAATGATTGGGCAGTAAACTGAGCTCATTGATCTGATATATAGAGGACAGTTATTGGACTCATGAGAGAAAAAGAAATCTTTGAGATTAATTACATACTTTTGACACACATCCTTTTTTAGAAATGTTATTAAGTAAGAGTATAAGAGTAATTAATTTTATACATTTTAATGACAATCAAGTAAAGTATTAATATGGCAAACTTCTATTTAAGCCTATTGATGAAGTACACTTACACACAGCTATTTTTGTGCATCAGATAAAAAAATCTACCTCTTTCTTTTTAAATACAACTAAATAGAAATATTAAAAGGAGACAGTATATTATTCCAGTGAAAAGATTTACAATCAGGACATGTAATGTGTGTTCCCTGTTTATTTCGTTGCTGTTTTCATCATAAAAACAATAATTTAAAAAATTTATTTTAAAGTCTTGTTGCCAGTCCGGCTTTTTTATATGCTTATTCTGAGTTTGTGCTTTACAAAACAAAGAACCACTCTTTCTTCTTTAGCTCTTTTCTCTCTGGTTTGTCATTTCCAGTGCTTTACCCATGCTTCACCTTCTCTCTCCCCCTCACTCTTCCCTCTTATTGTTGCTATAAATCCAAACGGCTCTTTTGCACTTTTACTAAAACAGTGAGTCATTAAATGCTTGATTTCAGATGGTAGACTGTGAATGTTTTAAATTAACTTTATTGATCTGCGAGTCCATCAGCCAGCCAAGGAAAATCTGACACCAGGCTGGCACACGAACAGTACATTTCCACTTGGGTTGTTGAAGATGCCCAGTTAAATCAATTTTATTTCACTCTTGCACTAATGACTTTGCAAGAAATAATGTGTAATAAAATGATAGCAAGACCAAAATTGTTTGCTTTCTAATTCACTTAAATTCTTCAAAAAATTAAAATTAAAATAATAATAAACTAAACTTTCACGTCCGCCTTTCAGCAAGAAGGTCCTGGGTTTGATTCGTGGGCTCGGGGCATTTCTGTGTTGAGTTTGCATGTTCTCCCCATGCTTGCATGTGTCTCCTCCAGGTACTCCGGTTTCTTCCCACAGTTCAAATTGCCCCTAGGTGGGAGTGTTAATGCTTGTCTGCCGAGCTGGGCAGGGTGTACCTCTCTCGCCCAGAGTCGGCTGAGATGGGCACCAGCCTCCCCACAACCCTAATTAGGTTTAAGCGGCTTAGAAAATGAATAAAAAAAACTTCTACACAGTTACTTTATAGAGTATTTGGGATGAAATAAAATTTCTGAGGGAATGTCTTTAGGAAGAATGGTATTTATCCCCTGGAGAGTTGTAGATCCAATGCCAAGGTGTATTGAGGCTGTTCTGGTGTCTTTTGGTGAATCAACATCGTACTAAGACACTTCATGTTGGATTTTCCTTTAAGTTGTCACCGTTTGTATAAACCGGAAATATAAATCATCCAATCAGAAACCAGTGAAGTAAACGAGGCACATGGCGATGTGTTGGACATGAAAGACAACTGCGCTACCATCCTTTAAATTTACACACGAAAACTCTTACCAAAGCTTTTTTTAATGAAACTACACCCAATTTTCCAACACTGGAGCAATACCGTGTAAAAATCATGGTGATGTATGCTTTCTGTGAAGTTATGTGGTCTCCATGAAGCCGAAAGCTGAAATTGTATACACTCATAACTCGTAACCACACATTCTTTCTTTGAAGAAGTGATCCCAGTACAGAGAAGACTAATTTTACAGACTTTAATTTACAGTGTTGTTGACTGAACAATTCCTAAAAGCACTTTTTCACTCATTATAGTAAAGCATGTCAACAAGACATACTATGCTATTCATACACACTTTACAGATGTGCTTGAGGATGTGCTGATTTATTTATTAATTTATTTTGCCAACAAACCATCCAGTTTGTTATTTACTGATTCCCCCTTTTTTTTAGAAAATAGAAAGAATTTTAAAGTACAATCCAAGATGAGCACCAGCCATTCTCCAAATGCAGCTTGCCTGGTGGAAAGCGCTATTGGCAAGCGGCTGATATCAGCCTACCTCACTACAAACATTCACTGCATTGTGCTAAATATTGCTGTTAGCAGCAGTGCTAGTGTTACTGGCGACAGGTCTAGGGGAATATGTGCCAGTAGAGTGCGGCATATAGGCAACAAGGGCAATGTGTAACCAAAGAGTTTAAAACAACTGTAGATGAAACAGAGAGGAAACAGTTTGTGTCATTTCAGCACTCATTTAATACTGAATATAATATTCATTTATTTTCTAAAGTGCTTTATCCTAATTAGGATCACAGGGAGGCTGGCGCCCATCTCAGCCAACTCTGGGCGAGGGCAGTGTACACCCTGGACAGCTCGACAGGTCAAAACAGGGCAGAAACATGCTGACAGCTATGCATCCTACTATTGACGAAAATCAGCAATGGTTCTTTTACATGCCTCTCAGCACACACAGTGAGAGGCATGGCTGGCCTTTGATAACCCAGTTAGCTGCACTGAGGGGGGTGCAGCAGTGATATCCTGTTGATAGTGGGGCTTGAACCCCCGACCCTGGGATCAGTAATCTGGCACCCTGCCACCGGGCCAACACTGCCTCTTGAACCTACTATTAACATTAACTCTGTTTTACTTTTAATTAATTCACCTCCTAGATATTAACACATAAACATAGAAAAGTAAACAATTTAGCTTATTGAAAATGACCAAAAAAGTAAAATCAATTATTTAAATCAGTCAAAGTACTAAGTTGAACGGCGGATCGGGTGGGAACTTACTGCTGGCTGAACCACCAAGTGCAAGATAGGTGACAAGCCACTAAGTCATAGAAGATGACCCAAAGGCAGAAAGTGAAGGCTAAAGTCAATGATTTACTGGCAGAGGGTGTACACAAAAATGCTCAGACAAAAAGCAAAAAAAAAAAGAACAAAAAAATCCCTGAAAGGTTAAAAACTCAGAGAATAAGAAGTCAATAAATAATCCAGCAAAAACCCAGAGACAAGTCAAAAAGCTCTTGGTTCAGAATGAAACATGCTGGCAACTTCATGCCTCACACAAGGCAAGAATCCAGCAGTCTGTTCACCATGTAGGCAGGACCCCCATCAAGGAACCTGAGAGGGGGTGGAGGTCTAGCAGCAGGGGCAAGAGGAGAGGACAGCACAGAACACAACAGGGAGATGTGAAAGGTGGGGTTAATCTTCATGGGCTGGGGCAGCTGTAGTTTGTAGCGTACTGGGTTGATGCGTCACAGCACCTTGAAGGGACCAACAAATCGAGGAGCCAGTTTATGGGATTCCACCCACAAGGGAAGGTCTCTCGCTGACAACCACACCATGTGACATGGGCGGAAGTGCAGAGCTGACCTCGGATGTAAGTTGGTCTGTCTCTGGTTGGTTCTAGATGTTCAAAATAGGATCTGCCGAGCTCTTCTACATTTCCTTCTGCAACGTCTCATGAATAGCTGAATGGATGGAAGTCTCACGTCCTTCTCCTGGTCGGGGAACAGGGGTGGCGGGAACCCAGACTGGCACTGAAAAGGGAACATATAATAGTAGCAGAAGACGGTGTTGTCTGGTGTTGTTGGAGGGTGTTGTGTGCATACTTAGCTCAAGATGATAGACTGGCGATGGCCCCAATCATCTTGCAAAAGGCCTGCATATTTCGGAGAACTGTGGACCTCGATCTGACACAATGTCCTGAGGGAGCCCAAAAACTCAAAACAACTGTAGTATCAAAGGCAGAGGGAAGTTTGGGCAATGGGATGAAACGACAAACCTTGGACAATCTGTTGACAATAACCAGAATAACTGTGTTACCTTGAGAAGTTGTCAGGCCCATGACAAAATCAACAGACAGATGAGACCATGGTCAGGTGGGAATCAGTAGAGGATGGAGTAACCCTTCTTACTTCTGTTCTTGCTCCGGACACACATTGAACAGGCCCCCATAAAAGCCTTATTATCCCCTCCATGCCCAGCCACCAAAACCTCAGTCACAGAAACTCTAGGGTTAGGGATGCTGAGCCCCCTCGAGCCAATGTCTCCACTCCTCTAGGGCTATCTTCACCGCTTATGGTTCACAATCTCCTACATCACATCTGGCCTCAGTGGGAGTCAATCGGTGAGAAAGGAAGCCACAGGAATGCAGCTTGCCATCTGAGCTCCGCTGGGAAAGAATTGCCCCTATGCCCATGTCGGAGGCATCCACTTCCACAATGAAGGGTTGTGAGGGATCTGGGAGGATAAGGATGGGTGCAGAACAAAACCGTACCTTGAGATCCTGAAATGCCTTCTCAGCCTCCGAGTTCCAAGAAAGGGGGCCACTGTTATGCTTGGTGAGGTTGGACATGGGAGCAGCGATAGACCCGAATCTCGTGATGAACTTTCTATAGAAGTTGGCAAACCCAAGAAAGCACTGAACCTCCTTGACTTGGAAGTTGACCAGTCCTGTACCACCTGGATTTTATTGGGGTCCATCTGCAGCTTTCCTTTTCTCATAATATACCCAATGAAAGGTACCTCTGAGCCATGAAACTCACATTTTTGGGGTTTAATGAAGAGATTGTTGTCAAGCAGTCTCTAGAGAACCTACCAAGCATGGAGTTGGTGTTCCTGAAGATACTTAGAAAAAATGAGTATATCATCCAGGTAACCAAAAACAAAAACATTGATCATGTCTCTGAGCACATCATTAGTTAGGGCTTGGAAGAGAGCAGGTGCATTGGTCAACCCAAAGAGCATTGCCTGGTATTTATAGTGACCTGACGGGGTGTTGAAGGCGGTCTTCCACTCTTCTCCGGACCGAATGCAAACTAGATGGTAGGTCTTTTGCAAATCCAATTATGCAAAGATAATAGCACCATGTAGAAGATCAAAAGTAGCAGACATCGATAACGCACCGTGATCTTGTTCAAGCCCTGATAGTCAATGCAGGGGCGTAGACCTTCATCCTTTTTGCCCGCAAAGAAAAACCCAGCCCTGGCAGGAGAGGTGGATAAGTCAATGAATCCAGATGCCAAAGACTCTTTGATATAGGCTTCCATAGCCTTGCGCTCAGGCAGAGAGAGGGAAACATCCATCCCCTAGGGGGACAAGTTCCAGGCAGCAGATCATTAGCGCAATCATAGGGTCTGTGTGGAGAAAGTATTCCTGCTAAAATCTTCCCTTAGTTCCAGTACCCGGCAGGGACTTTAGACATCTCAGTGGGATCCAGGGACTCAGTGGCGCTGGGAGATATGTCGGGAAAAATACAACTGGCCTGGCATGTGGTACCCCAACCTATAATTTGGCCTGTGGTCCAATCAATCTGTTCCAGTTTAGCCAGGGGAATCCTAAGAATACAAGAAAACTCAGGTGATTTGATCAAGAATAAGGAAGGAGGTAGCCAGGTTGACCCTACCAGAGCCCAGGGGACAGCCATCCAGAGCAGTGACAGAAACTGGTGACTTGAGAGATTCCTTGGGCACATTCAATTTATGCGCTAGGTCAAGTCCATGAAATTTCCAGCCGCCCCTGAATCCACCAATGCCAAACAAGAGTGACTGGAGTCACCCCAATGTAAGGTGACAGCAAGGTGGACTCCCTGACTGGAACACTCAGGAGAGAAGGTTTCCCCTGTCACAGCCCTCCCGTGGCTGGACAGGTCTCCCCTTATTCCCTGCAGCTCTGGACATGAACACCGGAAGTGACCAAATTTGCCACAGTAAATGCAATAGGTGCACCCAAGTTGCATGGCCTCTTCTTGGGGTAGTGGATGTGGGGTATGGCAGGGTCTGAATAGCTCCATGGGACCTTTGTGGTCACTCCGGTCCTTGTGGCGTTCTTGGAATCTGTTGTTGAGGCGAATAAAGTGAGAGATCAGGTCATTAAAATCACTAGGACAACCCAAAGAAGCCAAACCTTCCTTAATAGAATCTGACAGACCACGATGAAAGGCAGATACTAGAGCCCTCCTATTTCAATCACTTCCAGCAGCCAGGGTGCAGAACTCGATAGCATAATCAGCCACACTTCTCCTAGCTTGGACTATGGTCATCATTCATCTAAGTGAATCAGGGCCCATGGTGGACAAACACCCGCTTCATCTCTTCAATGAAGATCTAGTAGTTGCCACACTCAGGACCCTGGTTCTGCCAAATAGCTGTTGCCCATGCCAGGGCCTTGTCAGTCAGTAGGGTAATTACATAGGCAATCTTAGAATGGTCAGAGGGAAAAGAATTAGGTTGTAGTTTAAAGGTTAAGTTGCATTGGGTTACGAAACCGCCACAAGCCCCTAGCCTACCATCATACTGGGCCCTGGTGGAACTGGAGATGGCAGTGAAGGTTGAGAAGAAGCTGAAGGGGCAGCTGAGCCTGGGGCTGTTGTGCCAGGCAGGACTGGGCTAGTTGTTGCAGAAGTTGGTCAAGCTAAATCTCCTACTGGGAAGTTAATGCTCAGCTATGGGTGTCCATTGTAGAGCAAAAACTATTTTTCAAAGTCTGTTGGCTGTGGTGCAGTTTGAGCCATCTCTACTCTGTCTGTCATGACTGAGTCTTTCTGTAATGGCCGGATCAGGGTGGGAACCCACCGCAAGTGCAAGATAGGTGACAAGCCACTAAGTCACAGAAGATGACGCAAATGCAGAGAGTGAAGGTTAAAATCAATGATTATTGGCAGAGGGTGTACACAAAAATGCTCAGACAAAAATCAAAGAAAAAAACAAAAAATCCCAGAAAGGTTCAAAAACTCAGTGGATAAGCAGTCAAAAAATAATCCAACAAAAGCCCAGAGACAAGCCAAAAAAACTCTTGGTTCAGAACGAAACATGCTGGTAACTCACCGCACAGCAAACAAAGTCTCAGTGCAGAGAACAGAAAAGGCAAGAAATAAATACCCCAACCAATTACTTCCCATAAACAAGATAATAGGGAACAGGAGGAGGGAGACGAATGAGGGTAGGGAGGAGACACAGAGTGAGGTGGAGACAAAAAGCACATGGGCAGAATAACACTAACAAAAACAACATTCAGTGAGGCATTTGGCCAATAGAGGCTGCAAAAATCCGAACTGTGACATGAGTACTTCATAAATTAAAACAAAAGACAAAATAAATTAAACCTGATTGAGCAGTTGTACCAATATGCAAATACAGGAATAATTATCATAGCAATTTTTAACAAAAAAAAATGTAATTACTCAAAAACCCATTATTCGAATGATAATGAGTTATGGCTCTAATCCAAAAAGAATTTGTTGCTCATCTATAAGATTTTACAATTTCGCCTCACTGTTAATATGTCACTGTAACCTATGACCTGTTCTCTGCCCGCCGTTGGCGGTTGCTAACCATTAGCTTCTAACCTCACAGCAAAGACCCAATATTTTAAAACCCAATTTTCACCTTAACATACCATAGCTGTATTAAGATGGAACTATGAACCATTTTACTTAACACTCTGAACATATATCATTACCTAACAGTATTTACATTAGTTCCAATCCGGACATATTACACTTTCTTTTGAAGTTATCAATTATTGATCCCATAGCACACTGGTTTAGATAAACTACACCACTCTCTACTCAGTCAGGACAAGAGTAAGGAGTAAGAGTGTTTAGGTGTGTGCAACAGCATCCATCCAGGTTTTTAGGTAGTTTACAGGACTTTCGAAGACTACTGCCATCGGCACAAAAAAAGTTATTGCCTTCCTTCAGTGGTGTTTTAAAACATTCTGAAAGTTGCCTGCAATTGCATTTATATTTATGATATATAAACATTCATTAATACCTATATTATATTATTACCTATATTTATTGTTGCTTAATACAGCCATGAAATCATTGAAAAATGTAAAAGCACACCTTCATCCTTGTCTGATAATTTTGTTTCTGATCACTGATTAGGTATGCCTGGGTGTTGTCCCTTTAGCACCAGTCGCAAGATGTTCCAGGGGCAACTTGTTCCCACTGCCCATATAAAAGCAGCTTTTAAGAATCTGCAAGGGTGTGGATGGATATTGCCAGAGTAGAGATGAAACCGAAAAGAAAAAATTAACAGCATGATTGGGGTGAAACTACAGTACCTTTATATTAACAGTTTCATTTCAACAGCAGCTGAAATTTTGACCAGTACATTTTTACCAATCATTGACCCATATAGTGAAAACAAATTCTGGACCCAGCATGAAAGGTTGGAATATTCATACACGTAAATTTATATAAATTAATAAAGCATGAAGTAACTGCTACGGCTCTGGAAGTGAATTATTTTGTGAATTCCCGTTTCTTTTCCCATTCACATTTAATCCACTACTACATCCGAGTTTCCCTAAAACCACTGAGGTGTAAAAACAACCCAAGGTCAAACAAGCTCATATCCACCAGTGACTATTTAAAAAACCACCAACATCGCACACATCATGGTTTCTGGGGGAAGGTGGGTCCTTGTTAGTATGAAAAAAAACAAAAGGCCAAACGATCAACCAAAGTTTCCACTGATGGTCGTACACACCAAAAATATACACTGCACATTCACACACAACCACTTAAATTACTCTGTCATAAAACCCCTACTATGCTTTATCTCTCTCTCTCTCTCTCTCTCTCTCTCTCGTTCTCTCTCTCGATGTCTCCCACACTCTCTCTCTCTCTCTCTTGCTCTCTCTCTACTGCTTGCTCTCTCTCTCTCTCTCTTTCGCTCTCTCTATACACAACTGTTTTTGATTGTTGGTCTGTGAGATGAGCTGTCAATCACTCTGTAAATGAAGGCTTCCAACAGAGACCAGGTGACCTGCTGTGGGCTTCATGGATAGCGGAAGTGAATTAAAGGTGAAACTGAGGAAGAGAGGTGTTTCTGTCAGCACCTGCTTAAACACATACACACACACACACACACACACACACACACACACACACACACACACACACACACACACACACATATACATCACACAC
>JAOUQZ010000017.1:3566377-3576605 GCA_028564935.1 Neosilurus hyrtlii | reverse complement strand
ACACACACACACACACACACACACACACACACACACACACACACACACACACACACACACACACACACACAGTAATACACAGTGTGGAGTACAAAGAAATATCAATGTATTTAAATGATCAAAAGGCACAAGGTATTGCTAATCATATAAAACATGCTAAAACCAGTCATAATTTCTTCTTTTGACTTAAAGAGACATTTAAAGACAATAAGAACAGTTTAAAAGGTCCATCATTGCATAACCACCAAATATACTATTCCCAAACTCTGCACACGCACTCTCACACACATTCTCACACACACACTTACATTTTGAAAACACTCTGTGTTTAAAAGTGATTTCTGAAGGATGCTTTAATTTGTTGCTATTAGCAACGACTACTGTATAAAAACATGTTCATGTGCATGTGTTATGCAGGGAAAGAAAACTAGAACGTTCATCTTGATGTTAAGTCGCTGAATTTCAGACAGTGCACTTGGAAATGGAAAAAGTGATAAACTGAACTGCATGTGTGAGCTGTATTTTGTGGGTATGGAGGGAAGGGTGGGGCGGTTTGGGGGCGTGGAGACTCTTAGGGCCAGAAGCCCTTCAGTACAGAGTCAGGATCAGATTCACATAAACTCAGTCAGATAGCAGCAGGAATGGTGTCACCCCAGTGCGCTGTGGGGTAGAAACAGGATGGCACAAAGAACCACGGAGCTGGCACTTTTACCAGCCAATCAGGTTGGCTTTGGCCTTCTCTGTAAGTTTGCGAACTCTGCCTTTGCTCGATGTGCCGAAAGTGATAGAGGCGTCCTCGAACAGAAGCTGTCTCTGCTCTTCTTCAGAGTCTTCCTCGTTGTAGAAGGCTGTCCTACGGCCCTGGTTACGTGTTTTCATAGTTCCTTTACTGTTCCCATCCCCTCCGGACTCCGCCCTTTCTGTTACCTCCTTTGGCGGAGTAAATGTGTTCTGTTCGTTGCCACGGCGACCGCTCCTTCTGACAGTTTTGGGACTTGGAGGGGCTTGCTCTACTGTCCTCACTAAACGTGGTCTTCCACGACGCTTTGGTTGCTGTGGAAGCCCCACCCCCGAGTCCGATAGGCTAGTGTCCTGTGTGGTGGACGAGGCCCCGGCCTCGTCGCCCGTGGACTGGTCAGGCTCATCCTCGTTGATGGAGTTCAAACACAGCTCTTTTTTACTTTTCCTGCCCCGTTTACCCGGAGGCCGGAGCAATGGGAGTGGCCTCACAACCTCAGCTGTCCTTATCTGTGGCTCCAGTCTAGGTCTGCCCCGCCCCCGTTTCACTACACCCAATGACGTTTGACTGCTATGGCCATTCAGATGAATATTGTTTGGAGGAAGAGGAGGATGATCCACTGGACCTGGCAAAAGATAAGTGGATAAATAAAAGAGTAGTAAGAGCAGAGAATATAACATCAAGTCAAGTCAGTTTTCATCATCATCACCATACAGTCTATAAGCACATACACAGCTGGATGGAAATATTATACCTATAGAAGAACTGTGCATCACACAGGACGATACACAAGCTCTGTAAAAACGAGGAACAAGTGAAGGGAGAACTGTTTGTGATCATTTATTTTAATGAGGAAATATTTCAGATCACTACAGTGAGATGCCTGAATATATGGCTTCCATCAGTCAGTACTGATCATGTATAAAATTCCTAGTTCACTTCTACTTGTTTGCAAGGTCCTCCCAGGATAGGAGAGCACTTCGGTGTTGGCACTTTGCC
The DNA here is from genome assembly GCA_028564935.1 of Neosilurus hyrtlii. Lineage (NCBI taxonomy): Eukaryota > Metazoa > Chordata > Actinopteri > Siluriformes > Plotosidae > Neosilurus > Neosilurus hyrtlii. Next base: position 3,574,867 of record JAOUQZ010000017.1, on the reverse strand, counting down.
CTTCCATGACATGCCCAGGATGAGGATACACCTCATGTGGAAGGCAAATTCCCTTAACTGGAACAAACCCAAACCTGTTCCAGCAGGACAAGCCCCTGTGCACAAAGCTTACTTCATGAAGAGTGTTCTGCACAGAATCCTGACACCTCAGACCACCTGAACCAACACCTTCTATAATAATTCTATAATAATTAACTTCTATAATAATTATATATACAATGCTTTTCAGAAAAGTAAATAATTTATTCATTATATTTTAGAGGTGGGATTGAAGGAGGGAGTAAAAGAGAAAATAAATAATAATATCAGAGAAAATTTTTAATATACTTCTCATTTGGTAAGGTTTCTCATCGTGTGCAGCTGTAACGCTTCCTACACTGAATAGAAGGCTTTTTGTTTTTTGTTCAAGTCCTGTGACCTACATAACATTTTACACTTCAGATGGAGGAGAGCTATCAAAGAAAACTACTTGTGGCGTTTGAACTTGCTGTGACCCTGTTTAAAAGAATCAATGCCAAAATCTAATCAGTTCACGAGCTACTTCCAGAAATTATTTCACATAAATCCTGTAAACATTTACACCTCCATTCTTCAGATTCTGTATCCTGGGTCGAGGATAGTGGCAATAGGAATGGAGAACCCTACTCACCTCCACGCACTCATCAAGATACCCTGCTCCAAGCCTAGGGGACACCAGCTAAGCCAAAATGCCTGGGTACGGCTCTTAACCGCATTCGCACTTGAAAGACACGCCTCCCTCAAATCCTTCGGCGCATGCTGCCTTCAACTGTGGACTGACGCAGACACCGCGGCACATACTACCTGAGTGTCCTTCCCTACGACTTCCGAATGAGCTGGAGGGTCTTATTGAACTTGACTTTTCTACTGCTAGCTGGCTCCAGATGGACATCTCCTTGTGACAGTGATAACACGAACGATGATGACACATTCATTCTTGATGATTCACTCATTTACTCTCTCTCTCTCTCACTTACACACTGTCTCTCACTGCACACTCTCTCTCTTACTGCACTCATTCAGACTCACTTTTACTCATTCATGCACTCAATAACTCATTCATTTTCTCTCTCTCATTCACTCATTCACACTTGCAGAATTGCTTAATCCTTCTAGGGTGGCGTGAAGGCTGAAGTCTATCTCAGCTGACATTGGGGCAAAGGCGGGGTGCACGCTGGAAAGGTCGCCAGTCTACTACAGGGCAAACACACAATTTTTACAATTTGGCCTAATATGCCTGTCTTTGGACTGTGGGGGGAAACTGGAGTAGATGGAGGAAGCCCATGCAAGCATGGGGAGAATGTGCAAACTTTCCACAGACGCCCGAGCTCGGAAATCTTTCTTGCGGTGTGGCAGATGTGCTAACCGTTCCCCCACACTAATACATGTATGTTAAATGTAACATGCACACCCCTCTATCTGGCAGCACAGTTACCTCTACAGCTGTGCAAATGAAAATAAAATAAATCACAAACCTGGCGTGTGCTTAACTGGAGTTCGGAGTTTCCGCCTCGACTCCCTGCCCACGCTTTCAACGTTGTTGGAACTCTCTGTTTCCTTGGAGATGCTGGGAGAAGACTGAGTGTTCTGCGTTCGAGCAGTCCTGGATGTCGACTCAGGTCCTTTACTGTGGGCGGGGACAGGGGGTGGAGATGACTGCGATGGAGGTGGGTCTGTGGAATGAGTGCCAAAACGAGCAGAGCTACGAGTGCGTCCGGGGGTGACGGTGTGTTCCGTTTTGCCATTGATATGTGGAAGTGTTTGTCTTAAAGACACAAGGCGGGACTGGCTAGCTGGTGTGGGTGGAGCTACCACGTCAGAGCGAGGAGGAGCCCGAGAGGAGACACGCCTCTTCCTCTCAGGGCTGAAGAGAGAGGAGAAACAGAGGACAGCATTAGAAGAAGCATTTAACTGTCACATATGCACTATAAATTATTTCCTTTACATCATTTATATATTGGATTTGATTCTGTACCTGTTTGAAGGCATATTGTCATTAATGCAAAAAAGGGGACATACTAAGTACCGAAAAACTCTATGTAAATATTTCAGATTATTCCTTTTCACTCATTTCACTTTTTACTCAATATAATGTGTAACTGAATGTATTAAAGTGAAATAAAAGGAAAACCTTCCAAACTCTCCCGATACACAAAAACATATCTATATTACCATCATCCGGTTTTTTTTACTTACATTTTCAAAGTTGCAATCTGCTAAAATCCCTTTCAGTTTGAAATAGTGTTTGATAAGCCTGCAGCTTCACTCTCACAAGTGTGCGAAATCGTAGGAACAGGATGTAAATTCGTCAGTTCATATAAGGCAAGTTAATGGCAGCAATAACAGTTTAAGATATTTAACTATAAAATCAGCAGCCAGGAACAAATAGAGATCATATGCACTTCACGTACAAGAGTCCACTCATACATATGTGACCCACACAGCAAAGTGGGTATTAAGTCAGAAATTACTTTGTTGAACTTCAAAAGTGATTTTCTCCAGAGTTGCAAGATTAAAAGGCTGAAATTTCCTGGAAGGTTTTGGTTTGTTACTCCAAAAACTAGCAACATATCTTAGAAAAGTTGGTATCATTTTAAAGTTTAGAATATCAGCTACAAAATGGTACCAATAACTCAAAATTAGTAATTTCCAACTAAATATCCACTTTGCTGTGGGTCACAAATGAAATATAAGTATTCGGGCGCCATGTATTCATATGCTAATGAGTTTTGTATTGCTGACAAAAACATGGGATAATCACGACTTTTCGATATTCTTTGCATTATAATTTCACCCCTGTGTGCAGAACTACTGCTCGCTTTTATTTTGTACACAAAAAAGGGTTCTTTACCACGATAACATATTGTGTTTAATAGAAACAAACTTAAACTAAGTACTGTAAGCTTTTATTAAGTTTGGGTTTCATTTTCTTATAAATTAAAATGTTTTTTAAAATATAAACATGTTCACTATTTAATAAGGAACAAACACCAATCAGTGAGGACACAATCTTCACATGAATTAGTGGCACCTGGACGCAGAGCTGGATGGGGAAGAGCTTCTTCTCCTCCTCTTCATGGTTTGTCTGGTCGGTCGCTCCCGGTGCAGCCGTTGTCGGGTCTGCCGCTCTGTCTGTCGACTCTGAACTGCTTTGAAATCATCTACGATCGAGCTGACGTGTTCTTCAAACAGGGCGGACAGGCGAAGACTCATACTGTAGATCTACAAGTAATACACAGACAATCTACATCACATTATTCCTTATAAAAGCTCCATCGGTTTTGATTTGTCATTACGACTGCTTTGATTTTATTAGCTATGAGGTTAACATTACTTGAAAAAAGAAAAGTATTGGTAAAAGTACCCTGGACTTCTTGCTGGGTGTATAGGCTTTGGAATTGCTGAATATGAGTCGCACATCTTTGCATAAGTCCATCGGGGATTCGTATTCCCCTGCCAGGAGAGTTTTTTGGACTGTTCCGAAGTCCATAGGGGTGTCCACAATTTCCAGGTAATCCTAAGAGAGAAACGGTTTGGTGTACAAGTCACAAAATATTAATGATAAAAAATACCCAGATAGATAGACAGAAAGATAGATATTGTCAGAGGTTGGAAAATATTGATTACTATCCAAAATAATGCCATAAATGATGTCACCATTTAAAGAACCTGTACTGTATTATTTATCACTGATAGATTAAATTATGTTTATGTCATTAATTAGATTTACATTACACAGGTCTTGGCTTTAGTAATTCTGAAAAAAAAAATGCTCCCCAAACTATTTTTGGCTGCATAGTTTGGAAACCTTGAACAATGGTATAATTGGGAATCTTTATAATTTCTGTTGATGTGACTGACAGGTACATAGTGATGCATTCATGTCGTTATTGGTAGATTGACTGATATTGCAGTTCCCGTGGCAAAATGCAGTGGTTATGTATTCACTAGTGTCTGTTTATTTGTTTGTCTGTTAGCAGGATTACACAAAAACTGCTGAACTGATATTCACCAAACTGTGGAGGGATGGGGTACACTCCTGGCAAGACCCTGAAGTATTCTAGAGCAAATCCGGATTAAGATCTAGATCCCAGAATTTATTTAAGGTTTTTTAAAAACTTTTTTTCTGTTAGCAGGATTATTTAAGAACTACTACTCTACATAACAACATAAGAACTTGGTGGAAGGGTGGAAACTGGAAAGAACCCATTAAATTTTGGAGATGATCCGTGAGTGGTATCATTCTGAAAATAAATCCAGAAATTCTGACATTTTTGCTTAATCTCTTGTATATGTGGCAAAATGTTCATCAGATGGGCAACACAGTGGGACAGTGGTTAGCATGTTCTTGCATGGGTTTCCTGTGGGTACTCCGGTTTCCTCCCCTAGGTGTGAGTCTGAATGGTTGTGTGTGTTTGCCCTGCGATGGCTTGGCAATCTATCCCGACCTTGCCCAGAGTCCATTGAAATGGGCGCCAGCCTCCCCGTGACCATAATAAGGATTAGGTGGCTTAGAAAATGGATAAATAAAAGAATGTTCATCAGATGCTCACTAGGGAAAGACATTTTATTAAAACTACGCATAGTTATAATAAACCATTAAACTCATTTGTTCCTTGCACTCTGTGAGAGTACCTCTAGTTATTAGAGTGACAAGAAAACACAATCAATTATTGAGACACTGAGACACTGGCATTTCAGGTGCAAACAGTATGGTTTTGGAAAACTGTAAGTCTAAAACTGTGTTATATCTATTATAACAGTAATTACATCTATTATAAGTATAATTACTTTGGCGCGCGTGTGTGTGTGTGTGTGCGTGTGTGTAATTTACTGGGTATTCTTCAAGATCCACAGGTTGACGGAAAGGCTCAGAGTCCTCACACTGGAATATAAGTTCCAGCAGCTCTCTGCAGCGCCCCCTCCAGGCCTGGGGGTCTCCAGATGCAGGTTTGTTCCTCAGATTTCTCAGGATGGGCTTCTGCTTGCCCTGAACACAGTCATCATTAAAGTGAATACACTCCAGTAATGGGTTTGTTTCTAGGAGCTGAACAGAGAACAACTTTATTAACTGTATGCTAATTACTGTGAGGAACCAGTGGAATATAAATGAAGCCTTTATTTGTTCAAATTATTTTAGATATCAAAAAATTCCACATCTCTAAAACATTCTCAGAAAAGTGAAACAGCATTCCCAGTGTCTAAATAGGACACCAATATTGCCAGTTTTGTCATAATTTTAATAAACATACATTGATCAACCATAACATTTTGACCACCTGACTGGTTTGAGGTAAGGGCAGCACCATAGGAAGCAAGCTGCAATGCACTGTGTATTCTGAGTGCTTTCTATTACAGCGAGCACTAACAGTTTCAGACCAGTGGGGTCAGACCAAAAGTTCTAGCCTTCACTCCCCACACACATCAGTGAGCCTTGGCACTGGGTATCCATAAGTCTCTTGCCAGTTCACTGGTTGTCCTTCATAGGACCACCTTTGCAGGTACTGCATATGAGAATCACCCCACAACCCCTGCAGTTTTTGAGATGAATTGACCTAGTCGTTTATGCATCACATCCTTACACTCATTTTTCCTATTTTCAACACATCAACTTCAAAAAAATGACTTTTTACTCTCTTACTACATACACTCCTTGGCAGGTGCCACTGTAAGAAGATAATCATGTTATTCACTTCACCTGTCAGTGCTCAGAATGTTTTACAGTGTAAATATTCCAGCAAATCAAATAAAAAAACTCAAATGTGATCAGAGGGTGGCAAGGTGGTGTAGTGGTTAGTACGTCCGCCTCACACCTAGGTTCGATTCCTGGGCTCGGGAAGTTTCTGTGTGGACTTTGCATGTTCCCCCCGTGCTTGCGTGGATTTCCTCCGAGTACTCCGGTTTCCTCCCACAGTCCAAAAACATGCACAGTAGGCTGATTGGCTGTTCCAAATCCCGCTTAGGTGTGAGTGTGTATGGTTGTGTGTAGGCCCTGTGATGGTCTGACGAGCTGCTCAGGTGTACCCCGCCCTCACCCTGAGATGGGCGCCAGCCTCCCCGTGACCCTAATTAGGATTAAGAGGATTAGAAAATGAATGAATGAAATCAGATCAGTATTGCTCTGGTATCGGTTTAGGATCGTTCTGTTTTTATTTGAAATGCTTTCCATCAGGCCTGAGTTAAATGCTTGCTAACATGTTGCAGCTGTCCTAAACACATTCAAACACTCTGCTTATGTAATTAAATCAAGTCCCGAACCAGCACACAGAAATCATATTTTAATCAAAATTCAAAACGTTCATTTATTAAAATATATCAGTACAACTTGACCTCAGAGGATTTCTTAGTCAAGCTGCAGAGCACGGTGTATAACGCTGACTGAAACAGCTTGAAGGACTCTGAACGTGACAGATAACTTGTCGCTAAGCAACCATTGTTTGGTTGTCCGTTTCTGAATGTAAGACTTTATCATGTTGCACATTCAGTAACATTTCTGCTCACAGTGTGCAGAGAAAGGACAATTGAATGAGGAGATGCTCTGTTCTGTGGAAACTACAGGTCAGGAAGAGTCAGTCAGTGCTGCTTTATGAACAAGACGCTACCACTGCAAACAATTCCTTTGATAAAAAAGGAAATAAAATAAAACTGAGAATCTCTTACCTTATTATTGCGTTTAGATGTACCTGGAGTTTCAGGCTCCTCATCCTCTTCTTCTTCTTCATCCTGCATTTCAACAGACCACAGTCGATTAGTAAATTAACTAAAATCCATAAACTATGAGAGACACCTGCTTATTAATAAAATAATCCCTTATCTTAAAAATGTACTTACTTCACTTGAGTCTGAAAAAGCTGTTTTTTTCATACTATTGTACAGTGGAATAATGTCAGTGCAACTTTGGTCCCTATTAAAAGCACAAAGGAGTAAATTTAGAAGCACTTAGTGAACCGTTACCAGATCAACATATGAATTCATGCAAAATTCCATAGTGGCTAAAAACCGGCATTCAACAACAAGTCATCAGGGAACTACACACCAAAGGTTTCACTTCACAAAGAAAAAAAAAACACAATTCTGTCTTACATTACACTTTATCATATAAAGAGTACTGTTAGTAATTATATATATATTTATTTATAAATTCCTACTTTTCAATGTAATATACACTATATAAGTTTTATGTTAAATAAAAGTACAGCTAAACCTTTAAATACAGAAGCACTGTTTTGCTGGCAGTCTGTCACATAACCGGAAACCATCAAAAAATCATGGCAATGTGTTACCATATTCTCTAAAGCAGGGGTCTCCAACCCTGTTCATGGAGCCCTCCATTCCTGAAGATTGTGGCTCCAACCCTAATCATGCACCCCTAAACATCTGAAGCCTGAGAATCAGAGTGATCTATCCAAGAGAAAGCTGTTTTTGAGAAAAGTGACCTGAACATTTTTGCAGTATAATAAAATCAAGAACAAAGCTCACAACATGATTCAAGGTAATAAGGAAGATGAAGGGTCCATTCTGGCACTCATGGACCTTACCCACATGTGTCATAATATCACCGTATCTCATTCTTCAGTTTTGTGGGTTAGACCACTGTGGCTCTCAGCCCTTCGTCTGATTACTGCCTCGGGGAGTTCTTAATCAGCCATAAGAAGTGTTAGGATTTCACGTAGGAAGGTAGCTCTCAAAGAACAGTGATGAAGATCCCTGCTCTAGATCAAGGAGCTTCACTATAATAATTTACACTTATAGGGTGGCACAGTGGTGTAGTAGTTAGCACGTTCGCATCACAGCAAGAAGACCCTAGCTTTAAGCCTCAGGCGTTTCTGTATGGAGGTGGCTGTGTGTGCATGTTCTCCTTGTGGTTGCATTCCGGTTTCCTGTCACAGTCCAAAAACATGCACAGTAGACTAAATGGCTGCTCCAAATTGCCCCTATGTGAGCATGTGAGTGTGAATGTGATGTGCAGGCAAGCTGTTCAGGGTGTACCGTTGCCCAGTGTCAGCTCATATGGGCACCTGCCTCCCCGTGACTGTGGGGTCATTACTGTGAACTGAGTTTATCAGTGTGAACATAACTTACTTAATAAACTGCAGCAGGAGATCTGATACAAATTTGGCTGTTTTGACGATGAAAGCTCCAGGCTCGTTAAAAGTCTGTGCATTGTGCTCTATGTAGCGAACCTCCCACATGAGAGATGACATTCGCCTGCCAATAGAGGACATATGAGTACATATAATATCAAACACTATATAGATATAATAATACATATATATACTGTATATATAATCCATGCCATGAAATGGGTCTATATTGTGCATTGAGTTTACATTTAATAGTTAAATTTATTTACCCATCAGGATGAACACACCCTGATCCAATTTAATAAGAAATGTAATTTGTGTGTGTGTGTGTGTGTGTGTGTGTGTGTGTGTGTGTGTGTGTGTGTGTGTGTGTGTGTGTGTGTGTGTG
>JAOUQZ010000017.1:3548497-3565927 GCA_028564935.1 Neosilurus hyrtlii | reverse complement strand
TGATCAAAATCAATGTCAAACTGGCCAAAACATTCAATTTCAGTGGGGGTTGAATAATTTTGAACACAACTGTATTAGCAAATCACTGCATTCTATTGTTATTTACATTTTACCTTGTGTCCTAACTTTTTTTCCAATTAAAGTTGTATTTGTAGGTGTTTTCAGTCATAAAACACCATTCATGCAGTAACTCTGGAAGCTTTTTCTTACTGAACTATAAAAGTTTTCCATAAACAATTACTGTGACATTCTCATAATATCAGATAATGACCAGTGCATAAAACAACAATGGTTATTTTGGACTGTGTTCTTCTTTTGATTGTTTTGTCATTCTCTTTTGAATCAATAGAAAATAAATTCACTGAGGATCAGATTATTCCAGTGTAGCATGTAAACCCCTGTGTAATGAAGTATGAAAGTGACCACATACCCAGCGTGATCAGTTGGTCAATACCAGTGATGATGCGTTGACACTCTTCATCACGCATTCGTGAGCCCCATTCTCCATCCAGAGCACGATAGAGTAAGGCCTTGTGTTCCTCCGCAGTTAATGGCACACTCTGACCCAAGACTTCAGGAAATGCCGCTATAATCAAGCAGAAAGTGAGAGTATGAGACAAGTGTGTACAAACGATCAGGAATTTTCCCCCTGAATTTTCTCCTTCTTGACCAGATATCAGCGCTCTCCATTAAATGAGAGCTTCCAACCAGTGAGTGTTATCATGTGCTTTCTTTAAGGCATGTGAGCTGCTGCTCAGGCAACATCAATGCAGTGTGTTACATTGAGAGAAAAACGATATCTGCCAACATTCAAGAGGTTTCAAGCCATCAATCAAAACACATTTTCTTCATTTATGCATTCAACAAACAAAATCCTTCACTGCACAGACTGTGCACTTAAAAGTGTTTGTGTGTGTTGGGCAAGAGCAAACGTATGATAATATTGTACTCAATGTGTAAAATGTGAGTAATCAACCTTCATTAGGTATCTCTTCCATGTCCCATGGGCTCATCTTTTCTGTGTCGCCATTATCCCAGCTGCAATACACACACACAAACACACACACACACACACGTAATTGTCATTTAAATTAAACTATGCCTAAATCTGCCTGCTCATCTTCAAACTCAGATTAAGTGATAAGGACTTGCTATGACTATAAGTGTATGATTATGAGTGTTACACAGGCTAAGTGTATATTTGGTATTAACATCTTAAATATGGATTTGACCCTTTGGTGATTTCTGACAGACTGCACAGACCTCGGGCGGCATGGTGGTGGAGTGGATAGCCATACAGCAAGAAGGTCCTGGGTTTGATTCCCGGACTCGGGCGCTTCTGTGTGGAGTTTGCATATTTTCATATAAACCGGTACTCCGGTTTCCTCCCACAGTCAAAAGACATGCACATTAGGCTAATTTAGGCTAAATAATTTGGCTGCTCCAAATTCCCCCTAAGTGTGAGTGTGAATGGTTGTGTGTGCTACTCTGCAATGATCTGGCGAGCTGTTCAGCATGTACCCCACATTCTCACAGTGTCAGCTGAAATGAGCTCCAGCCTCTCTGCGACCCTAATAGGACTAAGCGGTTCATGAATGAATGAATGATCATATCATTATACAGTAATATGAAGCAGAATAGCCAAGGGCCTGACTATATGCACAAGACTGTGGTTGTATCTGTACATGTATCACGTCTGTAGGGTGAATACTGACCAAACATTATAGCACTGGAATAGGCTATCAGGATATTCGGCCTGGTACGGTTCCTGACTGTCGATCGTACCGAACCACCAGGCATCATCGATCACAGAGCGGAAACGATCGCCTGAAATACCGACACAGACTTATGTTTAAACTCACACACACATACATCAGTGAAAAATCCACACATGCAGACGGAACACTGACCAATCATCCACTGACGCTGTCTTGCATTATCAAACTGCTGACGGAGTACTAAGAAATCGATGACATCAGGCATGTCATGATATCTGCAAAGAAAAGAAAAAATTAAGAAAAGATTAGGAGTCAAAACAGTCGTTTAGAGGTTTTACTGAAGGCCTCAAACAGAGAAACAGAGCTTGGAGTGAGTGAGAGAGTGAATGAGTGAGTGAGTGAGTGAGTGAGTGAATGAGTAAATGAGTGAGTGAATGAATGAGTGAATGAGTGAGTGAGTGAGTGAGTGAGTGAGTGAGTGAGTAAATAAGTGAGTGAATAAATGAGTAAATGAGTGAGTGAGTGAATGAGTAAGTGAATGAGTGAGTGAATGAGTGAGTGAATGAGTGAGTGAATGAGTGAGAGTAAGTGAATGAGTGAGTGAGTAAATGAGTAAATAAATGAGTCAATGAGTGAGTGAATGAGTAAGTGAGTGAGTGAGTGAGTGAATGAGTGAGAGAGTGAATGAGTGAGAGTGAATGAGTGAGTGAATAAGTGAGTGCGTGAGTGAGGAAGTGAGTGAATGAGTGTGTGAGTGAGTGAATGAGTGAGTGAATGAGTGAGTGGATGAGTGAGTGAGTGGATGAGTGAATGAGTGAGTGAGTGAATGAGTGAGTGAATGAGTAAGTGTAAGCAATGCAAAACTTCTCCACTCACTTCATAGAGAAGGAGCCGCCAGTTAGTTTGCCAGTGTCTGGGTCCAAGAAGGCCAGCTTCAGACAGCACAGAGTGGGCAAACCCACCTCATACTTAATACCAACTATCTTCATCAGCTCCTGCTCCTACACACACCGACATACACATACCAACACACACCAACACCAATTTTTACATCATGTACAAACTATACAGATTGATCATGAAATGATGAGAGACGAGAGAACATGACAATACATGCAGCCTACAGATAGCAGGGAGTCAGGGGCACTCGCCCACACCTGCAGCCAGTTCAAACTTGTCAGATCCATCTACGCTCTACATCCATGCTGATCAGTGTGTTGTAAAAAAAAAAAATTCACACATGCAAAGATTCTATAGTATTACAGTTCTATTTGTCAGATACATAATGACTGAGGTGTGTGCTGTGTCTGAAAATCATACCCGCAGCTCCATCTTGTGCCACGGCTGCTTCTTAGGGTTGATGCTGAAGATCCTGTTTTTTTTGGCCATTTCCACATAGGCTTCATGACCTTGGCGGAAGTAATACACCTGCACGAACACAACGCATCACCATCCTGATACAAGTTTACACTTGCATAGTTTAAGTCCTTCCATTAAATATACAGAAGAATAAATTGAGGAAGAGTGTATGTACTCTCAAGGATTTCCCAGACTACTCGACTGATGTGTTCATTAATCGTCTCAGGTCTGTTTGTTATGCGTTAAACAGAAATGTTTTAATAAATCTTCCTTCCACAGGGAGAATCCTGTCACGACCAGCGCTGGGTGAAATTCAGTATGTACTTTACTACTTAATTTCTATAGGTGTACACTATAGGTGGGCTTGTACGTATAAAGTACCTCATCACCCATCTGGGGGGTAAAGGGACATCTCCGTGGCACTGTATCTGTGATCCAATCAGAGGGCAGCCACTCCTCTAGAGTCAGACCCTGCTCTTGTAACTCTGGCAGTCTCTGCACACACACACACACACACACACACACACACACACACACACACACACACACACACACACAGAAGAATGGAAGCAAAGTCAGAGGACTGATCAGCACATCTATACTCCTAACTTTACTGGAATCACATTCCCACCTTTCTCTTCTCCTTTGGCTTTTTCTTCTTTGGTAGTGCTCCATCTTTCTCTTGCTTTTCTTTCCTCCTCTCTTTCTTGGTGTCTTTCTCTTTTTTCTTCTCTCCATCCTCCTCAGAGCTGCTCGTGTTCTTCTTCTTCTTTTTTACAGTAGTCTTCTTAGGTGGTTCCAGATTTATGCCTGCATCCGCTGTCCAGTCTGAGTAATCACTTGAGTAGTCACTAAAACACACACACACACACACACACACACACAGGGATGTGTCAGAGATCTTGTACAATGAAAGCACCCATGGATAAATGACTAGACCTACTGTTGACAAAATTATAACGAATCATGAAAGCAGGATTTTTATTTTTTGTGAGACTGCCAGAGACCCAAAGTTAAATATAATTCTGTCTGTATGTGTCTGTATGTCAGGACATAGGTCTGTTCTTGCGAGGTCATGTGTTCTGATCTAACAACAGGAGGCCACACGCACCCTTTGTGTGCCTCTGTGGCAACAAACTTCTCCCCAACCTGTAGAGGAAGTATGACTGTAGTGACTATATCTTCCTAATGAGACACCACTCTCAAGCAGGTTTCTTCCATTCCAAAGCTAGAGCCCGAGCTCCTCCACATGAATAACTCCTATTCAGCAAACCTTCCATATGTTGGGATAAACTACCACCATGCTGGAAAGAAGGGTGGTGTTCTGAAATAGTCACGGTTGTAAAAGGCAAACATGTCCCAAGTGGTCAGAAATACGGAAACTCCTCCAAAATATCCCTAACATTACAAAGATGTAGAACTTTAAACTGGAGGGTCTACAATTAAACACCTTAAGTCTTAAGGTGCGCTCACATGATACTGATTGCAGTCCTGATTTGAGCCAATCACATTCCAATGTTATTCCAATGTTTCATCCAATGTTATTACAATCTATACCAACATTACTAGGATTTGCACCGATGTTGTTCCGCTGTGTCTCCGATATGGTATAAAAAAAGTGTGAATTTTCCACCGTGGTATATAACAGTACTTTACAACATTTAAACCTGTTCTACACTTTTCTGCAGTATTATGATCATCACATCGCCATCACATATAGTTTAATAGCTTGTAAGATATTGGGTGAGACTAAAGTTTGCAAATTTTCTCACAAGTTCACTGAGAAAAATCATCCAACCTACTACTGCTTGTAGTACTACTTTCGCTATACCTCTGTGAGAGATCTGGTTGGCTTTACAGTACCTGGAGCTGCTGTGATCTTCAGGCCAGGGCTCCTTTTCTTCTCTCTCTTCATCTGAAGACTCTCTGCTAGGAGGACGGATGTCTGCCTCTCCCTGAAACAACATGAAGGCACATCATTTTAACTGGAATTAATGAGAAATTCTGACTCAGCACACTGAGAGAGACTAAACCATTTGTACTCTGTTTGGATGACTGCATTATTACAACCAGTATCAGCTAACATTAGAAACATGAATTTCCTGATTTGTAAGAAATAAGTATCTTGGTAAAATTATACTATTAAATAATAAAAGTGTTTTATGTCCTTAATTTAGAACTAACAAATAATGAGTCAGTATAAATAAAGCCTGTTTTCGCAGCCTAATAATATGCAGGATGATAATTAATAATAGTGATAATTAACGATTATTCACCAGAGGCAAGGTGGATATCAATTAATAGACTATTCAATTCTCTGACATTCACCAAGCCTGAGGTGAATAATTCTTTTAGTTTATACTACACAGGAACATAAGCAACAGAAGACACTAAAATTAGATTTTTATTTTTTAAATCATGACAGACGCAGCTGAACTCCATGCGCACTCGCTAGCAGGTGCATTAGAGCTGTGTAACGGTGTCTCTTTAAACCCCTTTTAAAGTTTTAGTATATTTATATGTGAAAACGTCAAGAAAAGCAAATTAGATGAAATTAAATATTTAACCATGACATAGGCATGACATAGGTGAGTTCTGTGCCCTGCAAGCAAAAATATGTACTGGTTAGCTAACAGTGTCTTCTAAGCCTTCACATTCAGATTTTAGTATATACTACACGGAAACACCATGTACTAGATGGAAATAAGTAAATCACACTGAAAAGGCTCTTTTACGCCCACTGAAGGTTCTAGTACACACTACACTAAAGCACAAGAACAATGGTTACAATGGTTTATGGCATTTGGCAGACACTCTAATCCAGAGCAACTTACATTTATTATTCTTACACAACTGAGGATTAAGGACCCAACAGAGACAGCATCATGCTATTGGGGATTGAACCCCTGGCCTTGCAATCAGTAACATAGTCTTAACCACCGACCCACCACAGCAACTGAAAATAAAATAAACTTGAACAAAAATTTTTGGTTTATTTTTTCATGTTAAATCATGATAATGATGATCCTGCCTGCTCCATTTGTGACCGTAACAAATTGTGAGTGTCCATCCTTTTGAGTAAAGAATTATCCACTCGAGATAATGTTTTTTAATTTCCTCATAGTGGAAATTTACATTTACGGCATTTGGCAGACCCCCTTATCCAGATCGATATCATTTATCATTTTCATTCAACTGAGCAATTGAGGATTAAGGGCCTTGCTGAAGGGCCCAACAGAGACAGCTTGGTGGTACTGGGGATTATATCCTCAACTATCAGATCAGCAGCCCTGAGTTAAAACCACTTAAGCCACCACTGCCCATGGACCAATTGGATCATGCCATTCCTGTTTAGTATATACTAATGACCTTTGTGTTTTTTTTTCAGTCAATTTGATTGCATTCATTAATTTATTTGGTAAATCCTACTAGAGTCAGGGGGAGGCTGGCATCTATCTCAGCCAACACTGGGCAAAGGCGGGGTACACCCTGAACAACTCTCCACACTATTGCAGGGCCAACACACACAAACATTCACATGTCTTTGAACTGGGGAGGAAACTGGGGCATCCAGAAGAAACTCACTGATGGGCTCCAGCCTCCCTGTGACCCTAATAAGGGATTAAGCAGTTTTGAAAAATGAAATGAATATAGTTCAGTGATCATGTATGACGTCTCAGTCACCTAAACAAGCTATCTTTAGACACCAGCGGCACTAAATGAAACTATTTTGGTAAGATTTTTTGCTTTAGTTTTGAGTCGAATGGAACACAGTGATATCACCTTTAACTATCGACAGTACAGCTGATTTATAACTTCTGACTGTAAGACAAGTCGGTGAGTGAAGCTGTCCTTCTCAGGTGATCGCACCCAATATAATAAAGCAAATGCAAATAAAGCACAGGCACGTCTTAGAAACAAAACAAGTATGAATGTTCATCACAGCACTACCGTTGTTAACAACGTTTGTTAATTTTTATGTACAATAATGATACACAATTTACAGAACATGTTTATCTTTAATAAAGTTAAGTTATGATGAAATCTTGTAACAAGCTTAGCACTACAAATCCTGCTGGGGTTACCATAGCAACAAGCTCCACGTGCCTTATTTGTTTTGGTTTCAGTTTTGTTCCTGTCTCTGCCCTCATCCTGTCATTGGAATGCTTGCCTCATTGTACTCGCATGTCCCTTGTTTGCATTTTAACCCCCATTATATATGTGGAAGTTTAGTCCAAGTGTTCAGATCTTGATTTCAGTGTATTCTTGGTGTTATTGCTCTTACATGCTGCAGTTTATAAACATAACCTCTACTACAGAGTAGTTTTTTGATTTGCATCCTGCCTCCCACTGCCTGCCAAAGTAATTTTATAAATACCGAAACTTATTAAGGTCGCGGGGAGGCTGGAGCTGGGGTGGGGTACACCGGGAGGAAACTGGAGTACCCGGAGGAAACCAATGCAAGCACAGGGAGAACACACAGAAATGCTGGAGCCTGGGAACTGAGCCCAGGACCACTACAAGACCATGCCGTCTCTTAGAAACACCAAAAAAATTTAATAAAAAAGAAAAACTGATGGAGTCCATGCAGTGCTATTATCCTAAGATTCTACACTGACTGTGGTGACAGAGAAGATAATGAGCTAAACAGTGTCCGCGGGTACAGACTTGGAGATCAGACACAAAGCATTCTGTTTAAGTAATGCTAATCTTTGTGTGTGTGTCTGTGTGTGTGTGTGTGTGTGTGTGTGTGCATGTACCTCTGAAGCACTAGGCTCCTCCTCATTGGCCTCGCTTTGGCGGCTCGTCTCTTCTACAGCAAGTCGCGTTTGGTAGTTGTGCTGGTTGCCTTGGTGACGGCGCCCCTCCTCCACCGTACTGTCCGTTGCGTGCTGCTTTGAAAAATTTTGACCGTAACATACATACACACTTTGATCCTAATTTATAAGTGAAATTACAGCGTGTGTGTGTATGTGCATACTCGGTTCTCTCTGTGATACTGGCTGTGTACACTGCGTCTCCTCCTCTCTGATCTGTAGATGTTCATCTCCTCCTCTCCTCGAGCTGTCCTCCAGATCTCTTGTTTACTGCACACATGAACACACACCGTTTGGCTATTGGGAGACATTTCATTAAAAAAGGGAAAAAACATCTGTATGAAATGCTCTGTGAGCTTCAAATCCTGATCTAGGACACCCTGTATTTTTATATTGTGTGAGGGTGGGCTGAAAAGTTCATGGGCTGAAAAGCTAATGGTATTCCATCCAGGTTCTATATCAAGTGAATCCAAGCACTTCAACACCAATGGAGGAAGTGTGTAGAGGGTAGAGGAGTTGATGTTGAAAAATAAACCACATCTGGTTAAATTCGAACCTTACATCACGGTCAGTCTATGAACTTTCCAGCCCTTCCTCGACACTGATATGGAAAAGCCATTGGCTGAGGTTCACAAGTGCCTTAATAGATCCACCTCCAGACTGTTTCACTCCAACAATGAAACTGGACTTCCTAACTAGCCTGAGCATAGTTTAATACTCCAGACATATTGAATCAAGACCATTCTATCAAACATAAAACTTTACAGGAAATACCACTTTATAAATTTTTTTTTCATATCAATCATTTTAAAGAGTCCCGAGTGACATGAATTGTATTTGTTTGTTACCTGGCTGTTCCGTGTGACAGTTCAGGCACTAGTACTCGTCTGCTCCAGGCTACCAGGTCAGTCTCGGTGGCCATCTCACTGCGGGGGGCGTTGCTGTGCATCTGCCTGACACCTTCAATTTGACCACTGCGCCTTAGACCCACGTTAGGGGGAGACGACACTTCTGTAGGGGAGCTAACAGACCCTGTACACACATAAGGGCACATCATCAGCATCACTAGGCATAATCTAATAAGTAATGATCTAATATGTAATGCACATAAATCATCTTTATCATCATCATCATCACCTCGGGGGGCTCTTGAGTCCGAGCCCAGTCTCTGGTCCTGTTCCTGCTGCAGTCGCTGGATCATGCTGTCCAGGGGACTGGAACCTTCCGCTGCTTGTTGACTTAACACCTGATTTAATCCTAAGACAGGCCGAGGGAGAGAGCGAGATCAAGAGCGAGCGAGAGAAAGAGAGAGAGAGAGAGAGAGTGTCGATTAGAGAATTAGGATTCTCTGTATGGAATGTATATATCTACATTTTTAGTACGCCCTGCACCTTATACACTTCAGGTTGGCTTAATGATAATTACTGTAGACTCTACACTTGTCCTGGTGTTTTCCAGGGCAACAAAGTGGTGCAGTGGTTTCACTCGCCTCACAGCAAGAAGGTCCTAGGTTTGATTCCTGAGCTCGGGGTGTTTTTGTGTGGAATTTGCATGTTCTCCATGTGTTTGTGTGAGTTTCCTCAGAGTACTCTGGTTTCCTCCCACAATCCAAAAACATGCACATAAGGCTCACTGGCCGCTCTAAATCGTCCTTAGGTGTGAGTGTGAGTGTGAGTGTAAAAGGTTGTATGTGTTGCCCTGCGATGTCCTGGCGAAATCTTCTGGGTTTACCCCGCCTTCACCCAGAGTCGGCTGAGATAGGCGACAGCCTCCCTGCGACCCCAAAGCAGCTTAGAAAATGAATGAATGTATTTCACACTGTTTCATTGCAATACGCAGACGCAGTTTGCTCAGAACATAAAGTTCAGTAGGTTGTTGAGATTTTTTTCTTTGCTCCAGTTTTGCCAGTTATCACAACAACCTACTGATACATGTTTAGATCTAACTTAATGCCGTCACATATGCTTGCTCGCTTGTTCGGTACCTGATGATGTCAGACCCATCTGTGGAATGAGCTGCTCCTCTCTGCAGTTCTCGCGACCGGGCACCAGGCGCTGATAGCGAGGAGGATGCGGGTTCCCATCCACATCCACCAGAAAGGGAGGGGGCATCAGGTGCGGTGCCTGCTGCGTCTGCTCGTCCAACACGTAGTTGTGGGCGTCGCGGATCAGCGGCCGGTAATCGGTGTGGAAGAACATCTGGTCTGCTATCTGGAAATAGAGCACCACATGTGAGTCCCTCAGAAGAGAAATTACCTCCGTATTCAGACTACACAGAACACGGACTGGTGCACTGAACAAAGCTTGACATTAGAAAAGTGCTCCTGTATGCTGTAGAACAATGAGACCATTATATACAGAAACAGAACCATGATGTAAAAATACACATCATTAAAAAGATGATACATATAAAAATAAAGGCTTCTGGCCAGCAGCCAAAAAAGTTCAAAATTGAGCCAAAACTAGATGGAAGTGTAGCACTGAGATCATTTCAGTAAGCCCAGGTTCAGAGGTGGTCTGGGACATATATCTCCACATTCTTTTATCATGAGAATATGGCCCACTTTAAAGGACCACCTACTCAAATGATGGCCACACCCATTCATTATTAAAGTTAAATACTACTACTAAATGCTTAAAGGCAAAGCATCAGAAATTCCAACTTTATTTCTTCTGCTAGCTGTCACGTGATTTTGTCTTTGAAGTGTGCCTGTGAGTTCACACACTGATGTCAGATGTGATTTTAAAATATTTTACGTTCTATTTCGAGCATGAAATGACTGCAATACTGCAGATGTGCAAGGTTCTTGAATGAGATTAGGAAAGTCTCCATTTCTGGGGCACAGAATTGAAGGTAAAGTATTTAAAAGATCACACTAGGCTTGGTGGGCAACAAAACATCCATAATACACAAACAGGATGATAAAACACATGCATTTTAATAAAAAAAAAAAAAAATTCCAGCATTAGTGAACCGGGACTCGAACCCACAACCTTCTTGCTGTAAGGTGGACACGCTAGCCATTACACCACCGAGCCACCCAAACTTATAGCCTTGCTATTTAAGCAAAAGATATTTGCCTATATTAAAAGTCTGTCTCTTATTTGGCTGTTGAATCTTTCATTTTTTCCAAACCCTGGTGCTGTTCTGTAACCTTGCTGGATTTGGATGTAGCACTTGCACTATACTGGTTGAAGGATGTCTGCTTTGGTATTTCAGAGATGTGCTAATACACATGTGGTGTGCTACGGGCTCTTCATCTTGTCCAATACTCAGTCACATAACCAAACACTCAGTCAAGCTCTCAGTGTTGTAACAGCGAAAGCAACAACAAACTTTTTGCATACTATAACTTGTCCTGAAAATATTTATGCAGTAGGTCACATAATACCAGTCTGTTTAATAAGCTAATACATTTATTTATTCTGGCATCGTTCTGCTGGACATTTTGTCTAGTGATATTTTCTGATATTTTCAGTGATACCGACTGAAAGGCAAGACGTGCACTGCTTCCTTTTGCTGGTTAAGCCCACAGTTTGCAAGTGGAAATGCTGTACATGTTTATTATCATACACAATGGGGAAGAGAGGTATGATCACAAGTGGTAAATTGAGACACTGATGTACTTAAAGCCGTCCTGATCACCCAGTACACGGTAATACCAGGAGTGAACCGGGCCTCACTCACTCATCCGCCGAAGCATCTTATCCTACTACTAGAGTCGTGGGAAGGCTGGAGCCTATCTCAGTCAACAGTGAGGCGAAGGCGAAGTTCCCCCTGAACAGCTTGCCAGGTCAACGCAGGGCCAACACACACAACCATTCACACTCACAGCTAGGGTCAATTCACAACAGCCAATTAGCCAAAGTTGTAAGTCTTTGGACTGTGGGAGGAAACCAGGGCATCCGGAGGAAACCCACATGAGCACAGGAAGAAGATGCAAACTCCACACAGAAGCACCCCCGCCAAGCCCCGGACCTTGTTGCCGTGAGGTGGACGTGCTAACCACGAACACCACCTTGCCACCCAAGTGAAAACTCATTTTCTATCATACAAATTTTAAATTTAAACATTTAAAATCTGTCAGTAATTCGTTTTTTTTTTCAGAAGGAGATTAGTTATAGCTGTAGAAGTAGGTATGGAATCTTTCAGTGGAAAATCTTTAAGTCTTAAACATGAAAACCATTTCAGCTCAGGAGTGTTATAACCTATATACAGTACAAAATCTCCAAACATTTTCTTCCATCCACACTTAAAGACAGAGATTGGAAACCAGACAGATGAAGAAAGTAATATTTATTCTGCTCAAGTTCAGTACCTTGTCGTATCTGCTGCTGGAGCCGAAGCCAAAGATGAGCAGGTGTCCGTGAGAATCCGTACAGGCAAAGTGCTGCCCATCTGGAGAACACTTACAGTCAAACAGCGCACCGTGTCCCTGACCTTCGATCTGAAACGAACACGCATAAAAACACACGCAGTGTACAGAAAGAATGTTTATGAAGCATGAACGATTTCAAAGAAATAAATCAGACTCTGAAGATTTAAGCTAAAGTGGTTAAGAGGTAAAATCAGTTGGATATAAAAATGAGGATAGCTTAAAATAAAACAGAACTGATGACTACGAGACTACGGGACAGCTGACATGCCAAATGACTTCAACAATTCATGGGAGATTTTCAAAGCTCAAAGTAAGTCCATACAATCATGTGGTTATAATTACTACATATAAAGGTGATGTACACAAACAACATCACATAAAATTGACATTTTCTCATAATAAAATGATGTGCTCCAGATTAGGTGCCAATGATTAGAACCTCCTGCAGGTGAAACCTGTATAATTCAAACCTGACACCCAGGTGTCTGATGTTCTTTTTGTTGTAGAAGTGTGTGATGTCATTATGACAAAATATAAAACTACTCTCTAAGAAATCATAAGAGGTTGTGGACGCCTATGAGTATAACAAACTCATTTTACAGAAACAGATTAAAAAAGATAACTGGAATAAATAATTCCACTGTAAGCACAATCATCTATAAGTGACAGATTTGAAACATCTGCTGATTTGTCCAGGACTGTCCACTCCAGTAGCAAATTCAGCTCTGATTCGGCTGATGAGAAAAGAACTCTACCCCAAGTTTCATCTCAGTATCTCTTGCAACAGTTATTGTGAAAGTGCATACATCTATAATGAGAAAAAGACTAGGGTCTGTGCTGTCCAAAATGACCATTAGAACAAGATTAGAATGACAGGCATGAGCAGGCATTCTGGAATAATGTGGTCTGGACTGACACATTAAATGTAGAGTTGTTTGGCCACAGTCACAGTACGAATATGAACAAAAGAACCCCATACCAACTGGAAAGCATGGTGGTAGAAATGTTAAGGTTTGTGGCTGCAGTGCTGGGACTGGGCGCTGAATCGACTATGAATTCTGCATCATATTAAAGATTATATGAGGCCATCTGTCTGAAAGCAACAAACCTTTTAATAATTTATTCACATTTGCAAATCCACTAAAGAATGATTCATAAAGAAAACATTTTTGAGTGATTAAATGGCCTAGTCAAAGCGCAAATTTGCACCCCACTGAAATGTTGGGGGATGGAGGTTTCCCGAAAGTGTAGCAGCTAAAAGAAACTGCTAAACATCTTGCAACTACTTAGGTTATCATGCCAAAAAATACGCAAAATGCCAACAAGGAATTTTAACTGGGAGCAAAAATATCTTCATAGGTGAAGGGTGTACTTATGTTCTCCAAAGAAGATAATTACATGTAATGTAATTTAAATATGAAACTATATTACATGTAACCTATTATTTCAAATAAGATTAATATTTTCGTAGAATAAGTGATTGAAATATCTAATTTCTCTTGTGGGTTAGTTTAGGTATATAACCTAATATAGTTTTAAAGAGGGTGAAATGTTGCAAGGGTGGCAAATTCCATTGGTGTAGTTATTTTTTCACATCACTGCATATACAGAATAGATACAAATACATTTCTGTAATACATTTCTTTGCTACCCATAGAATAACTGATCTGCACATTGAGAATACTGTATTTAAATGATAACAAGTTCATTAATATTGGAGCAAACAGCATAACAAAAAAGGCGGGGACAGAAAATGACATAACGAGCTACAGTAAAGCAAGTAATGAGAGTGTAATTCAGTGAAGTGTTTAAATAGAAGCTGACATGGTATGATTACCATGTTGAAGTAGGAGCGTATTTTCACTCCTCTTGCTAGATCCCACACAATAGCATTGCCGTCATGACCAGCAGAGAACAGCACTCTGGGATCAAAGGGGTGTGGCTCCAACACAAATACTTCGTCCTCGTGACCCTGAGAACAGAGCAGTAATAAAATGAGTCAAAAATGTTATAGTAATCTGAACACTACTCCATATGCACTGATATGTAATTTCACGGAGGTCCAGGGAGCACACACAATAACATATCACATATTTCTAAATATTTGGTAAGAATCTGAATGGTGCAAATGCATATTAAACATTCTTTGAAAATATCTAATCATATATACTGAAGTCTTCTATACAGTGATGTTGATGTAGCACTCATGACAAGATTTCCAGTGTCAGCACTTTGTACCATCAAGTTCCACTACAAGACGACTGCTAAAGTGTTTCACAAGTTCTAGGTAAAGTGATAAGCTATGTTTCTATCTTAACTTTGAGAGAGAGAGAGAGAGAGAGAGAGAGAGAGAGAGAGAGAGAGAGAGAGGGGTGAATTACTGTTTTAAGAAACACACATCTCATTTGCTGAACCGCTTAATTCTAATTAGGGTCACAGCGAGGCTGGCGCCCATCTCAGCCAACTGGGCAAAGGCAGTTTACACCCTGAACAGCTCGCCCAACCAACATACACACCCATTCACACCCACACTCACACCGTGGGGTGACGTGGAACAGCCAATAAGCCTACAGTGCATGTCTTTGGACCGGAGTAACCGGTAGAAACCCACACAAGCACAGGGAGAACATGCAAACTCCACACAGAAATGTCTGCGCATGGGACTTGAACCTAGGACCGTCTTGCTGTGAGGTGGACGTACTAACCATTGCGCCACTATACTGCCATGCTAACTTCAGAGTTTAGTAATATTGTTTTTATTGAGTCCAATCCGAATCCACCTCTGATTCAGAAACTACCACAAATCCACAATCCAGTCCAGATATTAGCTTTCTCTGCCACTCACCTGTTTCCTGTTAACACTCATCAACCTTAGTGTATTTATCCCAATTCACATCCCTGTGTAAGGTTTTGATGTTCTAATGTGGATTTCTTTGTGTTATTTCATGTGCAGTTTTGTCTTTTGTTTTGACTGTTGGTTTTATTTTGATGATGATTCTAGACCTTCATTTTGATTTTAGTAAATGAATGAACACTGAAAATTATAACTAGCTTTGTGCCTGATCCATTTATCTTTAAGTATACCAAAACTACACCACTGCAAAATATTTTTTAGAATAAAATATCTGTTTAAAAATTGTTTACACACCTCCCCTTTGTTTATGGAAAGTTGGACTGTATACTATGAAACAGAAAATGTATATAAGTTATAAGTTAAATATGCTCAATTTAAGAATAAAATGCTCAAACAGGAGACTATAAAACACACTGTGGTGTGTTGACCAAATTCAGAGAGCAAAGCACGTCATGGTGAGCTCATTTCATCCTGATATACTGTTGTTTTACTGCTGATATAAGCTGTACACTGTAGTGTGCTGATGCAATAAAAAAGTAACAACAGACTTCATTGGTGTGATACAGGGTACAGCCAGGAGCCCCAAAATTAAATTTATGATGTCAGTTTCTCTTCTACAGGTCATGCATTATACTTATGGAAGTGTGTTTAGTCCCGACTGAATGCATGGCCTGTAACTTTTATTTTCTCTAGACAATTTGAGTAGAATTGGCAACCAGCTATAAAAATATAGTGTAATGTGGGTAAGAAGATCATTACTAAATACTTCTAAAAGGCATTTGCTGTCTTTCAGCATTAATATCAACCATGTATCCATTTCCAGTGAGCCACGACCAGAGGCCAAGACTCACCACGTAGTACCAACCCTGAAGTAGGAGCTTAAAAAAGTTCCTAAAATAGTGTTCACAGTTCCTGCTGTGCAAAAAAGGGGGTAAATCCTCCAACAGTTCTAAGAAATGATAAGTTCCTTTAGTCCAAAAGAGCCTATTGTGTCTAATATCCCAGACTTATGTACTATTCTAGACCACACTAAACCTAATGAAGGCCTACTGAGAGGTCTGTCCTGTGTAGCAGTGTTGTGAATGTAAGATCCTGACGGATGGAAACAGAACTCTTCAGTGTGTTTAGCATTGCAGTGCGTAAAATCACTAAAAGTTTTACAGTTCAACTTGAAAACCAGATGGACTGGGACAGTTTGGTGCTGACGTGCCACGTCACTTTTAATCTCCTAGCTGTACAATAAGATAAGCAGGCGAGAGTGTGAACAACACCTCTTGCATTGTTGCTGTTTCTGCAGGAGTATCCAAGTCATGTCTCGAGTATAAAACAGGCTCCTCTTCTTCATGACATGCCGCATCCCTCCACCCGATTATGGATTATTTTCCTATAACATGCCCGTTGCGTGTTATTTTTAAGAGTATCATTCGAGGCTGAAATAGATGCATCTTTTAAACACACACCCTGATTGTTTTGGAAAGCTGTGCTAGGAAATGCCAGCTCACTCCTTATAGAATCATGAGCCACTGCAAAGAGAAGCTATTTTTTGCGGTGTTTTTAACCACGATGGGGCAAGTGGCTTACGCAGCAGACGCAGAGCAAGGTTTGAGGTTCAAATCTCAGCCAAGGACCATGAACTGGAGTTGTATGCAGTTCACATGTTCTTCCCATGCTTGCATGGGTTTCCTTCCACAGTCCATCTTTTTATTCCTTGTTTCGTGGATTCGGCGATGTTAATATTCGTGATTTCTAAATAAAAAATGAAAAATAAAAACAAAAAACAAACAAAAAAAAACAGAAATAAGCTTATTTTTTATTCCAACCAGTCTTAACTTGCAGTTAAGTGAGTAATGAATTTTTAAACTGGAAATTTTTTGCACCAAGCCAGTCTTTTTTTTTTCTTTTTTTTGCTGTTTCCCTCACATCATGAAGGTCCTGGGTTTAAGTCCCAGGCTCGGGTGTTTGCATGTTCTTTCCATACTTATACTTATGTGGGTTTATTCAGGGTACTCAGGACTTTTGCGCCAAGCCGGTCTTTTCGTCACCCTTTTAGAGCAGCTATTGTAACTATATCATGTACACTTTTGTCACCCCGGACGCCCAGCTGCTGTCTCGAATCCAGCGATGTACATAGTCTGGAGCGCGACACTATCTGAAGTGATACTATCAACATGTCTGATAGAACTGGTCAGTACAGGGTTTCTGTTGTTGTTTGGATTTTTGAAAGTCAAGACTTCAGATTTGATTCGACATGCAGACGTTCTTCATCCTGAACTGATGTCAGCAGCATCAAAATCTACCTGGGGG
>JAOUQZ010000017.1:3532933-3544059 GCA_028564935.1 Neosilurus hyrtlii | reverse complement strand
TTTCACTACATATTGTACTGTGTATAATTTGTATGTGACAAATAAAATTTGAATTTGAATTTGAATTTGAATTTGATCCAGACTCCATGTCCTTGTTTCTTTGTCTCAAATATCACAACATATGTATGTCATGACTGACTGTCTTACACACTCTGTGATGATGTCACATAGAGGAGCAGGACCACCCTGGGACCTCCCATCCACTAAGCTTCACACACTATGCCTAGTTGTTTACAGAATAATCTAGCTCCTTCTTTGCCATAACGGATAAGTGCAGTAACACCCACACACACAGTCTCACCTGTCTCCTCCATGTGAGAACTGGATGCTGTCAACTTTATCCTGTAGAAAAGTAATTAAAGCATGAAGAAAGTGTAATGAAAAAAAAATCTCAATTTTAGCCACACACACAGACACAACCACTCACAGTGTGCGACTCCAGCTCGGCTACCTTCTCTGGCTGATCTCCACCAAAGTAGTAAACTCTGATAATGTGATCAGTGCTGCCTGTGGCCAAAAACATCCCACCTGAAACACAGCAGTTATCACTATATTTGGGTTACATTACATTACACTGCATTTAATCCGTAAGCAGGAATTCAACCCAAGCATGAAGCCGAGCACCTGAAGGTTCATTAGTGGCTCCCATTTAAAAAACTCACAACCATCAGGTATCTAAAACAGAGCTTCATATAAATAACAATATAACTCACAAACAGAACTGATTCACTAGTTATGACTCTTCTTTCATATAAGACTAAAATAACAAAGAATATCTTAAATACACACATACATATATCCATACACACACACAATCATATAAGTACATCTGAATTTGACTGATGGTATACTTAGCCTGTGTCCAGACAAACCAGTATAGGAATATATTCATTGATAGTGACTTTAAAGCACTTCTGTAAATGCTATAAATGTATAATGTGCATCTGAACTTTAATTTTTCATAAACATTATTGAATTTGTGGAATAACAGTCTTTGCTACAAAACTGGCGGCACTTTAATGCAGTGGTTAGTAGTGCTTTTGGCTGTTTTGTTTGAAGTGTGCACGTTCTTCTCGTGCTTGTATGGATTTCCTTGGGGTACTCTGGTTTCCTCCACTGGCCCAAAGACACTTAGATTAGCTCAACTGGCTTAAATGTCTGTTGTTCTGTGTTAGCCTCACCTCAGATTGGCAGAAAAGTCTGTTAGAATATTTCACAGGCATGTAAAACTATAGCTGCCAGAATTCACAAAGAATGCTGTCAATGCTGTTTTTACTACTTCCAGTGTTTTATCAAAGTTCTCCTCTGTTTCTGAGGCCACAGTAGTAACCTTCATGTTTTAACATAACTAGAGGACCCCGGTGGGAGAATCGCACCAGCTGATACCTAGCCATTATAAACGATCGGTGGCCATTTTGTCGACCTTGAACTTGACCCACAATGACCTTTTCATAAACCTGTTTCAGCCTTTGGTTCCAAGATACTTTCGGCAAAATTTGATGGTGAGCAGTTCTTGAGATATTGACATGCATAGCTACAAAATAAATACATAAATAAATACAAAAGAACAAACAGACCGAAGTAAAACCAATACCAGCATGTTATCAAAAAGACAACAAAAAAATTGACACTGTAATTCAGAGATCTCACTTTCAAATCCTGACAATGTATTTGGCAGCACAGATATGGTAATCTAGCATTAATCACAAAGAGGGGGTTTAGTTGCTTTGAAATCCGACAGCAGATTATTATCAAGTTTTTATAAGATGTGAAAAGAAAACACATCACGAAATATTTTCGAGCAATGCTTTGTTTTCACTTCTTAAGCTGCAGATATCACGGTTTTCCCACAGGCATGTAATCACCTGATTGGTAAATGACTGATTTATTGTGTGGGAGAAAAATATAAAAAATTATGATTGAACAAAAAGTTCTCGTCCACTCTGTTTTTAGCTATCACTTAAGAACACCAGTCAATGTGTAGATTTAGACACTGCCTAAATGCGGAGCTTCCAATATAGATCTTCATTGATAGGTGCCAGAAGGGTAGCATAGCTCCTTTTTGTTTTCCCAAAAACACATCACATTGGTAAACAAAACCCACATTCACATGAAAACAAAAATCTAATTAGTGAAACTGCTAAACTGACCACAGAGCCACTTACATCACTTCAGCGTTTCTACTGACTTAGTGAGTGCAAACAGAATAAAAGCCCTTGAAGGTGTGTAGTTCTCAATGAGTCTTTAGAAGCGTTTGATCTGAAACAACCTTACTGTCAGTCGTCCCAAGCCTAGTGTTCATGTATGCAAAAGAGGGCAAGCATTAAGGGGGTTCCACTGCACAGTGATGCAGCATGATCAGCAGTTCACAAAGATATAATTGACTGGCTTCACAAAAAAGTAACACTCCATGTGTGTATATGTATATATATATATATATATATATATATATATATATATATATATATATATATATATACATACACATATATATACACACATACACACACACACACACTTTTGTATTTAATAAATGAATAAACCTGACTAATACCTAGATTCGAGACTTCTGTATTCAACTGTTATGTATGGAATGCTGCATGAACAATGATCATGGGTGGGATCAGCGGCTTTATAAACGTCTGTCACTGATGATGCACAAGGGTAGGGAAGAGCAGAAGGAAGAGCAGAAAGGTGTGGTTCAGGCCTACCTGCACTGAATGATGAGCAGATCATCTGCACACCTGGTCTGGGCCGTTCGGTGAATTTGCTGGGTCGTGGCCTGCGTGAGCGTGTAAACACACACTGTTACGTGACATGATGACATGACATGAAGATGAGAATGAACATTAGGAGTGTGTATGAAGTAGAAAATGAAGCAGAGTCATAGGGGTCATTTACATGTTACGACTCCTGAGGGTAAGTGAGTCGAGAGAACTCACCCAAATTTGAGTGTTCGAGCGTCCCACTGCCAGAAGCAAATTGTTCCATCGGCACCGGTGGACGACAGAAACCTCTTATAACCGCTGCAAAGAGGAGAAAACTACACAAACACACACAAAATGTGTGCACATGTTAAAAACTGGGCAATAAGAAATAATATCAATATCATGATCAGCGATGTCACAGTGAAGTAAGGACCAAGAAACTCTTCCTGCTGTATACAGAATATAGTTTTTATGTTTATAAGTGTGTTTAGGAGGAAACCTGTGTGTGTGTGTGTGTGTGTGTGTGTGTGTGTGTGTGTGTGTGTGTGTGTGTGTGTGTGTGTACCTGTAGTGATGTTATAGAGGCTGCGTGTCCCTCTAGCACAGCCAGTGGAGCACACGTCTGTAGACACCACAATCTGATCATCTTATCACAGCTTCCAGCTGCCAGCAGCGTGTTCTCATAGTTCACCGCCATGTCTGAGATTTCTGCAGCGTGACCCCTCAGTGTGGCTAGCAATCTCCCATCGTCTGTGGCCCAAATCTTCACCAGGCAGTCATCTGACCCCTACAACAAAGTACAATGCCTTTCCCAAACCAAACCAAACCAAACCAAACCAATTCATAGCATTTAAAATCTTCACTGATGTCCAAATCTGAATGGGTTTGACACAAGTAGGACGTTTTCAATAATGACATGTAATTATGACTAAAAATAAAAATTCTTTATGGCACTCTTATAATGAGTATGATTGCATAACTCACTCATCTGCTGAACCGCCTATCTCAGCCTACTCTGGTGAAGGCGGGGTACAGCTTGAACAGCATGGTAGTCCATTGCAGGGACAACACACACAACCATTCACATTCACACCTAGAAAATTTGGAACAGCCAATCAGCCTAATGTGCATGTCTTTGAACTGTAAGATAAAACCAGAGTACCCAGAGGAAACCCATGCAGGACAGGGAGAACATACAAGATCCTCACGTGCCAAACCCAGGACCGGCTATCTTTGAGGCAGATTTGCTAGCTGCTATGCCACTGTCCCGGCCCAGAATGGATTTTAAATTGTTTACATTTTTGACGGTGTTTTTTGGTGAACAGGTTTTGCTGAGTTATTTGACTTCAATACATCATTACGCCATGTCTGATGATGCGTCAAAAATCCTGAACAATCAAAGGGCAACATGCCAATAAACCTAAAGTGCACGTCATTGGACTCTGGGAGAAAACCAAAGTACCCATAGGAAACCCATGCAGACACGGGAAAAACATGCAAACTCCACACACAAACACCCAAGCCCGGGACTTGAACCCATAAGCTTCTTC
Source organism: Neosilurus hyrtlii (assembly GCA_028564935.1). Lineage (NCBI taxonomy): Eukaryota > Metazoa > Chordata > Actinopteri > Siluriformes > Plotosidae > Neosilurus > Neosilurus hyrtlii. The sequence goes on along the minus strand of JAOUQZ010000017.1, from coordinate 3,539,801 downwards.
ACCACGGTTCAATCAGTAAAAATTATTATCATTACAAGAAATCATAACTTATTAGTTTCCTTTTCTTTTACTAGTTTATTCCTTTTTTGACTGTTAGATACAGAGTCAAGATATTCACAAAAATCAAACATCTCTCAATATATAATTTGAAACATAAAATGAGGTAATTGTTATGAACAATCAATTCCAAAGTCACTGTGAAAACCCACTTACTAAGGAGAACCGTTCCAGCAGCCCTCCCTCATTAAAAAAAAAAAAAAAAAAAAAAAAAAAAAAACCCGAATACAATACAATATAAAGTCCAGCACACAGCATGCACTACACCATCACTTCCTGTTTAATTCAGCTGGATATCACAATCCTTAAAAAAACAATCCAACTCATTGGTGAAACTGTAAATCCAGCTTGATAGCCCATGCTTTAAATGCACAGCGTGTTAGGAATTACGGTGCTCTCCGTAAGAGACGAGGGGCCAGGCGCATTCCTGATGACGCATGTTGCGCACACACTGAATGCCAATATCACACTCGCTTACAGCCCTGCAATACGAACGAGACAGCGATGATGATCCTATTCTTGCACTGCTACCAGAGCCACAAAGGAAACACTTCCCTACAAAGCACACAGAAAGACACACCCCCCTAATACAAAACACACAGACGCACACACAGACGCACACACACACACACACACTGAGCAAGCATCAGGAGAGAGAAGGGGAAAGAAATTGAAGTAGAGGGAAGGCGAGACGGGAGGGAGAGATGGGTGGGAGTAATCTTTGCAGTTCAGCCATTTTTGGTTATTTAAAAACTATTGCAGGAGAAAATGGAACCCAAGAGCACACACCGAGTCACGGACATGCGGAAGAACACACTCTCAGAACAAAAACAAACACGTGACATCATTAAAGGCTATATTATACAGTGTTCTTTAGGCAACATCAACATCGCAGCCTGCATATCAAACTTCAAACTAATGTCAGAAATACAGCTGGGATTAAATTTAGCTTTATAGAGAATGATTATAAAATATAAAATTCTCAAAATTCGCATCAGAAGGTCTGTGCTGCATAAGAAATAATGCACAGCAAGTGAGGTCATTACTGTGCAATAAACACAGGCAGGGTGATGCGGGAGCTTGATGCAACGTGGACGAGACTTGAATCACTCTGAAGGGGTTTATTTTTTGCAGTAATGACCAGCTTGTTGTTCTTGTGTAATCATCATTTATTGCATGGCATCTTACTAAAGAAATTAATCATCCGACATAAAACTCTGACTTAAAAATGTTTTTCTTGCTTCCACCAATTTCATAGTCCACAACAGTGTGTAATACAGATATACTAATCCGAATCAAGTATTCAACAAAAACGGAAGTAAATAAATAAAACACCCCAACAGAATGACTTCGCTTCTGGTTTGCTTACCACATTTTGGACTACTCGGCGCAACTGACTTATTTATTTATTTATTTATTTTTGCTGGAGCCATAAGTGAGTAGTTCTCCTGTGTGTGAACCGTCACATCAGTGGGAGTGTCATTTGAAGAAAGAGTTTTCTGGTTTTCTTATCATTAGTAGATGGTCCATGCTTGGTAAACAAGTATCTGAAATAACCGAATCATCCGTTTATCATACAGCCATATCTGATTGTAGAGTTCTGTCTCCGACCAATCAGGATTGAGTATTACTAATTTTCCACAACAGCAGCTCTGACTATCTCACTGTTATAATGCTATTGCTTTTTAATTCACAAAGGTGATTCACATAATTCAAGGTCAATAATAAATGACTTTAATTTTTAATAAATGGGGAGGTGTCGTGGGATCAAAACGTGAACTTGGTGGATTCGTAATGATCGCACTGCAAAAGTTTTGACTGTCATTGTATTACGATAAGACACTAATCATAATAAAAGGTAGAAGAGCACAGTAGAGCTTAACAGACTTTAACGGACCTTAACAGAGCGTAACAGGCCTTGATGCACCATCATAGTTGATTTTTATTAACTTGGAATCACTATTCCTTCAAGTTTCATGTCCTGGATGCATCCTGCCTCATTATTCCACAATCATGCTCCAAGCATGCTCATAAATCATGGAGCTCCAAACTTTTTTAATTGCAAAGATCGTGGATATCGTGCCCCAGTGTAAACCCAGGATAACACTGGAGTTGTGCATTTTAGGAACTGAACCTTTGTTTACATTTTTGTGCTTCATTATACAATGAGAGTCTGTTACTATAAACTGAACATAAATAAAATGTCCAATTAAATTTTTAGGAGGAAATTAATCGTTTAGATGAATAATATTTAGCCACCAGAACAGTTTCAATACTGGAAATGTACTGGAGGCATAAACACCTTTCTTCCAAAGGATATTCTCCCAGCTGGTGATTGGATGATGATGGTGGTGGAGAATAAATAACTGCATGTAATAATATTCCCTCTGCAACACAAATCACATCACATTTATCTCCAGGCCTGAACCTGCTCTCTGTGCCAGTTAATGCACTCAGTGTGTACAACAAATATCCACCACCAACATTGCTATTTCATTTCAACTGCTCTCTCAGCTGCACTTATATCCAGCGTGATGCTGGTACTAGCATGCAAACCCGAAACAATACGATTAGCACCAGAGCACAGTGTCATACATTGTTGGGGAAAAAACACTGCTGTGTCGAAGTTAATATCAACCATCTACTCATTTGTTGATCTTTATTGATGGTAAGTACTGTATTCTCTTCAGGGAGGTAATAGACCTGGTGGACTATTCTGGAGCATGAAGCAAGAATACACCCTGGTTAAGACAGGATGCCAGTCTATCACACACTAACTAATAGCTTAAAAGTCTCCATTCCAACTACTGCCATGTTTTTTGGAAGTGGCAGAAAACCAGAGAACCCTAAACCCACCCAGATATGAGCAGTGTTCTACAGACAGTAGCTCGAACTCAGGATGGCAGCACTACTATCTGATAAATAAAAAAGGCTCCAAGCACTGACTAACTTAAGCACAACTGTTTCTGAGATACTGCCATCTTATTAAAAACAAAATCATGGTGGCTGCAGTTGGACTCAGTGACATTATCAGTGTCAAAAAGAAAAGTTTCTGTAAAAACGAAAGTGTTAAAAGTATTGAAATACTTCAGATTAGCTCAAAATAAAAGTTGGGTTTGTACACAGCACAAACTGTCACTGGCACAAAACATTAGCATGAGCGTGATACACGAGCACCTAAAGAAAAAACACACAGGTGCTATTCTGGATGAACGAACAAAATCACTGTATATGTATTCTTGTGTGTTCATGTTTATTAAATTAACTTAGTATTTTAATATGCTGTCTACTGAAGAGTACTAGGGCCACCTACGGGTGTTTTTTCTCTCTCACACAGGAAGTGTATGTGTGCGTGTGTGTGTGTGTGTGTGTGTGTGTGTGCATGTGTGTGTGATCATTTTATTCATGCCATTATTTTAAACACATTTCTTTGCATTGATAATGTCATTGGTGCGTCACGTATTTATGTACTTTATGACTAAGATCTAACTTTATTTACTTTACTAAAAACTTAATAAAAAAATTAAAAGACTTAAGCCAAAAAATGTTGCATAAAAGATAACATGCCTACCTCACAGTATGAAAGCCCTGGGATCGAGGCCCAGGCTTGGCAAGGGTTTTTCTGTGTGAAATTTACATGTTCTCCATGTGCTTGTGTGAGTTTCATCTGGTACTCCAGTTTCCTCTCACAGTCCAAAGACATGTACAGTAGGCTAACTGGTTGTTCCAATTCGCCCCTTGGTGAGAATGTGAGTGTGAATGGTTGCGTGTGAGTTTCCCTGCATTGGTTTCAGGAGCTGTTCAGGGTATACTCTGCCTTTCCCCAGTGTCGGCTGAGATAGGCTCCAGCCTCCACATAACCCTAATAGGATTAAGAAATTTGGTAAGTGACTGAGTGGTGGTTTATTTTATCATGTTGAAGTTGCCAGGATAACACTGAAGTTGTACTTTAGTAAGTGAACCTTCGTTTTAATTTTTAACCTTCATTATAAAATAACAGTTTGCTACAATAAACTGAACTTGAATAAAATGTCCAATTCAAATTTAAGGGTGAAATTTTTTGTTTAGATAAATTAGTCGTTAACAGTCATTAGTGGCAGCACTAGAACCAACCAGATCACTTTGTTCCCATGTAGTGTAAACTATTATTATCTCATAAGTACGATATCAAGGTTACTGATAATCTCAGATGAAGCAAACAGAAACTACTGTAAGTAACATCTGGACAAATAAACTCCACTATATTCTCCACTGGCTGAATTACTTTCCTGTTCATGGTCCAGCAGAACGTTTGTGGTTGGAAAATATGAAGGGACACACACACACACACACACACACACACACACGCACAAAACTTAAAGAAATCATGAGCAACCTGGAATATTATGTGGGTAATTTCCTGCCGTTAAAATTCCATACATGAATGGAGCTCTACACTTCAAAGTGCGGAACAGAAAACGTCTTGGCTCCGAGAGAACGCAAGAAACAACAGGGTGGGAAAAAATACAAATTACTAAATGACCCAGTTTCATCTCATCTCCCACACACACACACACACACACACACACACACACACACTTACTGTAAAAATGCGACGGCCCGTCCGGTCAAAGGCGACACAATACACAGAGGACAGATGTCCCAGAATCCTCTTGTGCATCTTCATATGTGAGTAAACAGCTGTGGGGACAAGCTGACCCAAACGGTATGAACCGTTCAGCTTCCGGCTGTAAGCTGTCTCCACTACACACACACACACACACACACACACACACACACACACACACACACACACACACACACACACACACAGAGGAACAGATGGCTAAAATGACAATTGTCACTATTTATCTATATCATTAAGCCAGTTTAGGAACAAAATGATTTCCTTGCACTCATTTCAACAGAAATTGGCTTTTAGTTCATTTTGGAAATGAGAAACATGCTCATTCGTCATGACAATTAAATGTTTCTATTAAATACTAAATATACACACAAGCACAGTGAATCATCTGTAAATAAACCATCATGCTATACAATGAATGAAGAGCTTCATATGTTTATCCACAGTAATGGACAAAAGTTTTGTCGCTTGTCTAAAACTGATAACTTCACTTCTGATGAACCGATTTTTATCTACCCTGTCTTAAATGAATTCTACAACTATACAAATTGCTTAGTAAAAGCAACAAGAAATCATTAATTTATTTCTACTTTTACCAGCTGATTAAAGACGGACATATCCATTCTTGGCTGGACAAAATTCTTGTTGCCATCATGTTACATCAAATTCTGGATCAAGTACAGTAGAATCTCATTAATATGCACTTTTAGCTGTGTTTCCGCTTAATATGCAACCACCCCTTGGACCTCAAATTTGTAACAAGGGGATGACCAAAAAGTGCATTTTCCCCCCCCACTAAAATTGACCATATTAGAGCAACAAAACAGCATTCGGTATTAATCCATGGCAGCATTAACACCCATACACGAGCACATTCACACCTGCATATTAGCGAAAATATTGCAGAACAGGTGCATTGGACCCCAACATGCAAATATTAATGAGACTATTATATTTAGTAAAAAAATCATTAAATTAAAATTAAAGCAGCTTTTAAGCAATTTATGGCCAAGGCTTAAATGGCTTGGTGGCCATCAAGGATCTTGACTAAAATCTTTTGCAAAAGCTATAGAAACTTTCAAGATCTCCTAAAAGGAAATGGAAAGGATTTGCAAGCAGTAGTAAGAAATTTCAGACGTCCTTGGAACACAAATGGTAAGCTAGATCAGGCAAGAAAACTACCCACAAAACAAAGGGCTGCCCAAAATGTGTAGTTAGTAAGATGTGGAAACTGTTATTAGAAGAAACACAAAGAAACATACATTTTTTTAGATTAATTATTAATTCAATATTATATTGCTATGCTTGACCCAGAGTTCACTGAAGGGGCGGTTTGGGATGTTTTGACTCTCCAAAACATCATCCCGCATACTGCTGTGTCAAAATGGCTGTTCTGCGTGCAAAGAGAAGGCAACAAAAAAAATTTCCCCCCAAGTCCTACTGCTGATCATTGAGCAAAGTGCATTGGTGTTCAGGGATTTACAAAATGCGAGATTGTGTTTCATGTTAAAGAAGAGGAAATGAAAAGCTATGTTGAGAAACACAACATGACCACTGTATGTATTTTGGCTTGGGAGGCGATCACTTGAAGCGAGCTGAGATTTTCACACAAATTAAATCCACCCGGGCTCCCGAGTGGCACATCAACAAAGTGCGCGACTTTCAACCCATAGATCGCAAGTTCGAATACGGCCACAGCCATCCGTGACCGGGAGTACATGGGAGCTAATCGGCCGAGCTCTCACAGGAGGGAGAGATGGCATACGCTCACTTCCCTGTCACTCACAACAATCACCAGCTGGTCACGGGCGTCTGTGAGCTCATTCGTACGAGAAGATAGCACTTTCCCTCCAAGTGTGTTTGGCTGCCCTCAAATAGGCATGCGCAACAGTTCGAAAAGAGGCGGGCGGCAGCATCGCATGTCACGGAGGGGGCATGTGCATGCATACGTCCCTCCCTGGTTGGTGGTGGTAGTGTGATAGGGAAGGAAAAAAAGTTGATGAGTGGGAATTGGATACAACTAAATTAGGGAGAAAACTGGGGAAATTCAACATGTTTCTCCACTCATACGATGACAAATTGATAGTGTAGTCCTGGCCTGGCCAACCCACGGCTCGCGAGCCTCATGCGGCTCTTTAACTAGTTTCATGCGGCTCTTCAGGAGCTGTCACATGACATGCGTCAAAA
>JAOUQZ010000017.1:3476730-3493544 GCA_028564935.1 Neosilurus hyrtlii | reverse complement strand
CCCCCCCTCCTTCTCCCCCCCCCCTTTTCTCTCTCTCTCTCTCTCTCTCTGAAACACACCCAAAGCACTCATCTGGTCTCCCAGCATCCCTCATCTCTCTCACCGCGTTGAATCGTGGAGTGTTTCAGGAGTTTCTTTTTCCAGCACGTATCCCAGCTGCTGTAGAAGAATCAAATATTAAAAAATAATCAGAAAATGATATAAAATGACTCACAACACAGACCCTGTGTCTCTGACATGGATATGAATCTGTAACAGTGACAATAGTTAGCCAGCTGGTTTCATAAAAATATGCAATTATGAGACAAATTCAATTTCCCAGAATGCCTGCTTGTAACCTGGCTCCATGTCCGAGAACAATCTGATTATCTGCTCCGGGGAGAGATCCATGCACTGCTCTCCACATTGTGATGATGCTATTTAAGTAATAATAATGCTACCCCTGTAGGTCTAGAATGTTATTTATCAGTATTGTTTTTAGATTCTCACCTGGTTCACTGGAAGTCCAGGACCTGAATACATGAAGTGAAGTGTAACAACGGCTGGATTACCATCTTCAAGAAAATTTAACCTTGAATGGGTGCCTAACATATCAGACCACGCCTTAGTCCACCGCAGCACGCACCTACCCGTACTCATGTGGACTTCTTTCCGCATGAAACACCACCCACCTGAGCTCAGGCCCCCTTCCATATATGGTAAAGAACACTGGAGCACTTTCGATTTTTCCTTTTCGTGAAACACTCGTGTAGTTAATAAAAGATGTTGTTGTGGACGTGTTAAGGCACCCAAGTCTTAGAAAACCACTCAAGGTACCCTCTTCATTCAATCCATCATATGAATGACAATTTTTTAAATTTCATGACCGATTGCCTTCAACATCAGTTCTAACTCTGATTCTTGCAGGACACTGAATCTGAGGCCATGTGAAACTCTCTTCAGCACTGAAGCACCAGGGAACATTATTATTATAAGCCGTCACTGCCAGCTATGCATCTACCAAACCTCCTCACCATCAAAGAGACCCCTGCATACACAAATACACATGTTCATACTGTTGTGACAGGATGCCAATGGTTTCGGTCTTTATGTTGCTGCATGATGTCTTGTATAGCAATTGCACTGAATCAGCGTGTGTGTATCACTGCGTGGGTTTGTCTTTTTTAAATCGATGACAATCACTGTATCATGTTTGTACCCATCCGTGTACAGTTCAGGAGATTGTACTGTATGTTTGTGATGTTTTATGTGTTCTGTATGTGACAAAATAACAGAATTGGATTTTCTTAAGAAAAAAAGGTTTGATTGACATGCAGATGAACCAAAGAGGGACAAATAAGGAACCATGTTTGGCTCCTGGTGTCCTGATAAAGCTTTTATGTTCATTTGAGATCAGACCATTACTCGTGATATTGTGATCCAATTCAGGAATCAAGCAAAATCTCACTGTTTGATATTTTCACTGCCTACACCCCAGTCACATGATCACTATGATACAAGCACACTATACACTTTAGCATGAATGATGGAAAGCAGCGTTATAGCGTTACCTCTGACTCTTACCAAAACACTGACACTGGAGACTCCTTAAAAAATTCAATAAAAATCCCTTCACATCGAAGCTTCATTGTATTAATATCTCTTTATGCACAAGGCGGCATGGTGGCATGGTGTTTAACAGCAAGAAGGTCATGGGTTCAAGTCTCAGACTCAGGCTTTTCTGTGTGGAGTTTGTATGGTCTCCCTGTTCTTGTGTGGGCCTCCTCCGGGTACTCTAGTTTCTTTCCTCAGTCAACTGCACATTAGGCTAATTGGCTGTTCCCTGATGCCCCTAGGTGTGAGTGTCAATGGTTGTGTGTGTGTGTGTATTTGTTGCCCTGCAATGATCTGGTGAGCTGTTCAGGGTGTACACCACCTTCTCCCAGTGTTAGCTGAGATAGGCTCCAGCCTCCCTGCGACCCTAATAGGCTTAAGTGGTTTAGAAAATGAGTGTGTGAGTGTTTATGTATAGTGTGCAGGTGGGTCTGGATGTAGCAGAGATGAAGGTGCTGCAATTTTTCCAGTGTGTTGGGAGTGTCAGGAATCGGCAGAATTGGAATTAGGTAGTGTTTGGGGATAAAGGGGAGGCACGGTGGTGTAGTGGTTAGCATGTCCATCTCACAGCAAGAAGCATCTGGGTTTGCGTTTAGAACTCAGTGAAGGCGTTTCTGTATGGAGCTTACATGTTTTCCCAGTGCTTGCGTGGGTTTCTTCTGGGTACTCTGGTTTCCTCCCACAGTCCAAAAACATTTGCATTAAGCAAATTATTCCAAATAGCTCCTTGGATATGAGTGTGAGTGGTTGTGTGAGCTATTCAGGGTGTACCCTGTCTTCGCCCCGTATCGGCTGAGATAGGCTCCAGCCTCCCTGCGACCCTAACAGGACTAAGCGGTAGATCAGATGAGTGAGTGAATGTTTGGGGATAAAGTGTGAGAGGTTGGATTGGGACGGTTTGGACACACAGAGGAGGGATGAAGGGAGTATTGGTAGAAGAATGTTGAGGATGGAACTGCCTGATTTTTTTTATTTTTTTGTTGTTGTTTTAGTTAAAAGCAGTGGAAGGAAAAGCATCCTGTGGTTCTGATATTTGTCTTTTAGCTAAAAAAAGTTGGTGAAGTCCTGTGTTAGCATAACGTATACAGTTTTCATGCTGCAAAACAATTTTCCCTCCTAATGTACAGAACACAGAAGAACTGGTTGCCAACAGGCAAATGAGACAACTGCTCAGGGCTCCAGACCGGTAGAGGGCCCTCAAGGGCTGAAAACTTTCAAAGAAATACAACAAAAATACTGCAAACACTCAGGAACTGCAAACAAACAGACAAACAAACAAACAAACAATAAATCAATAGGTATCAGGACAAACAGAAGATTTTTAAAAGAGGACAGGCTTACATTTCCAGCTTAGCTAGCAGGCTGAATGAACATAGAAGCCCATTTGCAACACAATACTCTATTTCAATAATAAAATATATATTTTAAAAACATTTTTATTTGATATGTTTATTTGAATCTTCTGTACATGAACCTGCACATTTCATCACAAAATTAATTCTTTCCCTTTTACTTCCTTCCCTCTTACCCATTTCATTTTACATCCCAGTTTCACACATCAGTTACAGGAAGATAAATTTGCAAGTATATAAATGTGTTTATGTAGTTAATGATTTAGTTTTTGTGGATTTGAGTTTCGATTGCACAAAGATAAGTTTAAAAGACAAACAGTGTTCTGTTCAGCTCATAGTTTAAAGAACGTCTCAGGCTTTCCGTCCTCCACTGCGTCAAAAAACGCCTGGTAGCCCTGTGATCACAGAGAGGAGTGTTACACACACACACACACACACACACACACACACACACACACACACACACACACACACACACAAAGGCTTAACACACTGATTTCTGCAGAAACGTAATATTAGCTTGTTGTTAAGTGTTGTTTATTTTGCAGTATCAGCAGTGATGGAGATTTCGACACAGGTACAGGCCGAGGCTTATTCCAGCGACTAGACTGCATTCCAGTCAATGCATTACATACTAAATTTCAGCACCGTGTGAATGTGTGTGTGTGTGTGTGTGTGTGTGTGTGTGTGTGTGTGTGTTTGTGTGTGTGTGTGTGTGTGTGTTGGGGCGAATGCAGTGTTGTAAATTTTCATAACTTAAGAGGTGAGTGAATTTAAACTGTGTGGTGTTAGCATGTCCTGTGTATTTAAAGGGAGAGACATATGTCTGTCAAACACAAGAAACACACACACACACTCTTTTTTGTTGTATACCACAGTCATTAGAACCAATACAGTAAACTACAAAAACGTCAAGAGAAAAACAATCCGGAATGCTACACTATACTACACCGCACTACTATACTACACAACACAACACTGTACTATACTATACTACACTACTATACCACACAACACAACACTGTACTATACTACACCACACTACTATACCACATAACACTACACTGTACTATACTACACCACACTACCATACCACATAACACAACACTGACTATACTACACCACACTACTACACCACATAACACTACACTGTACTATACCACACCACACTACTATACCACATAACACTACACTGCACTATACCACACAGCCCTACACTGTACTACACTATACTACACTACACTATACCACACAACACCATACTACACTGCACTATACTACACTATACCACACAGCCCTACACCGTACTGCACTATACTACACTACTATACTACACTGCACTACACTATAACACACTATACTACACCACACTACAACACCCATACTACTATACACTTACTATACTGCTCTACACTATACCACACTACAACCATACTGCACTGCACTATACTATACTATACCACACTACACTGTATTACGCTAGACTATATAACACTGCACTATACTACACTATAATATGTTAACCTGTACTACACTATAATACACTATACTTAACTGCACTACACTGTGCTCGGGAGTCATGTGCTTTGTTTGATCCTTGATGACCCTCTGATGGGCATGATGAGCTTTTGTCTGCACTCAGATAAACATGTCTAAAGAAACTCACCCCACAGTATTTATTTCCATTAAAGACCTGAGGCGGCACAGCTTTTGGGTCCTTCGCCTTCTCCCTCATCTCGTCCTTCAGATCTGGGCTCTGAGTGATGTCCGTTACGAAGTACTTGATGTTCTTTGTATCAAGGAAGCGGAAGATTTCTTCCTGTTGCTTCTTTATCTTACAGAAGATAGAATTTAAAACACTTAGCTTCATATTCAAAGCTCAAGGTTTAGTTCACTTTTTTATTTTTGTCCAGGTATCTTATACTTTATTTACTATTATTTCACACTATTTCTTTTATTCTGTTATTCGGATTTCATTGGCACTATTATGGTCTTTAAAAAGATACAATGTCAACAAACAAATTTTCTTTTCTTATTAATTGCTAGAGCTTTACAGGGCGGCACGGTGGTGTAGCGATTAGCACATCTGCCTCACTGCAAGAAGGTCCTGAGTTCAAGTCATGGACTCGGCAAGGACATTTCTGTGTGGAGATTGCACGTTCTCCCTGTGCTTGCACGAGTTTCCTCCGGATTCTCCGGTTTCCTTCCAGAATCCAGAGACAGGCACATTAGGGTAACTGGCTGTTCCAAACTGCCCCTAGGTGTGAGCGTGAGTGTAAATGGACACGTGTCCTGTGCTTAGTATTCTTAGTATTTTTTCTGTTTGCGTGTTGCATTTGAGTAAAATATGAACACATTCCATGAAAAGGAGTTCAGCTATCTGAACACTCTCAGTTTCAGACAAACTATTGGGCACAGAAAACTTCCAGATTCTTTCACATGAACAACCGTATTCGACTGTAAATCTGTCAATTTTTCTCGCGTGTGTTGTTTGCATAGCGACCTGTAATGGTGCACGCTTTTAATTATTCTGTTTTGCCCGTGTTTGATCGCAGACATACAATGGCTTTGCGAGAGGTTAAAGGTTATATGTGAGGGAGAGCATCAATTTGGGTTGAGATTCTGTTTCATATGTATTTTTACACACACACCAGCTGGAAACACCCTGAAGAGGATAAAGACTTGGGACCGGAGATAAGAGAGATTCACATCGTCTGATTGCTGGAGTTGGTGGATCAACTCGGACTTTGTGAAATGTGGCTGCATGCAATATCACATGTATTGTAATTATTCTGATTTGTTTAATTAAATTACTCAATTGAGAACCAATCGAATCTTCTTGGTCTTTCACACATCAACGAACACCAGGAACCAATGAGGCCCAGAGAGGCTGGTTCCCTGCAATACATTGCAACAGAAACCACAGAAGTGACCCAGTGCACCATGGGAAGTGGAATGAAATTAAAAATAGCTGTGTATGAGCAATATATGATTATTAGTACATAATCATTAGTAACATTTATATTCATATTGCATCGACAGTGCAGTACGACATTATTACCTCTTCTCAAAAGGGTTTACCCTCAATTTGTGTATTGATTTCACAAAAAGAAAATTTTCGTGAAATTTCTACCAGAGGCTGAGCTTTGGACAAGGAGGACTATTAAATTTTGTAGATGATCTGGATCAAATTCTGGATCCAGGAATTGTTTTAAAGGATCATTTAACATATATACACATATATTGCTGGGCTTATTTAAAGGCTATCACAGCCTTAATCTCTTCTTAAAGTTATATATATATATATATATATATATATATATATAATGCCAAGATGCATATGCCAAGATGCATAAACCTATGAGGGTCACTGGAAGCTGGGAGCCTATTTTAGCCGACTCTGGGAGAATAAGGTGAGGTACACCCTAAACATGTCACCAGTGCCCTGCAGAGCAAAACACACAATCACTCACACTCACATTGAGAAACAATTTGGAACAGTCAATTAGCCTAATGTGCAAGTTTTTGTACTGTAGGAGAAAACTGAAATACCTGGAGAAAAACCCATGCAGACACAGGGAGAACATGCAACCTTCACACAGAAACACCCTTGAACCCAGGACCTTCTTGCTGTGAAGTGAAGTGCTAATCACTGCACCATCTTGCCACCTGAACTAACTTTTATGAGCTGTAATTATCTCTTGTTTAATGGCTGCTGTCAAAATGTACCAAACTCCATGTTCTTAACTTTTCATTTTTTCCATTTAATGTAATTCAAACAGCAAGACAAACCTAAAACCTAAAACTGCAGTCCTGCAGGGATAAGGGATACCTAGACAGTGGCATACCAGCGAGAAAGAATAAATGAGATTAGAAGAAATTAAATAAAGCATCATAGTTCTTTTTCAAGTTGGAATAAAAACAAAAGTGGCTGAAAGAGATTACACTCCACATAAAAACACTATCATGTACAAATTAGAAAACACCGTCCATCCTTAATGACAGGAATTAAATATTTTGGTATTTTACCTCTCTGGATGCACTGGCACTGCTGAAGTAGACCACAATACCCATGGTGTAGTGTAGCGTAGTATAGTGAGATGATCTGACAGCTGTGGTAGACAGAAGCGTTGTTGTGTATAGTGTGTGTGGTGAGTGCTATGGTGTAAGCTTATGAATACACTGCCTGCACTAACTAACCAGGTAGGCAGGTTCTGACATGATTACCACCTGACAGCCACACCTCACACACAAACACACACACACACACACACACACACACACACACACACAAACACATACACTTCTCATGTCTCCGCTTAACTGATGCAGTGGTGTCTAATGCATGGATGCAGATGAGCACCCTAAGTGTTTGATGATGTTCTGTATTTTGATTTTTTGTGGAAGAATTGCAGTTTATTATGTTACAGAAATGTGAAAGTGTCCTGAAATGAAAATGACTAACCTGTGAAACTTTAACATTACTTTGCCTTGTACTTCTGTCGAGGCTGGAGTCTATCTCAGTGTGAATGTGGGGTACACCCTGGACAGCTCTCCAGTTCATCACAGGGCCAACACACACAACCATTCACACTCACACCCAGAGGCAGCCAATTAGCCTAATGTGCATGTTTTTTGACTGTATGACGAAACCAGAATTCCAAAAGGAAACCCACACAAGCACAGGTACAACATGCAAACTCCATTCGGTGTTGCACTGGCAACTTATCAGGCATGTGCAAGATTGTTCCTCCGGTCACATGGTGTTCTTATTGTTATTGTAAACAGACACAGAACCTAAACTTAATGTTAAAAGAACGGGTGAATAAGAAATACTAAGCCTGTGAGCAGGGGTGGTTTTGCATTTGTACTTCTATTCAGTCAAAATAAACTGATGATGGGAGATTACAGATTATTCACTAGTGACACCTTTGAGGTCAGTGCATCCTAGCCAGTTCTCATAAGCTCTATCTTTATCTCATATTGTGCTTTATCCCAAACCTGTATCACTATCTACAGCATAAAGATATCCCCAGAAAGTGAAAGAAAGAAAGAGTGAAAGATAGTGTTGTAACTCTAGCAGTGTTCATAAACTGACAGGATTAACAGGTATAGGGCTGGGTCTGTACTGGTGGTGGAACCTGTCAGACATGAATGTGTTTGAGACGTGTCATCCAGATGAGTCCTCTTGGTTCCTCTCAAGATTTCTTCCACTTGTTGCCACAGGGATCTCTGGTTTGATCATCACAGATAATCTCTCACTCACTCCTTTGCCAAACCACTTAATCCAATTTGGTTTGCTGATCCTGGCCGATCCTGGTCAAGGGCTGGGTACACTCTGAACAGCTTGCCAGACCATCACAGGGCAACATAAACAACCATTCACACTAACATCCAAACCATGGGTAATTTGAAACAGCTAACTAGCATAATGTGCTTGTCTTTGAACTGTGGGAGGAAACCGGAGAACCTGGAGAAAATCCATGCAAGGACAGGGAGAATATGCAAACTCTACACAGAAACACCCTCGTCGAGCCTGGGACTCAAACAAACCACCTTCTTGCTGTGCAGCGGACAAAATAACCACTTCACCGTGCTGTCCTCATCAGTGATGATGAATAATTAATATTAAGTATTTATATAAACCTTTTTTAAAACTGCTCTGTGATTGTGTTCAATGTTAAGGCTGAAACTAAACAGAACCAGATCTTGGAAACTGCATCGCAAATGAACACTTAATTAACTGAAACATTTTTTTGTATATCTTGCATAGCCCTCAGCGTGTTTCTGCCCTGCAATGGCCTGGCGAGCTGTCCAGGGTGTACTGTGCCCTCGCCCAGAGTCGGCTGAGATGGGCGCCAGCCTCCCCGCGACCCTAATTAGGATTAAGCGGTTCAGAAAATGACATGACTTTTTTGTATATCTGTGCAAAATTCTTTAGGATAATTGACATTAGGTTTTCCATGTATTTTTATGGGTGGCTCAGTGGAGTAGTGGTTATTAGCATGTCCACTTTACAACAAGAAGGTCCTGGGTTCGAGTCCAGGGCTCAGGTGCTTCTGTGTGGAGTTTGCAAGCCTGTGCTTGTGTGGGTTTCCTCTGGGTTCACCAGTTTCCTCCCACAGTCCAAAGGCATGCACTTTATGCTAACTGGCAGTTCCGAATTAGCTGTTGGTGTAAATGGTTGTGCGTGTGTTGCCCTGTAGTGGTTTGGTGCGCTGTTCAGGGTGTACCCCGATTGAGCTTCCCTGCCGCTACTCGCTCCTTCTAACTAAAGTAGGATTAAGTAGTTCAGCGACTGAATAAATTAATGTATTTTTATTTGATAAGATGTATAAATGTATTTATTTAACCACAAAAAGTGACAAAGAACAGCATAGAGCGCCGACTAGTGCTGGGAATAAGCAAGTCATCTCTGCATAAATAACGATTAAAATATATATTTATATTTATTAAAGAAAATGTAAATAGATCCCATCCTCACCCCCAGAAACTAAAAGTAAGAACAAATATATTCAAACGATCAACAGTGTGTAGGGAAATCGTTTGAACACAATGGGAACATTACTGTCAGGCACTTGTCAGGACACCTTCCGGTCCTTTTGCCCTTAAAACAATGTTGTCGCGGTTATGACGTCCTCTTTTACTCGCTGTCAGAGGGACGACTGGGTGAGTTCTGTGGTCCTTGAGACAATCTGTTGTAAATAATGAACATCCTTTAATAAATCTGCTCCGGAATGTGACCGGGGGTGTCAGTGTTAACATGTCGTCGGTTGTGTGTGTTTATTTCAGAGTTTTTCTTCCAGCATCCATCGCTAATTTACAATGGCCGAGGAAGGGTAAGCGTGACTGCTACACACCCGGCGCTCGCGCCATGAAATAAACCACCAACATGGGATTAAAGTGCTTTGCTCTATTTAAGGATTTGGTGTGGGTGTTATTTCATGTGTATTTACTCACCCACACATATATATTTTAAAGGAAATGTATGACTTGGAACACAAAGTTATGTGACTGAATGTAGCCTGTTAGCTGCTCCATGATCCTGAGGGGAACCAGAAAAGCACCATAAACACACTGCTGGTCACTTGTTTTTAAATCTGACTTTTACGTGCTTTAGATATTTTTACATCTTGCTTTATGCATTTGTGTAGCCGGACGTCCCCTCCATCGTCCCGTACGTTTCAGGTCATGAAGATCTGTTAATGAGCTAATTCACCAAATTAGGTGTGTTGGGAACAGGAGAAGTATTTAAATGTCCCAGGGGTTCTGCAGGACCGGCTTTGGGAACTTCCGGTGTAAATCATTCACTGAACTACTTTAGATGAGTTTCCTTATGGATTTTGTTCTTTTGCTTGTTTATACTGTTAAATTGTAGTTATTTTTGAAAACTCTTCTGGTCTCTTGAATTTTTTATTTTTTTTTCCTGGGCTTTTTTTGTGATTGTGGTTTAAAATGCCTAATTTTGTGGAAGATTTAAGGGGAAACTCTTGTCACATTGTTTTTAGGTGTAGATTGCATTGGACTTGCAGATTAATTGTGATTGGTTAAAATCACAAGGTCGTGCATGAGGATTGGTTAATTGTGGATTAATGTGATTGGAGAGAGAAAATTGTGGCTGAACTCGTAACTAGGCTGTGCAGTGACCTCCCCCCCCACAACGGAACTTATGAAGGATCTTGGCTCAAAGAAAATTCTTTTAAGTGGACAGGATCCAGGTTTATGAAACAAACATGTCCAGAGCGTTTTGGAAGGTGAAGAGTTTGTGGTCATGTGGCTCCACCAATTTTAAAAGAACAGCCCAGAATCTTTTGCACAATGTAGTTTTTATTTATTTATTTATTTATTTATTATTAGTACTGTGTTTGTATCTGTCTTGAGTTTTCATCTGATTCCACTGTTCACTTAATGCCGATTTAGGATTTTGGATCACTTGATTTTCTTTTTTATTCCGTTTTAAAGCTGCAGTAAACTCATCCCCTTGTGCTTTTATGATCGTGAGTTCAGCTTTGCTTTGAAAGAAATATTTAGTGTGTGGAGAGAACAAGAATTTGAACCTTTGCTGGTTGAAGTGGTGTCCATGATAAGTTCAGGACGCGGCTGCAGTGATGACTCTTTTGGTCTTTAGTCGGATACCCCTTCACTCTCTTGATGAGTGAGACTTCGAGTCTGAGCACGCCGCCTGATATGATCACTATAAAAGCACAGCCTTGTTGCTTTCTGCTCTTAATGACTTCCTGTCCTGTTGGTGCCCAGCATCGCTGCCGGAGGTGTGATGGATGTAAACACCGCCCTGCCCGAAGTGCTGAAGACCGCACTCATCCACGACGGACTCGCTCGTGGAATTCGGGAGGCTGCCAAGGCTCTGGATAAGTAAGAAGTTCATTCCTGGCTATGAAATGTAATTGTGCTGCAGTTGTGATTTGTCTCCGTCTTCTGAAGTTTGAGGAAAACTGGCACTTGTTATCCAATTTCTTTCTGAGGTGTTGCTGATTTAGTCTATGACCTGGTTAGTGTTTAGAAATTTTCCCCATTATTGTCTTTCTCCCCTCCCTCGGTCAGGCGTCAGGCTCACCTGTGTGTCCTCGCTGCCAACTGTGATGAGCCCATGTATGTCAAGCTGGTGGAGGCCCTGTGTGCTGAGCATCAGATCAACCTCATCAAGGTATGAGTGGTCAACACTGGTTTTCTACGTGATTGTGTCTGTGATGACAACTAGGCTCCCTCTACTGACTCCAGTGAGGAAAGTGCCTCTGTTACCCAAATTGTTTCTGAGACACACTGATGTTTTTATGAATGAACTGTGTATGGTGTTTTATTTAACACATTTCTGTATAAGATTTCTCTGTGAAAGGTGCTCACATGCCCTGTGTGGTGTCCTCATAGGTAGACGACAACAAGAAGCTTGGTGAGTGGGTTGGTTTGTGCAAGATCGACAGGGAGGGCAAACCCCGAAAGGTGGTGGGCTGCAGCTGCGTCGTCGTTAAGGTGAGCGTGATTTTATCACTGTTTTATAAATTTGAACCAGAAAGCTCCTCTTGGAGTAACAGATGCTGGACGTGGCTGGTGGTTGGATCAGAGCAAGATTGCGTAGCCAGATCGAGTCCAGACACTGGCTTTCTCTGCCACGTGGCTGTTTTTGTTTTGTACCTGGCGAGAGAGAACGAGCCTGGATCACGAGCCTCAAGATCAAAAAATGGTCTCTGAGGTCCCCAGAAGGGCAACAATTTCCTTTATAGGTAATGGACTATCTCATGGTTCTATTTTATAGAACCGTGACCCACACACACAGTGCAGTGAGAACTCAAAGGGTTGGAAGTAAACAGCTGTGTGATTACAAAACTTTTGTCAGAATAAATGAAAGGTCACGTGATCTGATTAGATTTATTTCGTTCCTGTGATGGGTGTGTCATGATGAGAAGGGAAGCACAGGAAGCTATGTACCCATCATGCTTAGCATTAGTGACCACCTTGCAAGGCTCTGGAGGTAGTGTTACGACCTAGAGTGGCTCCAGTCAGTCCGGTTGAAGCTCAGCAACGTGGTGTGGGAATAAACTGAAGTTCTCTATTTTCTCGAACAGTGAGAGGGAGGTTCAGATAGCATGAAGAATCATTTTAATCAACTCAAAGCAGCTGTAGATTGACGTGAATGTGACTCTGCTTTGGGTTAATATGCAGTACTGAATGCTTACCGTAATTCATGTTGAATGTACTCCTGTTAAGGTTTGGCTGATTTCTAGACTTCTGCAGATTGAACCAAACCACCAATCAGGTGCAGTGACATGTTTTTAATATCTGTGTGTTCGCTGTTGACACATTCTGTTTTCTTTCACAGGATTACGGCAAAGAGTCTCAAGCCAAGGATGTCATTGAAGAGTACTTCAAATCAATGAAGAAATGAACGGAATAAAACCCCTTTGGAAAGATGTGATGTGAAGGCTCTTGATTTAAAAAAAAAAAGGTTCTGTGTTTGGGTGATCTTTCCAATGATCCTTTCTGTAGGACTGAATCTATGTGTATATACCTGTGTGATTGATGACTGAGCAGCTGGTCTTTGTTAGCAGTTTTCTTTGTTAAAAGGAGCTGCTGGAACAGCACACACACTTTAGTACTTTTTCTGAATGCGTTTTGGTTTTGAAGATCTTTTTTTAGGTTTGTTTCTTATCCTGAGGTAGATTCTGCCCGTTGTATGTATGAGCTCATAAACGCCCGTAAATTACTTTAAGTGACAGTTAATGTATTCCATTCCTCTTCTCCCTTTGAAGTTCAGCTAATGGGCTCCTTTGATCATCTGGATAAATTCTGTTCTTACTCTTTGAATGTTCTACAAGGATAAATGCCACATTTATTTATTTTTATATTTTGAGTTCTCGACGCTATGTTTGTTGTCATTGTAGTTGGCAACTATATCACAATTTTCCCAGCAACACTAAAAATGGTTACGCATCTTCAGGAAAAGCTTTAATATTTTATAGATAAATGTTAATGATCCATTAGGAATGCTGTAGGGCAGTGGTTGCTTGGAGATCTCCAGAATAATTTTTTGTGACCACCACATTAAAGCAAATTCACAATAGAATTGAAACGTGATTACTCCGTTCTACACTCAGATGTTGATTCAATGCTCTGAGAATGATAGAGCTCGAGCTGCATTTGTGGTAAATGAATTACATGTTTTATGATTGTTCGCCAAGCTTCATACGGAGCAAAACCTCTAAAAAATGAAACGGCAAGATAATTTCTGCTTAGTGGGCTTCACACCTCAACAGCTAAACACCCAAACCATCAGAAAAAAAGTGACAGCAACCTCAGACGACCAATTTGGTGAAAAATTCAGTAGTGCTTCAAAATTTAAAAAAATTCTCAACGCATTTTGTGATGAAGCTCAAATGGGGTTTAAGGACCAAGGTTGGGGAAAAGAATCATTAATATTCAGTGTGTAGTTGCAGATATTACAGAGATGAAATTCTATAATGCTCATTTATACATTTTTTCAGTCAGTTAACTAGCTAGCATTAACTAACTTGGCTGCCTTGGGTGTTGGTGAGGAGGTTTGTTTTATCTGCATGTTATTTTTTACACCTTTTATTAACTTCCTGTCTGGAGTAGGTGTCCATCCAAAAATGATCCCCTTTCAATTTTCATTAATTTTTGCATCGATGTCATGAAAAAATGATCAATTTGACAAACTCCCTCTTGGGTATAAGTTTTTTAATGATATTTCAGTAAAAGTATCTGAAAATTTTGTTTTGCATTTTCTGGATCAGAAGCTTTAAAGTTTCATCGTGATCTGATCTTGATTACACGTTCGGTGGTAGTTTAAAGGGAAGATGGGAAATCCCTTTTCTTTGACCATGTGGCTGTTCAGAGTGTTCAGCGGGGTGCTGCTCTCCGAGTGCTTGGCAGAGGTTTGTGCTCTTCGAGTGCTTTTGTTGAAGTCACATGCTGGATATAAAGGTTAGTGTATAGTGTTTTAAATGGCTGATTATTACTGGGATGTGTAGGAACACGTGATCCTTATTTTTATGCTGTTCTCTTGAAGCCACTGTGCAGCACTGTGCAGTTTTATTAAACTAAATAAAATCTCCAGCCTTCCTGCCGAGGGATTGCTTGGCATGTTTTTTAATGTTAATGTTGCAAAATGAACAGAAAACAAATATGGAGTCTTTAATTTTCAGTCTTTGTTGTTCATCTACATACATTTTTAAAATGATCAAAAAAAAAAAACCCACACAAAACAGTTGATAAGGCACGACAAATTATACACATACTTCTTTGCCGAAAAAATTACAAAAAGACCAAATGAAAAAAAAAATGCAAACGTAGTCTTTAATGATAAATGAAGTTCCTGTAAAATAATTTACACAAGTTATTAATTACTCTATGCTAAATTGTACAGATCTATTTTATATCAGAGGAAACCGCAGTATGGGGATGAAGCTCCTCTAAACAGAGAAGACGTCGAACATTCGGTAGAAGCAGTTTGGTTTGTCTCCGGAAAAAAAGAGAAAAATAAAGATCCCACCGAGATGCAGTGTGTGAATAATGTAAGACCTTTTGTGAGCACTTGATGAGCTCATCTGGAGCACTAACCCCCCAGCTGTCCAACCCCCCCACCCCCCACCCCCAGTACCTTTTCCTTAGACGTACCAAGTCTTTTTAAGACAGTGCAGAATTATCTCAGAAGCCACAAAAACCATAATTAAAAAGACAAGAGGACACAAACCAACATAAAAGGAGACTGCAGTGTAATGTTGTTTTTAAATAGTTGTACAAAAAGAGGCCTATGGTACAGCTGTCGAGTGTTACAGGTACTCGAATTCCAGTGCTTGGTGCAGGGCGAGCAGGTCCGAGTGGCTTGATATTCGCCAGAACGGCATGTTGTGCTGTGAGGAGAGAAAAAAATGTCAGTTAAATAGCATGTGTGAGTTTCTTTGTGTGTGTGTGTGTGTGTTCATAGTGAGACACTATGAACTGAAAATACACCTACAGACAGGTGAGAAATTAAAGGAAAAAGTCCATTATCTCCCATAGTTGTTCAGTTGGGTTAAAATAACATGTCTTTACCATAAACTGTATTTATTTCCAGTGACTCTTCTATGTGAGAAACACCCCACCCCTCCATGACAGCCAGACGGATGCACCGCACCCTGAACGTTTTGATGAAGGAAATGGGGGTCAAAATGGAAAATGGACAGTTCATATATTTCATGTCTTCAGAACGTACACGGCAGGTTCTCACTGCGTCTAATGTTCCCAGTAATTTCTTACCACGTGCAGGATCACACATACCACGTCTAATACCTTCTTACTATCACTGTTCAGATCGCGCCACGTGCTTACCACATTCTCACTCTGGTCATTTTAAATACTGGGCCACATGCTGCGCGTTCTCTGGTGTCCACTTCTACGTTCAACAAGTACATACCATGCTTGAACTCCATCCCTGAATCCCTACCTGGTTTTAATTATGTCATTATTACATCAATTACATCATTCTTGTGTCCTCATGAAGTTCTTTCTGCAGCCTGCACTAATTTTTTTGTCCATGGAGACCACACCATGTCCTTATCAGTTTCTTCTGCATTCCTACTACGTTCTACAAGTTCTGAGAGACTGAGTGTGATGGGGTTTAAGGGGCCAAGTGGATCTGAACTCCACTTTAATTCCTCACCTGTCTGTATATACTGAGCTGCCAGTGTTTTAGGCACATCTACCTCGTACCTACAGTACACTCACTTACAAGCACCCTGTGGTTGAAAACTGACCTTTAGTTCTAATTAAATGTGGAATAAGGAGCAATGAGGAGCAACACAAGTTACAGCTCAGTAATGCCATGAATTCATTTTCAAGTTTTCCCATTTTTTAAACACCAGTGTACCGAACCATCACATGGTTAAAGTTCTACCCAAATTTTTTATTTATGCTTTTTATGGTGGTTTCTGGTGCTGCATCGTGTCTGGACCAATCATCATACACTTCTCTCATGGTTCCTTTAGTTCTGGAGAGAACCTACCCTCACGTAGCAACTAAAAAAATCCCTTAAAACCATGTTCTATCTATAAACTCTGACAGTCCTCAGTTTTTGAAGTGCAGAAACACAATATAGGGAGCACTTCTGCCAACGGTTCCAATAAAAAGTGAAAAAGTTCCTTCAGGCAAAAAGTACACTATCTGCATGATAAGATGTCCAAGTCGAGTCGCTGTGTGTCTGAAAGCAAAACTTCGTACAGTCTGTTAAATTTGACTTTTATGATAGATGGACCTGCGATGGCCTGGCGAGCTGTCACAGGGTGTACCCCGCCCTTGCCCAGAGTCGGCTGAGATGGGCGCCAGCCTCCCCGCGACCCTAAGTAGGAATAAGCGGTT
>JAOUQZ010000017.1:3432780-3451982 GCA_028564935.1 Neosilurus hyrtlii | reverse complement strand
GGATTCTTGCTTGTCTGTGGCTCTTGGTGAGTTGGTGTGTGTGTGTGTGTGTGTGTGTGTGTGTGTGTGTATGTGTGTGTGTGTGTGTGTGTGTGTGTGTGTGGGCGTGTATGTGTGTATTAAATTGGACTGTGATTCGATGAGGTAAAGTAAGGAGAATGTTAAATATGTCGTTGTTTTGGCAGCATGTGTGTGTGTGTGTGTGTGTGTCTGTTAAAATCATTAGGCGCACTCCAATCGGAATGATTTACAGACTTCTGCTGTCTTTTCCTCTCTGTGTTGCTCTATTGTTTCATTCGACCGGCATGTCAAAACCAGATGAGATCACTTCTGCCCCCCCCCCCCCCCCCCCCCCCCCCCCCCCCCCCACACACACACACAGCTATCTGAAGCGTGAACATGAATGTGCATTTAATTAACACTATTTCTCGATTTGTTTATAGTTTTCCTCCCAGCAATAGAAAACTCTAAATACAGGAAATAGCTTTCAGTGCAGCAAATTCTCAATCAAACACAAACACAAACTATAAACACCCCAATCTTTCACGGCACAAACACATCCACGTGTCCGGGTTTATTTCAATTGACTCCTAATGACTCAGCGTAGTTTCCCAAACCAGAGTGGATTTAACCTTCGAGTCTCGAGTGAATAATCTCCCTGACCCGCTCTTTACCGGAACGGCACTCACTGCGGCAGGAAACACACTCCTGACTCCAGTCATGAACTCAGATCTTCAACTCCTGCAATATATGGAATTATTTACAGAAGATCTTTACAGCTTTAAGGCACTGTGTATTTAAAACATCTGAAGTCACATACTTTGTGTTACCGTAAAACCTTCACAGGAAACACATTTAAATGTATCCATTCATTCATTTGCTGAACCACTTAATCCTAAGAGGGTTGCAGGGAGGACTCTGGGTAAAGCAATGGTACAATCCATCGCAGGAGGGGTACAATCCATCACAGGAGGAGTACAATCCATTGCGGGGCAACATACACACAACCATTCACACTCACATATCATCACTCACCTCCATTGTTCCCAATAACCAATTAACCAATTAACCAATCACTGATCTATATTGTTCATAATAACCAATCACCGATCTCATTTGTTCCCAATGACCAATCACTAATCTCCATTTTTCCCAATAGCCAATCACTAATCTCCATTGTTCCAAATAACCAATCACTGATCTCGGTGATGACGCAACCATTTGTTACTCTGTTAAACACCGAAATGGATGGTGACAGACAGAATATCTCATTTCTGTGTAAATGTTCTACACAAAAATAAATAAATAAATCTGTCACACAGTACACGTGTGTATTGCTCCACTGCTGAATAAACAACGCTGGATAAACCTGCTTGAGCGCTGGTTCAGTAAAGCATTCTCTCATCTCTAGCTCATCCGGCTATTTTACTTCTTTTTCTTTTTATATTGAAATAAGTTGAAGTTCAAAAATTGGCCTGAGACGTCATTTATAGAAGAGTTTTTATTGTAAACTGGTTTTCTCAGTAGAAAAGAATATGTTGAAATTCCTCTCAGGGGTAATCACCCGTATTACAGATGAACTGCACTGGGATTAGGTTGCAAAACACTTAAATATTTCTGTAAAACAATAGAAATACACTTACCGTCCACTTCTTCCTCAGCCCTGGCCAATCCAAATGTTTTATAGCTGTGATAACCCTGAACTCACTATGCTACAGAGAATCTCAGAGGTACGCCATTTAGGGTTGGAGAATTTATTAGCACTGAATGTTCTAAGCACAAATCAACCCAGACTAATTAGAAGAGTTAGACCATGCTGCAATTCAGTTCAACTCCCTTTATATGGTAAAACAAAGTGTTTTACTGTATATGTAGTAACAGACGTTGCTGTACTGCACGTTTATCAGCCATAAATTAATCTCTCTAGAAGTTTATAGGATTTTTAAAGTACATCATTTGTAAATTTCATCTCATTTCATTGTCTGAGCCGCTTCACTCTATAATAAGGTCGCTGGAAGGGTGGGGGTGGGGGTGGGGCCCATCCCGTGGGGCCCATCCCATCCCATCCCATCCCATACCAGCCGACTACACGTGAAGGCGAGGTACACCTTGAGCAATTTGCCAGTTCATCACAGGGCCAACACACACACGCAACCATTCACATTCACATTCACATGTGGGGCAATGGAAAACATTCAATTAGCCTAATGTGCATATCTTTGGACTGTGGGAAGAAACCAGAGTACCTGGAGGAAACCTACGCAGGCACAGTGAGAGCATGCAAACTCCACACAGAAACATCCCATCTGAGTGTGGGGCTTAAAATAAGGACTTTCTTGCTGGGAGGCGGACGTGCTAAAAACTTACATCACTGCACCACCCTCAATTATCAGGTTCTTATTTTAAATTTATCTTTTTTGTAAGAAAGTAAATAATTTTCATGTATGATTAAGGAAATACAGTTCATTGAAAGGTTCTTCTTAAAAGTATGCCATAGATGCAAACTGGACATGCCATTGTTTTTGGTAATTATTTTCAGAATTCAGCCACTTCAACACCCGATTTACACAAAGCCGTCATAACATTAAAAACACTGAGCACTGAGAGGTGAAGTGAATAACACTGATTCTTACTCTGCAGTGGTCAGTTCTCGAAGCTGATGTGTTATAAGCAGGAAAAATAAGCAAGTGTAAGGATGTGATTGACTTTAACAAGAGCTGCACTGTGATGCATAAACGAGCGGGTCAGTTATTCTCCAAATCGGCAGATCTTTTGGAGTTTTCCTGGTCCAGGAAAGGACAACCAGTGCACTGGAAAAAGTGTGATGGATTCCCAGAGATCACTGATGCACACTGGGAAATAAAGAGTCAGAGCACAGAGCATTGCAGTGTGCTGTGTATGATGTTGTCCAGGCAGGTGGTGGATATATAATGCCTGGTCTGTGTATATCCCCTTCACCATTTTAAGGTGTTTAACAGTCCTGGGGTTCTAACTGTAGTTTATAGATTTGTTTTGAATGATTAGATGAAGATGGCAGCACTAAGACTATTCACAAATACATATCTTTGGAAAGAACAGGGACACATGTAACAGCCAAGTGGTGTAGCCGAGAGGTAAAGTTTTTGGCATATTAGGAACATTGTGAGTGAGTTCAACTCCCAGCATCACCAAACATACCTGTATTTCAGGTAAATGATGAAACATAACACCCTGCCAAAGAAGTCCTGCATTCTAATATTTTCTTGGACAGCCTTTTCCGTGATTACAGCGTGTCATTGCCATGGCATTGTTTCAATTAACATCACAACATTTATTCCCATTCAGAGTTGGGTTCATCGATGATGGGAAACCAAACCACTCCATAAAGTCTTCTCCAGCACATCCAAAAGACTTTCAACAGGTTTCAGCTCTGGACTGTGGGGTGAAAATAATTCCTTGTGCTTCCTGTACCAATGTACGTGAAGGTGCTAATGGAAGGATCAGAATTTGGTATCGTGTTGGGAAAAAGCACTTGGTGTCTCAGTCATAACCCCTGAAGAATGTCTGAATGACATGATGTATTCAAACATTATTTCACCCCTTCATGGTTGCAGATTTCCAGCATGTGACTGTTCCAGGAACATGACAGCAGGGTTTTGTTGCTTCAGTGACCTGCATGTTCCTTGTATGTCACAACTTTGGAATGAGGCAGAATAAGCTGTCTGCGCAGTCACAGTGCATTTTTGACAGTTCCACATGGAGCAACTTTTCATCCTGTGGCTCGCAGGAGTCAAGCATTCATTCATTCATTTTCTGAATCGCTTAATCCTACTAGGGTCGCAGGGTCTCAGGTGACTCTGGGTAATGGAAAGATACACCCTGAACAGCTCGCCAATCCATCATAGGGCAAACACGCACACAACCATTCACACGCACATGTATGTCTAGGGGCAAATTAGAAGAGCCACATAGCCTAATCTGCATGTCTTTGGACTGTGGGAGGAAACCTACGCAAGCACAGGGAGAACATGCGAACTCCACACAAAAACACCTTTGCCGAGCCCGGGACTAGGACTTCCAATCTAGGACTTTCTCGCTAACCACTACACCACCATGCCGCCCTTGTAGAAGCCACTCAGTGGGTGTATTTATAGTACAAACAAACAACTTAGTGTATACAAGTACACGTCTTAGTGTGTAGTGTATACATGGAATAAACTCGGAGGGAAATACAATAAAATAAACACTGTAAAGAATCAATCAATGCGAATAACACAGAGAGGAGTAAAGCTGATTTTTTTTTAATAACAACACATGAGTTCTCTTCTTACTACACACTTTCTATATACTACAGTATGCTGGCAATTACTTATTTTAAGTTGCATTTTTATTCAGTTCTAGTTGTGATTAATATTGTTGAATGGCAGGAGTTGATTCCTGTTCTCACTTATGTTATAGCTCTAGTTGTCCATGTCAACAACATTACAGCATCATCTTTAACTGTTAAAGATTGCTGATGTTGAAGACTTTTCCCCAAAAAACGACGTAAACGTCTCCTCCCTCAAAATTAGACCAATCAGAACTGAGAACTCAGCAGCACAATGGATTAAATATACTGTATATAATATTAATAATTATTTTATAATATAATAATTATTCTATGCTAATGTTGAAATGCTATCAATATGGTTAACACGAGACTGTTTTCCGTGTTATAACCTTAATATACGACATAGAGAATTTCATCACCATTACAATTTCAACACGGCACGATATTCCTCCTCCATTCGTTGCATCTCACCTCCTGTTCCGTTAGTCGAGACACTGTTAGTCAGGAGACTCTTGTCCAGTTTGGAGCTGCCATCGCTGCTACTGGCGACTGTGTGCTGAGGGCTGGTTAATTCCTGCATCTCCAAAGACCTGCCAACAAACAACACACTCAATCAGATGCTTCAAAAAAAACAAGCGTGAGGTTTAGTCGAGTAAAAGCAGAGGCAGAGAGGGGGAGAGAGAAAGACCTTCAAAATGTAAGAGAGAATAAGAAGCAGCAGGAATATGAGGCAAGGACAAAGAAGAAAAGGAAATGAATCATAAAATCTGAAAGCGATTTTAACTGGAAGATGCCATGTGTTTGGCTGAGGGAACAGGACTCTAAATAGACGGCTCCCAGAAACAATGGGAACACTTCAAGGTCTCACGCGTGAGGAGCCCAAGCCATTTTTATCCCTTTTTCTTTCTTTCTTTCTTTCCCTTCTTCATATTAAGCTCAAGAAGCACTTGTTTAGTGTTCTAATTATTTGTTGCATATTTTCTTAAATAGAATTTTTTTTTTCTGATTTAAAGGCAAATTTTAAATCTGAGAACATTTATTCTCAGTGCATGACTTATTCCAACCAGCTTGCGGATCTCTGACTATGACGTGACGATACAATTACTGTCTGCATGTTTTTAGAAACCCAGAAAAGAATATACTGATCTGATCAGTGCTGTATGGGTAGAATTTAAGTTTGGCTGTGGACGTCAATTAGAGAGAAAACAGCTAGAACACATTTTCCCCCTGCTAACACCCCAAATCTTTGGACAGGTTAAATACAGAGCCAAAATTTCCCTTGCGGGATTAATAAATTCATTCATTCATTCATCTTCTTCCTCTTGTTCCGGGGTCGGGTCTCGGAGGCAGCAGCCTAAGCAGTGAGGTCCAGACGTCCCTCTCCCCAGCCACTTCCTCCAGCTCTTCCGGAGGGACGTCGAGGTGTTCCCAGACCAGCCGAGAGACATAGTCCCTCTATCGTGTTCTTGGTCGACCCCGGGGTCTCTTCCCGGTCGGACATGCCCCAAACACCACACCAGGGAGGAGTTCGTGAGGCGTTCTAATCAGATGCCCGAGCACCTTACTGATCTCCGTCACCTGACTAGTGACACTCCCATCACATGACTTTGTCACATGCTCTGAACCCCTGACCCCCATTCCACTAATTACCTACACTATATAAGGACTGCACATACTCAGAGGGAAGTATTGTTCATGTGTTTCATTAAGACCAGACCAAGCCTTTGTTTTCGTTACTGGTCTCAGTGGTTCGTTTGTTTGTTTATTCATATTCATTCATCCTAATTAGAGTCGCGGGGAGGCTGGCGCCCATCTCAGCCAACTACCGATAGTGGGACTTGAACCCCCGACCTTCAGATCAGTAAGCCAGCATCCTACCACTGGGCCACCACTGCCCCTCAGTGGGTTGTTGTTTTTTTTAAACTGTATTCTTGATTACTGTTGATTACTGTTTCATCTCTGATGTTATGTTTTGCCTGGTTGACTTAACTAGTTGACTTTGATTCTCTATTGTGTTTGTAAGTCACTATTTCATCTGCATTTGCATCCTTCTTGCACTTGCCTTTATCTCTGCCACAAAAGAGGTGATGCAAGCTTATGTTAATAAGATTTTACATCTTAATGGTTCTCCGTTTATTACAGACACACTATCCAGATTTACATATTGTTTTCCTGCAGAAATTGTAATTCTTTCATTTGTTTTCTATACTGCCTGCCCATAGCAGTGCATGGGTGAGCTGGAGCCAATCTCAGCACCCTGGCAAGGTCACCAATCTATCACGGGGTTAACATAGAGGAATATACAAGACATTCACCTCTATGTGCAATTTAGACTAGTCAGATGACCCAATTTTTATGTTACTGGCCTGGAGGAAACCCCATGCAAGCATCAAAAAAACATTCAGTCTCCAGAGAGAACCTCCCCAGTCCACCACCAGGACCCAGAACCTTCTTGCTATGAGGTGACAGTGTTTACTCCTGCACCTCCATGGCACCATTGTACAAATTTATTAGCAGCTAACTGGAAAACTAGCAAGGTGAGAAAGGCAAGCAGCTCAACAACACATTGTCTTAGATCTATTAAAGGGCAACATTTTTTTAAATCTTTAGTAATTAGTATTTTTAACAGAATTTATCCCTATAACAGTTTTTATAACAGTAATAGTTCCAGTTGTAATCCCTTCAAAAATGTAAAACCATTTACCCTCCAAAGAACCATCAACAACCCCTTTTTCTTCAAGAGCGTTATAATCCAATAAACACTCACTCACTCACTCATTTGCCAAGACGCTTAATCCAGCT
The DNA here is from genome assembly GCA_028564935.1 of Neosilurus hyrtlii. Lineage (NCBI taxonomy): Eukaryota > Metazoa > Chordata > Actinopteri > Siluriformes > Plotosidae > Neosilurus > Neosilurus hyrtlii. The sequence continues at coordinate 3,444,871 of JAOUQZ010000017.1, read as the reverse complement.
AGGGTCACGGGGAGGCTGGAGCCCATCTCTGTCAACGCCGAGCGAAGGCAGGTTACACCCTGGACAGCTCACCAGAGCGTCGCAGGGCAACACACACACACACACACACACACACACACACACACACACACACAAACACACAAACACACAAACACACAGTTCACACCCACACCAACAGCCAATCAGTCTAATGTTCATGTCTTTGGACTGTGGGAGGAAACCGGAGTACCCGGAGTAAACCCACAAAATCACGAGGCGAACATGCAAACTCCTCACAGAAAAACACAAGCCCAGGACTTTAACCCAAGACCTTCTTGCTGTGAGGTGGATGTACTCACCACTACACCACCGTGGTACCCTCCACCAAACACATGCAACCAAATGCTATTTTTTCAGTTCTGTTTTCTATTTTATTTCTTCTCTCAGTCACATGACATGAATCAGAGACACATACATAAGATACAATAAAGTGCTCTCAATCAATCCGACACTATTCATTTCATCATACCAGGATATGAAACGATCCTCTCTCTCTTTCTCTCTCTCTCTCTCTCTCTCTCTCTCTCTCTCTTTCTAACCCCCCCCCGCCCCCCCCAATTCTCTTTCTCACGACTGCTTCTCTAATCAGGCTACATCATTCAAATAGACATGAGTTCTTTTTTCTGTCTATGGCAATAACATCTGTTCAAAATTCAGTCGTCCCCCCAAACACACACACACACACACACACACACACACACAGAATCTAAGACTCAGGTACCAAATAGTCTGTGAAAGAATACACTTACAGTACACCCACTTACACATGCAATGACTTTAACATCCTTCTCTCTCTCTCTGTCTCTCTCTCTCTCTCTCTCTCTCTCTCTGCATGTTTCGAGTGTATTTCTCCTCTCTATGCATCGTTTTCTGTTCAGACTTTTAAAACAGTTACTATCACTGTCAACTGTCACAGTCTGGCATATACGACCTATAAATAGACATCATAGGATACACAGGAGTGTAAGTGTGTGTTTGCGTGTGTGTGTGTGTATGTTACTTACCTGTGGTCAGAAGGGTCTGAAGCAGTAGGATCAGAGAGAGGTTTCTTCACCTGGAGAAAAATAAAAGAGAAAATTATAATTTTTTATAATTATTATTTTCTCAAATTTTTTTTCGTACAAACATCTGGCTAAAATCCAGCAACTTGTTTTCCTTAATTCCTTTTATTTACTATCACTTTACTCTCAAAACATCATATATACCGTGTACACCAGCATGAAATTTTCAAAAATCTTGTGTAAAACTACCCCCCCCCCTCAAAAAATGTAATAAATAAACAAACAAACAAATAGATAAATAAATAAAAAGTGGGTGGGACGGTTGTGTAGTGATTAGCACATCTGGCTCACAAAAAGAAGGTTCTGGGTTCGAGTCCTGGCTCGGTGAGGGTGTTTCAGTGTCAAGTTTGCATGTTCTCCATGTGTTTGTGTGGGTTTCCTCCAGGTACACCGGTTTTGTAATCTTAACACCTTAAAGTAGCATCGCACAGAGTTCAAGGGTTTCTATACTTCATCCTGTAAGGATACGGAGAGGAATAAGAAACAGTCCAAATGATTCTGAATGTTATTCATATAGAGAATCCGGTTCCACTTTCTTCACAGGACTGTTCCGTTTGTCATCACTTTTTCACCATCAGCTCAGTCTTTGTGTGCATGTTTCTTCCATTTACTCTTAATGACCATTTCCCTGTATCTGTTTTAGTTCTGTAAAGAGCTGATATTTTTTGCAGTTTTCTCGATTCCCACAGCAAACCACTTGATACGTCGTGTCTGTGAGAACAGTTCCTGCTTTAAATAAGACTTCACAAATTAAAGCTGAGGTTGGTTTCTTTATTTCTTTTTAGCTACACACAAACTGTTGTATTGGTTAAAATAGTCTTTCATTCATTCATTCATTTTCTGAACCATTTAATCCTGACGGTAAAATAAGCAATTTATTATTATTTTTAATTCATATAAATAACCTGAAAAATACATGAACACAATGAAATATCACTGTTTAATCTGGAATCTCAGTACAAGTGTTTAACGTGGCTCAGAAACCCAGTTTGCTTTATAGCCCAGATGCCTTGGTTATGTTTGAACGTGTCTCTTGTTTTACTTTCTGAACCCCATTACATTTACATTTACAGCATTTGGCGGCCCCCCTTCATTTCTATATACTTGAGCAATTGAGGGTTATGAGCCTTACTCAAGGGCCCACAGTTTCCCCATGATGGTATTGAGGCTTGAACCCCTGACCTTCAGAGCCTTAACCACTGAGCCACCACTACCCGGTAACTCCACACACACACCAAAGTCTGACATCAGGATGCTCCTGGCACTCCCAGATAACTGTTTAATAAGCAAAAAGGTAAAGTAATAAACATAATAAAGGGGAAAGACGCTGGATGCAGAATTAGCAGCAGGTATACAAAACGCTGTCCTGAAAAAGCTTTGAATTATTTGAATGATCAACTCCATGTGTAAGCTTTTTTCATTAAAAAAGACAACAAATGCACTTTTAACCATCCTTATAAATCTTCCTTAAAAGATTGATTAAAACTTATTTTTAATAGTTGTCCTTTAGGTCAGTGTACACTTTAATGAGGCGCAATCAAATTAATTTATTAGGACATGTCAATGCTTGAGCATCTACACGCAACTGCATGAGTGTTGGAATAATTTTCAGACACTGTTTTCTACTGTATCCATCCTCAACAGTTTTGGCTTAATGATAAAATCCATGAGGCAAAAAAGTCCTTTCTTTTTTTCCTAAAACAGACACCTCCCTGTTTCTTCCTGTTATCTCTCCTCTCCTCTTCTCTCCTCTTTCTTTCTCTTTATGGATACATTTTTAGAGTAAGCGAAATTTAATGAGTCTCTCGAATTTCATTCTCTAAGAACACTTTGCCACTTTTTTTGTGTTATTTTTCTTAATATCGCCTTCGTGTTACGGAATTCCGTGGCTTTCCATGTGATGTATCCCTGCAAAGACAAAAGGGCCGGATCAAAGCATGGAGAAATTAAGAATGTCTATAAACGTCTCATATTCAATTTAGACCACTTACCCATTGCAAACTACAGAGCCTGCAGTCATATGTGGCTTTAATTGAAAACACACTCAAGTACATGAATACACATGTGTGTCAGATGTAACATGTGGTTTTGGGAGGGGTTCGGCATGTTTGGAATATTAAGTGGTCTCTGTGCAATGTCTCTCTCTCTCTCTCTCTCTCTCTCTCTTTCTCTCTCTCTCTCTCACACACACACACTCATTTTCTGCAATGCTTATGGATTCTTAAAGCATTTGTGTGTGTGTGTGTGTGCGTGTGTGTGTGTGTATGCCTGTCTAAGCAAATCCATTGAAAGCCTGATGCTTTAGGGTTTGAGGTGATTGTGGATGCAGGTGCAGACGTGAGCCAGGTGTGTGTGTGTGTGTGTGTCTGCGTGTGTGTGTGTGTCTGCGCGTGTGTGTATGCGTGTGTGTGTCTTTGTGTCTGTGTGTGTGTATGCGTGTGTGTGTCTGTGTGTCTGTGTGTGTATGCGTGTGTATGCGTGTGTGTGCGTCTGTGTGTGTGTGTGTGTGTGTGTGTGTGGAGGAAGCAGGAATGAATAGGTGACTGTTCTGTCATCAGCAGTGGGAAGTAACAGGTTATATGCAATCCGTTCAGAGGAAAAAAGGAAGCTTGTTTCAGTTATAAGAATTCTCCTGTTTATACTGTATATAAAACCCAAAATCATCAAAATGGATCTTTGGGCTAATGGACTCTTAAACATTCTCTTACCCCAGTGAATGGAGTGATTCATGCACTACAGAACAATCACAAATTCAGGATGCGTACCCCCCCCCCCCCCCCCCCCCCCACTGCCCTTCAGTGAGATGGTCAGCTAGCACTGACGTCCATTCTTTCTTTCTTTCTTTTTTTTATTTCAAAGAACTTTATGTTGAATTATTCTGTTCTTTATATGACTGCAGTTATTTTGTATAAAAACACAAGATTATATATTATAAGTTAATGCTCATTTTATGGCCTCAAAAGATGATTCTCTCCCGCTATGCACAAAATGATGCCACGACCCTGAGACGTCCAGACAAACAGGAGAGAAGTTACTGTACTGTCTGGATAAGAAGCTCTCAGGGAAATCTGAAAAACCTGTTTGGCCATCAGGAACATTTTGCTGAACTGTGTTTATTTTGGAGTTTGGCTTTCAGAGTCACCTTAATAATCCAATCTGATTATTTATTCAAGAAATCAGTAAACTGGATCAGATAGATAGAATAACAGATAGATGGGTGGATTGATAGATAGATACCTAGATGGATGTTTCTTAACAGCATCAAACTAACATTCAAGTCATTAACCCAGAAAATTTTGGGGGGTGCAGCTACTATAGATATTACGACAGCAACCCTTTACTTTATGTTGCATTTCATCAATACAATTTAGTCTTTAACTCCACAGTGGACAAAAAGAAAGCAAAAGGCTCACCACAGAGTAACCTCCAATCCAACTTTACTGCTTGCCATTTAAAATCTATGGGTTTTTTTACTGTATATGTTTATAAATGCTAGAAAAGCAGCATCGCGAAATAGAGACTGATGCAGAAATGAAGTTACACATCTACAGTTAATGCCAGAATTATGTTACATTTACATCCTTTATGTAACGTGACATGATAATAAAGTTCATTCATTCATTCATTTTCTAAGACGCCTAATCCTAATTAGGGTCGGGGGGAGGCTGGCGCCCATCTCAGCCAACTCTGGGTGAGGGCGGGGTACACTCTGAACAGCTCACCAGACCATCACAGAGTCAATACACACACAACCATTCACACTCACTCTCACACCTAGGGATGATTTGAAACAGCCAATTAGCCTAATGTGCATGTCTCTGGACTGTGGGACGAGAACGGAGTACCTAGAGGAATGTGCGCGCTCATTTTGGACCGGTTGATGCAGAGGCAATAATGCAGAGGCAATAATTTGCAGGATTATTAGAGTATAGCAAAGAAGAAAAAAGCTCTTTGAAAAATTGGGGACCAGCCAATATGTCCTCCTTTTGTTGGTTTAAGACATGTGGTGGTGTCCACAGTATGTAGCAAGTACAACTACACACACGCACACGCACACACACATACACACACACATACACACACACATACACATGTTCTCATCCAGAGTATTACGCTTTTCACCCACTGTAACTCCATACCCTTTCTCTTCATGCTTTCATGTAAAGCATTGTTGAAATCACTCCATTCTCCAACCTGTGAGCGCACACACACACACATATACACTCTCTCTCACACACAAACACATTTCAAAAAGCCCCAGGGAGGTGTAAGACTATGCCACACGTCTCCTCCCAGAAACGCTCCTTTCTGCAGGTCAGAGAAGAAGAAAGAGAAAAAGAGGACACACCCACTGAGAGGAGAACATACTGTATATCATCAATGCCTGGACTGACTCCACAAGATATAATGATGCGTTAGAATGTCTACAATAAAATTTGAAGAGTGAAAGAGAAGTAAATATCTACCCAGGTATACACACACACTCTTATCCAGAGTGACTTACATTTATTATTGTTATACCACTGAGCAAATGAGGGAGAAGTTCAAGGGTCCAATAGTGGGGCTTGAACTCTCGATCTTCTGATTAGTAACCCACTGCCTTAACCACTGAGCCACCACTACCCCTCCACACCCTATATTTATATTGACTTTACATCACTGCTGAAGATCCTAGTAGTATTTAGTGTTATATATACCGTACTGTTACTCATTGGTAGAGTTCATTCTGTTTATTTGTTTATACAAATATTTATTATTTAAAATTTTTTTATTCTTTTTATTCTTTTTAATTATTTTTATTCTATAATTGGAATAGAGCAAATGTGTGCACACAATTTCCTCCAGGATCATTAAAGTGTTCTGATTCTGATTCTGATTTTTCTCCTGTAAGAAATGAAAACAAGAAAAAAGATGCAGTGACCCACATATAAACTCTCATACAGGGTTTAATTTCTCTTTGCTCTGTCATCTACATTCATCCGATCCTCTCACACCTTTACATAAAAGTTTTCTTGCTATGACCTCGATATATGCTTGTCTTATACCGCTCTGTTTCCATGCCAACGTGATGTGTGTGCTCAGAATGGTACAATCGGATTGTGAAGGGGGGGGTTCACGACACAGAAAGAAACTGGACACCCTACACCAGGCACACCTCCATTTCAGAGAATGCATGTAGATGTGTTTGCATATCAGTCCAAGTGTGTTTGATGTCTCTCTTACTGTGTGTGTGTGTATGTGTGTGTGTGTGTGTGTGTGTGTGTGTGTGTGTGTGTGTGTGTGTGTTCGATTATAAACTGAAACTTTATATAAAAAAGCACTCTAGCATTAAAGTGGCCCTTTCGTCACTGATTGGAGCCAACAAAAAAAATGGCACTGAATTATTAATGAGGCCTCGTGCTTGTGTCAGCAGCTCGTTAATTATTTAAATTAATCTCATTAACGAGGGGCTGGGTTTCAGCTGCATTTAATTAAATGATGAATTGCTTCCCACATGTCGACGTGCTTGTTAAGTAATGTGCTCAGTCCAGACCTGAATTGTCCTTTAGGACATCAACCAAAAATTACACACACACACACACACACATTATAAATCAGCACTGTATGTGCATATGATTGTTTATTGTACAATTTATTGTTTATTGTACAATAAAATTTATCATATTGAAAAAAAAATGTAATATTTTTCATATGTTTACATTTTCGTTTTGTATTTTTATTAGTTTCATGTAAATGTCTTTTGTTGTCAATTTATCATCTTCATTCATACGATCCTTTCAACTAAGGCGTCAGTACAGTGAGTTCCATTTCAGTCTTTCAGCTCCAGTACAAAACTGAATAAGTGCATGTCAGGTGTCAATCATGTATCAGAAGATTGACTTCATTTCTAATATTAGGAAAATAGTGTTAACAGAACCCTTTCTGACTAATTCAGATGATGTACAGAGACTAATCTCAGACATTTTCTGTTTCCATTGAACGTTTCATCAATAACCTTGTTTAGTGCAGATTTTATCCTTATGGTTTGATCCTTTTTGAAACATTTTCTAAAGGTTGGTATTCCAAAAACCAGTCCTGAACCCTAACCCTAACCCTAACCCTAACCCTAACTCAGTCTTCATTCATGTGAACTTCAGCTTCTATTAATGTTGAAATGTTGTGCTTACATGGGTAGTTCTGGTAGTCTGTTTATTATTATTATTATTATTATTATTATTATTATTATTATTATTATTATTATTGATAATAATAGTAAAGATTATAAACACTTGCCTTTTTATCTCTGAAAATATTGAACCACATTCAAGCTGATAAATAAATTTATAAATGGCTTAAATCATCTTCCTCACAGCAAGAAGGTCCTGGGATCAAGTCCTGGGATCAGACATTTCTGTGTGAGTGTGAATGGTTGTGAGTGTGTGTTGGTCCTGCAATGGTCTGAAAAGCTGATCAGGGTGTAGCCTCCCAGCGACTATAATAAAAGTGGTTCAGAAAAACAGATGCATTAACAATATGTTCTTCTTATTAACTGAGCATGAAGTCAGTACAATGAGTCATTGATTTAATGATGGACATGACATACGTGGTTTCAAGGTTATGATGCTTGTGCCCATTAAGAATAGGTGCAATATGATAATAAATGGTATTGCCACAGTACAGTTACTCTGGTATAGCTTTATTATTCTGAATTTTCTTTTTAGTATACACCTACAGACATGACCTGCAGAATAAGGACCATCAGCAGGAACCTGTAAGTGCTCACTGAAGCTCATGCCTTTAAATTCTTGACCAATTATAGAACTCAAAATCATAAATACTTCAGCGTTCTCAAAAAAAATACATGTAAACATGTATCATCAGTGTGTTACAGATGTTTTGTGATAACAGCATCCTGTAAATACATAAAAATGTCATCAATTTTTACACGAGATTGAATTCCAACACAAAGTAAATTCTGATTCATTGTGTATTTGCCGTGCAGGACAGGCCTTGCTTATAAATCCATGATTTTTCTCAGGTTTCCTCCTTAACGTTCTTATCAAGGTTTTCTCGCTGGTAGCTGTGAACATAATTGAGGGCTATACAGTTATCACATTATGGAAATTGGTGAAAATTTCTGATGTGTCTGAAACAGATTCAACTGAATAATAAATTAAATATTTTATTGTAAAACACGTTCAGACAAATCCCGGGATTCGATAGCAGGGCCAACACACGCAATCATTCATATCCGCACTCACGCCTACGAGAAATTTGGAACAGCCAGTTAGCCTAGTCTTCAGAGCATATCTTTGGCATGTGGGATGAAATCAGACTACCTGGAGGAAACCCACGCAAGCACGGGGAGAACATGCAAGCGCCACACAAAAACACCCTCCCTGAGCCCAGGACTCAAACCTAGGACCTTCTTGCTGTGAAGCGGACGTGCTCATGACTACACCAGCGTGCCACCCACAACATATTCTATTATTCTGAATTCGGTTTTTCCTGATTAAGGAATGGAATATACGCTGATATTATGTATAATCTTTTGCGGGATTTTTACAGCATTTTGTGACACACAGCTCACACTTGTTCTTTCCTGTTTACAGTCAGCTTTGTGCATTTCAGAAAAACAAGTAAATTGGTCTGTCTGCCTGTCTGTCTGTCTGTCTATCTCTCTCTCTCTCTCTCTCTCTCTCACTCTGTGTGTTCTCCTCTTAGTTCTGCAGACATCACTCTGGCTCACACCTCACGCCACTCCACCTCCCTCTCGTGTGTGTGTGTGTGTGTGTGTGTGTGTGTGTGTGTGTGTGTGTGTGTGTGTGAGAGAGAGAGAGTTGTGAGGTGTGTGTAACCTGATTCCTGCCTCTTTCTCTGTCCCTACAGCCCTGAGGTTCAGACTGCACCATAGGAAAAGCTGCATCTAAAAGTGTTTTGTTTCCCCTTTTCTTTCTTTTCTCCTCTTAGTCCTGCACACATCCCCCCGGCTCACACCTCATGCCACTCTCTCTCTCTCTCTCTCTCTCTCTCTCTCTCCCTCTTGCTCTTGCCCTTGGTCTCTAGGTCTGTCTTACTAAAACCACAACGAGAGGATATTTGAATGTGTGGAATGTTTCAGTGAGCGATCAGAAGGAAAGATCTCTCAAATCTCTGTCACTAATGGCATGTTTATGCACCCAACACACTATTATGTACAACAGACTTTATAATTCATGTGCTTGTTCTAATGCTATAGAAAATAATCACACCTTCAAAATATTCATATTTTGTTGCTTTGTAGCCTGCAATAAAGATGTGAACAAAAAATATTTTTCCGGCTCTATTTACTCAATGCAACAGCTAAGTAAAAAAAATAATAGCAGCAGTTCAGGAAAAGTAAAAATCAAAAACAGAATAACTGACATGGCAAACAATTAACTATAGCTGGCAAGGAACTGCCATAAGATCTCATGGTTAAAGTTGAGGACAGGCACAAGTCAAAAATTTAAAAAACTGTTTGATCAATCTATTCCTAACATCAATAATCAAGAAGTGGAAAGTGTTTGGTACTAGTAGGACACTTCACAGAACAGGCCGTCATACCACAATCAATGGAAGAAGGAGGAGAAAACTGGTCAGAGGGGCTACCAAGAAGCCCTGGCAACTTTCAGGCAGTTATAGAAATTTCTGCAGTGTGTGCAGCAGCAATATCACAAATGCTCCATGGAGCTTCGCTAAAGTATATCTTGAAGATTCCAAGGCTAAATGGAAAAGGTGTTAAATCAAAACAAAATCAAACTATTAGGCCGCAATGTCAAACTTGGCTATCTGGCGGACAGCTAAATCAGCTTGCAGATAGTATTACTGACCAATCAGAATCAAGTATTCAAATGACGCATGTAATAACTGAATGTAACACCTAAAAAAAAGTATATTTTTATAACTTAAAAACAACTTATAAAAAAAATACAAATTTAAAACAAATTCTGGGTGATAATAGTGACTCCACTTAATGAGATTCATTCCACCACCTCATCACTGATTATGTGAATATAACTACATATGGGTTTTTTAAAGCTCGGACATCATACCTATTTTCATTTATTCATTCATTTCCTGAAGCACTTAATCCTAATTAGGATGGCTATCGCCCATCTCAGCTAACTCTGGGCAAGGGCAGAGTACACCCTGGACAGCTCGCCATGCCCTCGCAGGGCAGAAACACGCTGACAGCAATGCAGATTACTATTTGTAAAAGTCAGCAATTGTACACCCATTTTCAGCCTTTTATTTTTCATTTGAGACACTGGTGGATGACCAAAGTAAAGTACCTAATTATAAAAACTCAGTTCTTCAGGAAGCTGCTTCCCCACCTCCACCTGACACTCAGGATGGTCTGTTTGGCTTCCTCCTCCTATTTATGGTCTTTCCGCACTCTGCTCTGATTGGTTTCCTGAAAGGTCCACGCTCAGTGCACTGGGAGGCACACCTGGATGGGTGGAGATACAGCTGTATATGAAGGCCAGATAATCAGAAGGTCCAGCAAGTCATGATGCAATATTGTGTTCACAAAAAAAAATTTAATAAATTTAAACATGCGCTAACCTCATTATTTAACACTGTGACATTGTCCAACATGGCTATTTTACACTGTAACAGCATTTATGGTTCAAAAAATTGGAAAAAGCATCATGTCTCCTCTTTAATTAAGCCCTTTTCAGGCATGAACTAGACATCACTCGGGAGAGCCGTATGTCAGAATGCCAATGTCTCTCATTGGCCCAGACATTGAACCGACTTAACACTGCCATTTACATTTTACTGAGTACAAAGTGAGTGTAATATCTGATTAAATCTGTAAATACAGCAGGTTTTATTCCTGAGGGTTCCCAGTGAATGAGTGTGTGTATTGATGACGTTTCTATTATGTGACAGGCATGAACCCGAAATCATACAGTTGTCTGAAAGGAGATGCTTCGTACTCTTTTACACCTGCCTGTATACTGATTTCCACTATTTATAGATGGAAATAGATTTATAGATGGATTATGGATACACACAAAGACATGTAGTATTGATATCAAAGCATGTATCCCTCCACCATCTTCGATGTGCTGTAAACAAAATTTTTTCACAGAATTTCATCATGTCCTGCCTCCTGCACGCTGTACCAAAGGCCCTAATTACCTAAATCTAAGTTTCAGTACGTGAGAATGTGTCTCCTACTGCTTGCTACATGTGTGAAATCATTTCCAGTAAAAAACACCTGCCCATCCATGCATGGTGATAGTTCAGACGCAGTCCAAACGAAGAGGAAACAGGAATATGTTGCTACGACTTTAATAAATCAGTGCAAACTGATGAGACACTTGGAGTAAGATTGTGACACCAATAATCAGTTTTACTTTCAGGGCCCCGTTTGTTTTCTGAGCCCAACAGTACCTTTCAGACAGTCATGAGATTTTATCTCACACCCTTCTGGTACACTATGTTGTATGTTCCGACTGTTGGAACTCAGTGTCATTCTCACATCTCGGGATCTCAATGTACCTTGTTACAATCTCTCTACAATCTTTAGACATATCAGCTGAAAATGCGTAACCCTCACCATCCCCAGTGTAGCGGATTCAGTCTGATATGACAGGAAGTGCAGGACTGACCCAAGTCACGCTGCTCCACAATCAACCGACTAAACAAACAAACACATACAAGGATGATTCTGTCAGCTAGCCCAGTGCACACCATCGGAACTATTAATAGCCAAACATGTACATAAGTCAAACAGCAAGCAACATTTCCACCTGTTACACCACGCTGCTTCATACACACACACACACACACACACACACACACACACACACACACACACACACACACGAACATGAACATTTTACTAATTAATACAGAGAGAGAGAGAGAGCGAGAGCGAGAGAGAGAGCGAGAGAGAGCCTATGTGTGTGTGTGTGTGTGTGTGTGTGTGTGTGTGTGTATGTGTGTGTATGTGTGTGTGTGTGTGTGTGTGTGTGTGT
>JAOUQZ010000017.1:3417461-3427090 GCA_028564935.1 Neosilurus hyrtlii | reverse complement strand
GTGTGTGTGTGTGTGTGTGTGTGTGTGTGTGTGTGTGTGTGTGTGTGTGTGTGTGTGTGTGTGTGTGTGTCAGGGTGAAGGGCACATCATTTTAATTTTTCATTTGCACAGTGTCGCTGTGTGCTGAAACTCTAGCCTTTAATGCTCAGTGAGGAGAGAGCCGAGCAGCATTGATTTTTACTGTTATCCATGCCCTCAGAGGCCCTTGTCCTGCCACACACACACACACACTCAAAAAAGCTTTTAATTCAGCATTTAATTCAGCCGAACCTTCAAGGACTTCAGAGAAAGACCTTCCAAATCCAATCTCCTTAAAAATAAAAACCATAGATATTTTTCTCAGTCGATACGTTTTCATTAATATGGCGATGATTAGAACGGAACTGTGACTGCATGTTTAAAAGTAGATGCCAGCGCACTTTATTGCCATTACATTCAGTGTCGTGTGCCATTCACTGCACACTTCAACAGCGCAGCAGGACGATCGGCCAAAATACGCTAAAGGCTTTGCTCTTCCCTCTTTTTAAATCACTAACCACAAAGCATTTCTTCTCAAAGCACCAAGAACCAAAGAAAAATGTAGAAGCTGTAAAGCCACCAAATGTATTTCAAACCAAATGACACATCTATATTATATCTCATCAAACCATTTAATTCATAAAATGGGATTCATTATCATTAAATAATATAAATATTTCTGGGCTAACTAAAAGCAGAGGTCCGGAAATATTTGTACTTATTTTCAGCAAAGAAACAGAATTATTTTCAGAATAATGTCTTTTCATTGACATTCAAAAACTTAGTTTCTGCTCAAGAGAAAAACATTGAAAAACATTGAACAAGAACATTTTCTGCAAAGTGCAAGTGCCCATAGCGCCGATGGCGGCAGCACATGCACACATTAGATTGCCTGTGTGGGCACATGAGCACTGACGCGACAACAAAATGGAGCTCATGGGTTTACGACATTTGCATGAGAATGGAGCTCTACAGAAAGAACCGCTACTTCTATCTGTATCAAAATGGATTTGTTTCCTGTGTTTATTCAGTCAGTAAAAGAGAGTCAGCATTATAGTTAGCAGCATCATTAAGTAGTTTCATTCATAAAATGGTGTCTGTTGTCGTTTTTTCCTGTGTTCACTCTCAAAGAGAGAGAGAGAGAGAGAGAGAGAGAGAGAGAGAGAGAGAGAGAGAGAGAGAGAGAGATTACTAGCTTGTTATTAGCTAAATATAGTAAACATGACCAGTCTTGGTGAGGGCATTTCTGTGTGAAGTTTGCATGTGTGGACTCTCTCTGGGTATTCTGGTTTCCTTCAATAGTCCAAAAACCAGCACATTAGTCTAACTGGTTGTTCTTAATTGCTATAGGTGAGTGTGTGTGAATCTAGCGATGGGCTGGTGTTCTGTTCAGGATGTATCCCACCTTCACTTAGGGTCAGCTGAGATAGGCTCCAGCCTCCCCGCAAGATTAAGCAAATAAAGCAAATAAATTAATGTATGGATATTTAATACACATTGTTTTATTTCTTATATCTTAAAAATTTACAAACATTAACATTTTTATTAATTAATAATTTTTTTCATCATTGTGGCACATCCATAAGGCAAACCTTTTCATGTTTTCATTTAAAGCTCTCTCTCTCTCTCTCTTTTCACTTTCTTCAAATAAATAAGCTCTATTATTACAATTATTACTATATATAACTATAAATATTACTACATATAACTATTACAAAGTGTTGACACTGGAGACTCCTTCCAGGAGTTACAGTAAGCCATACTGTCTATTGTACTTTGTTGACTCACAAGACATAATTAATCATTTAATATTACTCATGGATTATGTGGCGGGTCCTGCAAATAAGTCCTTGTGAATGAGCTATTACTCTAGAAACCATAAATAAACCTTTGATTTGAATTAGAGTCGGCATTACTGTCAGAGGCTCTGTTAGAGAAAACAATTTAACATCTCCTGACCTTTTAGATTCAAGAATTCAACAGTACCATGCTATAAAGCAATCTTATTCATATGTATGTGTGTGTGTATGTGTGTGTATGTGTGTGTGTGTGTGTGTGTGTGTGTGTGTGTGTATGTGTGTATGTGTGTGTGTGTGTGTGTGTGTTAAATGGACGTATTAGATTTTTCTACAGGCTGTAATGTAATGTGGATTTAAAAGTATTTCATATTCCCAAAGATTTTTTTCTAATAAAACAAAGTATGTGTACGAGTTTTCAGTTTCCTGACCGTTGATGGTTGGTGAGCAATCACCTAGCTATTCTCTAGGCCAATCAAATTTGTCATTCTGGTCATGTGCCATTTCTGTGGCATTTACAGACAGGTGAAAACCAGAGAAAGCAAGCCTAAGAAAGAGTAAATGCGACCTAATGCGACCTTGAGAATTGTAACAGTAAGCATTAAGTAGTGTACATGTGCCCTGAGATGAAAATTGTATTGAGAAAAAAAATTGGATTTAGTGAATAAACATGTTATTTATTTTATGAGCTTATTTTTAAATGATGGCGTCAGTTGCATTTTTAGCCAGAAACAAAAGTCCAGCTGTAACCTGATCCGAACCTGGTCGTTAACTGGTCAAAAAAACATCACAGCGAGAAGAGATACGTGAATTCCCAAGAATCTGAATCAGAAACAGGTTTGTTTGTAAACTGTATGCTTTATGTTCTACATTTAAATGTTCTTTTTTTTTAAATTCTATTTGAAAGATTTAATAGGGTTTCACTAAACTCTCAAGATTTTTCCATAACACTAGATTACATTTCTGCATATTTAATTTACATTTTTAAGAATCTCTAAGCATTTCTCTGACTTCTGCAGTTTAAAAAATGTTTTTGTGATGTAATTAAAGGAATAATTCTTTACATTAAATTTCCAGTAAAGGCAAGGTTTCTTTGATGGTTATCAGTTTATTACCTGCAGCCCATAAAATGTACAGAGGCAACTAGTGAAGAGCTGAAAACTAAAATGAGTTCCATCAGAATTTCAGGTGTTACTGAATGCATTCAACTGTGTAGCTCATCTTTTAACTTGATGTCCATCTGAGGGTCTCTATCTGTGATAAGTGATGAAACAGTAATCATGAAGTTTTTTCTCAGACTCTGAGTTTTATTGTGAGTTTTTCAGTTCTGCTGTTCTGGGTTCGAGTTAATTGTGCGGTTTAGTAATGTATGATACTGTTCTGAGTGTGGCCTCCACCTCCTTCACGTCCTGTGTGTGTGTGTGTGTGTGTGTGTGTGTGTGTGTGTGTGTGTGTGTGTGTGTGTGTGTGTGTGTGTAATCTAATCCGCGGGTCCTCGTCTCCGTTATCGGGTCATTAAAGGCAGAGTCGCTACCGAGAGCGCGCGCGAGAAAGCGGCCCACAGCCAACAGCGCGCGCCACAGCCGGGGCACCACAGCGGTTTCGGTGACGGGATGAAATTTCTCCGCCGTTTCCTTCGTATCAAATACAAAAACACACACGGCACGTGGGAAAACGGACGTGACGAGTGGGATCGGTGTATCCTACAGAGAGAGGAAGCTCACAGACGCGCGCGGTGTGTGTGAAGTGGAGAAACAACAACAACAATAATAACAACACTAATAATAATAATAATATTAATAATAATGTATCTGTAATATTAGTAGAAATAATAATAATGTATTAATAATAATAATAATGTATTGATAATAATAATAATAATAATAATATATTATTATTATTATTATTAATAATAATAATAATAATAATAATACTAATAATAATAATAATAATAAAGCATACTACGGCCAGTGGTAGTTCAGTGGTAAGGCTCTGGGTCAGTGATCTCATGGTCAGGGGTTCAATCCCCGGTACCACCAAGCTGATGGGCCCTTGAGCAAGGCCCTTAACAATTGTTCAGTTGTATTAAAAAATCATAATAAATAAATGTTAGTTGCTCTGGATAAGAGTGTCTGACAAAATGCTGTAAATAAAGATTGCTGCATTTTAAGTTTATTGTTGATATGAGTTATCTGGATTTTGATTTTGAGATAGAAATGTCATAAAACCCATCAGTGATGTAATAGCGTAAATAAATAAAAAATAAATGCTGGCTCGTTTAATATTTATTCTTATAGGCTAAATTTAGGTTTGATTGCTATGTGAATTGTACACTATTTCATCCAAACTCGGGGAGAACTTGATCAGGATGGTTTACTTGGATAAATGGGTGAGATTCATTTAATTGTATAAACTTAATCGTAATTAATTTTAAGACCTATTTGACAGAGATGTAAGTTGTACTATTGTAATAATGCTTAGCAAACGCGAAATAATAGCACACCTTTCATTTACACTTATTGTTGGGTAGATATTATATGTGCTGTTTATAAAACATTTCACACATCATGAAAAGTGAAATGTTTTAAATGATGTAAGAAGAAATGTCTGAGCTCGAGAGAGAACCAGGGGTCAGTGTGAAGCACCTGAATGTGTCCAAGTCCAGAATGCAGATCCAGGGCAGGGAAGAAAAGCACAAATACGAAAAAAAAAGATTTTTCATTTTACATTCAGCTCCAGCTTGTTACAGGATAAAAGGAGGTGTTTTTAAACGGGCACAGCTGAGCTTATGATCTTCTTACTGTTTTTATAATGTTTCCTCCACCTCTGGGTTATTTCTATAAACTGTGCCAAGTCGGTGCCACTGATGATCACAGAACATCTTTCACTCTAAAATAAACTCATTTCATATATAAAGAAAACAAAGACACATTCACACGCATCCTGGTGCACTTACTCTGCGGTGCTGTATGGTCAGAGATCCGGAACGGTCCAAACGGTGCGTGTCCGTCCACTCCGTTCACATGCTCATCACCGCCACTCACGCGCTCGAGCGACCGGAGGGAAGCGGCGGCTGTGCGGAGAGCGCGCGCACCGCCGTCAGTGCGAGTCCTCCTGCACAAACTCCCCGACCTGTTGCACCGGGGCGGAAGCGTCCGCTCCAACACAACAGCAAAGAGACTCGAGCAGCCGAACCCGAACCCGAAACGCACACCCGGATTCCTGCGCGCGCAGCTTTCCGAATATCTGTCGTCCTTTTCCTTTTCTTTCTCCTTTTAAGCCGGTGTGTTGTTTACGTCTGTAAAGTACGCTGTCGCGCTCCGCGTGCTTTTACTTCATTATTAAATCCAAAGAGCTCTCGCGCAGCGACGTCGTCGAGCCGCCTCACGACGCGCATGCGCCCAGCTGCCGCGCGCCGAGGTCCTGCTGGCTCGCAGCCAAACCAGACTGGAGAGGGGAACGAGGCCGGGGGATGCCAGCACCATGCACGCGCGTATTAATAGTAGTACGGCCCGAGTGATCCACTGAGCCTTATTTACCCCGCAAACCAAACCGGGATGAGTTCGGGCCCTTAGCAACCCGAGACTAACTCGGATTAATCCGCCGGCCTTCTGCCACTCGGGGAAGATCGTGTGTGACGCGCGGAGGAGTTTGTACGAACACACAGGGTGGGAAAAAGCGACTGTACATCATATTGCAAGTCCATAATATCCATAAGCTATAAATATTATACACTGATAAACAGGCTGTGCTCTGGTATCGGTCCCAGGATGAATCTTTACATACATTCTTAAATTTATAACTTAAATGTAGGTCAGAAGAGTCTCAGCTGTCAGTGCTGTTTTCACGTGGGAGCCCATACATGCAATAATATTTAGAACAAATAGCCGATCAGGAGTTTATAAGACCCTTATGGACACGTCATATGTATGATTTTGTATGCCAATAAACAAACAAACAAACAAACAAACACATAAATAAATAACTAATCGACTATTAGAAATACTTATACATGACAGGTGAAAAATAGGAACCCAGAAGACGTATTGAATACATATTTCCCCTAAAGGCTTTTACACAAACAAAAAAAATCCTTTATTTACCAAACCATGAAAATACTGTTACAACATTATAAGAACACTATAGCTTCATATTTAAAAAAATAATAATTAAAATAAAGGTCCTTTTAATGGTATGGATTGATGGGTTTATGGTTTGTAACTTTTCTGATGTAGGTTCTGCTTAGTACGGTACCTGTTATGCTTCCCACTGAGCTCTTAAATATTTTAACATTTCAGAGACTGCAAGTTGTGGTTATATTCTTCAATATTCAAGATATTCTTTCTGGAGAAAATATCCAGGAAAAACATAGATGCAATGGTTAAATAGCCTGACATAAATAATAATAATAATAATAATAATAATAGGTGTCACGTGGTGTAGCAGTTAGCATATCCACCTCACAGCAAGAAGGTCCTGGGTTCAAATTCTGGGCCCTGGCAAGGGTGTTTCTTTGTTCTTCCCTTGCTTGCGTTGGTTTCCTCTGGGTGCTCCGGTTTTGTCCCACAGTTCAAAAACATGCACAGTAGACTAAATGGCTGTTTCAAATTGCCCCTAGATGTGAGAGTGAGTGTGAGTGGTTGTATGTGTGTGGCCTTACGATGGACTGGGAAGCTGTTCATTGTGTACCTCGCACTCACCCAAAGTCGTCTGAGATGGGCACCAGCCTCCTTATGACCCTAATTAGGATTAAGCAGTTCAGCAAATGAATGATAATAATATTAATAATCATAATCATAATAATAAACATTGAAAATGTAATACATTTACATTATTTTAATAGGAATGCTAAAATCTTGTGTTATTTGTCCATGATAAAGCTCCCATGCAGAAAGGGATAAGTGCCTTGCTTGAAGGCTCAGCAGTGGCAATTCTTGATGCTCCATAACATCATCCAACATCAGTAATGTTAACTAATGTCTCAAAGGGATACCTGAGACTTAAGAGGTTGAGCTGACTAGAAAATCTTGAACAAGCATGTGATAGTAAGAAGGCTTTTAAAGAATACTGTAATGATTATACAGAACTACAGGTAACAGAAACATTGAGAAAAGATAGAGGAAGAAATGTGTTTCTTGTTCAGTAATTTAAACATGATTGGGAAACAGATTCGAGTGTCATTATAAAGTGATTTTAAAGTGATTTGAGGTTTTTAATATTTTGACAAAATAAAACCTGTACAACCTGTAGTTTTCATTCTGTAGTGGTGAAGTTCGAAACCCAGGAAGAACATGCAAATCCACAGGCTAGCTTACACATGCTTTTTACATTCTGGTTATTATTACCAAATTTCTGCTCATGTGTCTTATCATAGCATGTGAACAGGAAGTGAACATACGCGTCGGATAAACCCGATATATATTTGTTGCTTTGCCAGTTTCTACATAGCTGCGAAAGTTTGCTGTTCAAGACACAAAATGACAACATTCCATTTTCCTTTAAATTGTGATGGACAGACTGACCTGTTGCTCACTTTAGCGGCAGAGAACGTAATGGGTTCTGATGAGCGTAGAATAGAGTCAGACAGGACAGACTGCCAAGGAATGATTTGTGGAAGACAGTGACATCACCTTATGTCTGATCAACGTAAATTACTCGTAGGCCATAATATGGAGTGCACACACACACACACACACACACACACACACACACACTGTCATTAGGACTAGAGAGAGAGAGAGAGAGAGAGACACGTGTTCATATTTATCTAACATGCTTTGGCATGAAATATATCCCAGTAATCATTAGAGAGAAGGAGAAAGTGAGAAGGGGAGAGAGAGAGGGAGAAAGAGAGAGTGAGAGAGAGTGTGTGAGAGAAAGAGAGAGAGAGAGAGTGCGAGAGGGGGGGTAGGGTTAGAGGGGAGGGAGGTGGGGAGAGAAACTTATACCCCTCTTTGTTCAGACCACGAAGTGTGATGATTGACGCTCTGTTCTTTAAAGATATGAAAACTCCATGCTGTTATGTGTATTGCAATACCAGGAGGTAACATCGATCCTAAACTACCGCACAGTATGCTCTGGCACCATCCCTTACTCATATAGATAAAAACAATATCTCTCACTTTCATAATCAAATATAAACTCACTATAACACCTCATACACACATCTTTTCAATACTGGAAATGTAAAGGCAGGGGAATTATGGGATGTAAGACCATGTGGGGAATATTTATTTTTGACAGCTGTTGCTTGGAGGGAGAAAAGGTGCACATATGAGCAAGTGGTCACTGGGGTGGGGCAGGGAGTTGTTGTTGGTGTTTGGTGGAGGTGGTGGTGGTGGTGGTGGTGGTAATGGAGGAGTTGGGGGGGGGGTGTTCAGCTGGAGAGAGAGTCTTATTTATAGACGCAGGCGCTGTGCTTGCTGTGCTGACGCTGTAGAAGCACGAGATGCCACCAGAAGTGTCTGTCAAACAAATTAAAAATACTCCGAGTGGTGGCGTAAGCGGGGCCTGCATCTGGCACAGCCTCAGTCACCCTACCCCCCTCTCCCCTGAGAGTGCACTACCCTGCACATTTACTACTTTGCGCAATAAAGCCTGAGATGGCATTGGACGAAGGGACACTGGAATACACTCCAGATTTAGAACATGTCAGGAAAATATCACACACAGTCAGTTGTAAGATGTTAAGGCAAATTTTACCCAATACATATCACATGTTATGCTCTATTTATGATGGGACATATATGACCTGGAGTGTTTAGTTTATACAAACCCCCAGGATCCATCAGTACTTTCTGTAACTACATTTATTTCCTTCTAATGGTAGTGTAGCTGCTGAAGATGCTTTCTTCAAGGTTAAGGAGCTAGGATTTACTTTAACATCTTAAAAAATCAGTTTGAACTCAAATATATTTTCCAATAGGAAAAAATCAATCAGTAGGTGTCACGGTGGTGTAGTGGTTGGCACGTCCGCCTCACAGCAGGAAGGTGCTGGATTCAAATCCTGGGCTTGGCCAGGGCGCACACTGTGTGGAGTTTTCATGTTCTCCTGGCAATTGTGTGGGTTTTCATGGGTAGGATGATTAAATAAAAATAAATCACTTGTCATAGCAAGGCCCCCCGCTCCTCCTGTCCTCCATAAAAGGAAATAAAATTACTAACTTTCCTAAAAAATATCACTAGATTATAAGATTGCCCTCCAACCTCCCATGATAGCCTCAGATTCTTCTTCTTGGTTGATAGAAGTGAAACCTGATGTTGTCTTCTGTTGTCGACTTCCAGGTTTAATGTGTTGTTTTCTGAGATGCTTTTTTACTTATGATGGTTGTATCGAGTGATTATTTGGGTTGCTATAGGCTAGGGTTAGGGTTAGGGTTAGACCAGCTCAGACCACTCATGAATGGCTAATGGATAACTGAGCAGGTAAATGTACAAGTGTTCCTATTAAATTGAATGGTGACTGTAGGGGATCCTATTGGATAATGTTTCTTATATATGCGCTACTGAAATATATGGGTTTTTAATATATCCAGTAATGCACAGGAATGATTCTGATTGGTTGCCTATCTCAAGATAATGGACATTAATACTCAATCGCAAGGTCTTCTCATGGGCGGCACAGTGGTTAGCATGTCCACCTCACAGCAAGAAGGTTCTGGGTTTGATTCCCGGCGATGACATCCAGGTTCTAGGTCTGTGCATCCATTTGGTCTACATCCTAAATTGTATAATATATTTAACATGAAGTCTTAACTTAACACCCATAACACACACACACACACACACAAACACACACACACACACACACACACA
>JAOUQZ010000017.1:3386418-3398102 GCA_028564935.1 Neosilurus hyrtlii | reverse complement strand
CAGAAACGCCCGAGCTGGGAATCGAACCCAGGACCTTCTTGCTGTGAGGCGGACGTGCTAACCACTACGCCACTGTGGTGTTCCGCAACATATAATTATTTATTTTTTCGTCTGTGTGTGTGTTTGCGTGTGTATGTGTTTGTGTGTGTGTGTGTGTGATGTACAATCAATATGATAGCATATATGTACTCTTTCACCAAGCGAGCAATAAAATTAATCACAAAAAGAAGGAAAAGTATTATGTTGATGCCTGCCTTTAATAAACGTACACCAAGAGCCTCCATGTTCCGTTGCGTCCCCACCCCACCCCACCCCCCATCCCAGCAGACATACGTATTGTTAAAGTGATAGATTTACTAGTTACTATGACAACCCCAACACAAACACTTGCACTAAGCTGGGCATCTGAGTAGGGAGGTATAATGAACCTGCCCTTATGTGGGTCAGCCTGGAACGAAATGTTTGTTTTGGGCTCCAATTTTAGCTTTTTATCTAATTAGAGTCATAAATAAATGAGAACTGGCAGAATTAATATGGTGCCTGACTGAACTTTCCATCCATAAAAATTACTTGAGTCTCCTTAGGGGTTTATCTCCCTTTATCCAAAGTCACAAATGGTTCAGTCTCAAAGGAAGTTACAGGGCGTTTTGAACTGTGGAACCAGCGGTTCACCCAAGTCTATGGTGTAAATGTAAGACATAAATATTTCTATTAAAGGCTTTTTATGTTTCAGTATGTGAATGTGCTACATTATGGTGTTAACGTTTATAGTTTACGTTAGTTTGAGGAACCAGGATAGTTTTACACATGATTTTGTAGAAAGGATAATGTACATGCGACAGGAACTGATGAGGGCTGAACAGTCGAGTGAAGTTGTGCTATAGATCCATGCGATAGTATATCACCTGGGAGTCGAGACAGTGAGGAGGAGGAGGAGGAGGAGGCCCTGTTCCCAGCTCACGGCAGCCTCCTGCTGCTGCTGCTGCTGCCACGTGTAACTGGAGCTCTCAGTCGACTGTCAGAAATAAAAAATCATTTGTCCAGTGCGAGCTCGGGGTCTGATTAAATATTCATTGCAGGAGGGAGACTCTGGATCCGGTGTCGCGTGTAAAGTGATCCTGACCGCTCCCGGAAGGGCGTCGTGGCCTCACAGATGGACAAATGGAGAACA
Organism: Neosilurus hyrtlii; assembly: GCA_028564935.1. Taxonomy (NCBI): domain Eukaryota; kingdom Metazoa; phylum Chordata; class Actinopteri; order Siluriformes; family Plotosidae; genus Neosilurus; species Neosilurus hyrtlii. The sequence continues at coordinate 3,396,931 of JAOUQZ010000017.1, read as the reverse complement.
AAAGTTGGAAGATGGGTTGGAGGTCTTGTTGAAAGACTGCTGCGGGGTAATGAGCTCTGCTCTCCAAAATAGAATGAAATACATTATAGCTGTGTAGAATGAGCATCATGTATCTTTTATAGGGAAGATTATTTGTTCTAGTACCTGTTCACTGTGCACATGTCATTAATCAACATTTCTTCTGATCAGTTTAAAGGAAAAGAAGCCCCACCCCGAACATCTTCTTTATTAATGTTTGTTATCTTTCAGGATTATTACTGTAATTATTTTTAATTTAAGATTCCGTTACTAACTTGTTTTCTATCTATTCTATTTTCACTTTGTAAATCAGTTTCCTGCATTACCCATAAGTCCATTCAGCTGGCTGCCGATAAAGATGCAGTGTGGTTTTGCTTTATTTCTTTCTCTATCTCTGCCTGAAGTGAGTGATAGAGCAGCACTTTAATCCTGTAGTCCAGGGGTGTCAAACTCAATTTCACTGAGGGCCACATCACTAATTTTATAGGTGATCAAGGGTCGAATAATCACTGAACATCTATTCTAAAAGGGAAACCATGAAATCTGCAATCTGACAATATCAGACAAAACTAAACAGCGACAACCAAGCATGCAATCATTCTTGAGTAAAGTAGCTGTTTACTGGAAATAGGTTTGCTGCTACCTAGTGGAAGGATAATGAATTAGGCTTCATGGTAATGGCTGATGCAAAGAATGTACGAGAATCATGTTCTTTGAAAGCTTGGAAGGCTTCCAGATAAAATAAGTGGGCGGGCCGGATTTGGCCTACGGGCCGTGAGTTTGACAGCGATGCTGTAGTCTGCTTTCTTATCCTCTCATTTACTCAACAAAGCCGTGGCGATGTGCAGGACTGATTAATGTTTACATGACTTTTTTTAGGGGACAATGGGACTTTAATTCTTCATCACCGTCTCATTATCTTTCTCTTCCTTTTCAACATCCCTCTATATAATTTTTTTGGCTCTTTAACACTACTCTTCATCATCTCTTCATCACTTCTGTTAGGGCACAGTAATGGGCTGCACACGGATCCATGTGTGTGTGTGTGTGTGTGTGTGTGTGTGTGTGTGTGTGTGTGCGCGCACTCTGTACATGAGTGTGTTGATTTTTTATGGGTTGAATGAAGAACCTAACTTACCATGCAAGATCAATACGGTATACACAATATACAGTATATCTATATAAATAAAAAGCCATGTTTTTGAACCGGCGGTGTAAAAACAGCCCTAAGAGATTTGGTGATCCATCTACATGTCCTCCTTCAAGAAACCAAGTTTTATATATCAACACCCAAATAACAAAAGTGCCTGAGTCATTTCTTTCCCATTCCCAACTCGTGCATTTTTTTTCAATTTAGTGACGATGTATAACTGCACAAGTCACTTCCCTTATACGAAATTACAGAAGTTTATTTTTTTAAATACCGATTGCCCATCATTCGGGAGGTGCTCCCTTTCCCTTTTCATTAGTATCTCTGGAGCAATATGTCACTTCTTTGTCTTCTTTCCCACCATCTTTCACTCTGTCTTTCCTCTTTCTTGCTCTGTTTGCTTAGTTTGACCTTCACCATCTGTTTTAAATAAGAGCCGTGCTCACTTTTGTTTAAAAAAAAAAATTAAATCAGACATTCTCTCTCCCTCGCTCAGCCCAAACAGTCCAATCTCAGAACTCCAAACTGAAGATGGAAACCTCAGCTGTTCCCAATTACTGCTGAAATCCCCCTCATACACACATCACTGAGCCACATGCACTGTATGCCCACACACACACTCACACTCCTGTGGAGGAGCAGGTTGGGGACATGGAGGAATGACTTCTTTGGTATCTTTGGAGAGAAGAAAACAGTCATGATCTGCGATGCTGGAGGACGAAAAGAGACAGGTGTCCTACAGCGAGTCAAAGATTGAGTGAAAGCACCATAAACACTCTCTCTCTCTCTCTCTTTCTCTCTCTCACTCTCTCTCTCTCTCACTCTCTCTCTCTCTCACTCAGTATGAAAAACACTGATAGCAGTACTGTTGTCTGTCAGTGTTTGCATTAATGTTATTGTTTGTGCAGTGGCCTGAACTTAACTCAGTTAAATAATCAATAAGCACATTTACTCACATAGTCACATAATAAAAATAATAACAACAATAACAACAATAATAAGAGCAATAATAACAGCAACAACAACAACAACAATAACAATAATAATAATAATAACAATAATAATCACAATAATAAAAAAAATAATAATAATAATAATCTATTAGTTTTTAGTTCAAATACAAACTGGATTTAAATGTTTCCACATCACCACTGAATTGGTGGTCAATTGATTAATTGCATAAGGAGAATAAAACACTTTGGCCCATATGACTAGAGGAAAATAATTATTTTTATTGTTTTTAGGTAAAAACAATCCACGTCATTTTCAACCGAATCACACAGGCCTATCGTGGATTATTGTCCTATAATAACACACGGTTTATTTCTTATATAATATATAAATTTAGTCACTGGCCAAAACCTGAGCTCCTGAGAGATGTCTGTACTGACAGGTGTCTGAGCCGGGATTTGTTTTTCAGTGCCTTTCTGTTTTGATCCTCTGATTTCCTCTTTCATTTCTATCTTCTCTCTTGTGAGTTTATTGATCCATTTAACAAGTTCATGTTCTGTGAATCTTCTGACTTTGGCATTTGCTCCATGAACATTTATTTACCTGCAAGATGGACTGTGTGTTTTTTATTTCGTGCAAGTCTGAACTGTGGTGTATGAGCCTTGATGTTTTGTGTATCATTCGGGTTAATAATAATGAATCTCTTTTTATAAATTGCTGCCTTTTCTCATGCATATCAGCGATACATAACAGCCAATCAGCATCACATGTACATGATCTGCTATTTAATGTTAAACCTAAAGTACCATATTTCTGAAAAAACACAATAATAAAACAATTCAGATCATTAAAGCTTTCCTACAAATATGAATAAATATATGTAAAGATCAATATTTATAAAGTATATACAGGAAACTACAGGAAGGCGTGTAAGAGTGTAAATAAGGAGAATAAATGATGATGGAGAAAGTGGAGGAGAGAGATATAGGAGGGAGTATAATCATATATAAAACACTACTCTGTCTTAAAGACTTCAGAGGGTGGTCCACACCCCACAATCAATAATTACCCCCACCTGGGCAAACACTTCACACCTCATAAACTCTCACTTTCCGTCACACACAAACGCATACACACGCAGTCTGCTAATATTTGCCTTGTGTGATCCGCTAAAACATCCCAAGACCCTTCACATCTGACAAGGTTTATAAGAATTAGCTGTAATCCAGCCATGCACACTTATTTAATTATAGAGAGAGAGAGAGAGAGAGAGAGAGAGCGAGAGAGAGAGAGAGAGAGAGAGAGTGTGTGTGTGTGTGTTAGACAGGCACTGATATGGTATGTCTTTCAGTCTGAGTTTGTGATGGAGAAATTGAGTGACTGTGTGTGTGTGTGTGTGTGTGTGTGTGTGTGTGTGTGTGTGTGTGTGTGTGTGTAGACCTGCTGGCCCCTGTTTGAAATTTACAGCTCTGTGTTCAAGGTGCAGATGGCAGCCAGAGAGAAGGCGAGCAGGCAGCACTGCTCTCACATTCACTCTTGTGGAAGCAATTAAACTCTCACTACACTCGTTCACCAAGATACACACAGCGTGTGTTTTTTTGAACTTTTAAAAAAAAATGTATTTCCACATTTATAGATAAAAACTCAATTCTCACAATGGGGTTAAAATGAATATGCCCCTCAAGTAGCAACTAAACTTTCAATCAGGCCAAATTCCTTCAGTCATCAATTCATTAATCCAGATGAGTAAGTAAGTAAGTAAGTAAATAAATAAATAAATAAATAAATAGGTGGCTGCATACAGTGAGAAGAACCCAGTGTAAAGTATAGTATAAACACTTTAGAGCTAAATATTCTGGTTGGTGGTCCTGGTGCACTTGTGAAGATAGATAGTCTAATCCTAATTCTATGGAAAAAACAAAAACAAACAAAAAAATCTGGTTGGATTTTTCAGGGGGTCACAATCAGACTCATCTGTCATCGAGATTAATCCCGCAAATTATTGGGATTATTGGGAGTAAACAGTGAGCACACACATTCGGAACAGTGGGCTGCCACACAATGCGGAAAGCAGTTGGGGGTTTAGTGCCTTGCTGAAGGGGACTTCAGCCATGAAGGTAGAGGAAGGGAAGGTGTTGCTTCTCTAACCATTAGGCTATCGCTGCCCCCAAGATTTAAGCCTCAGGCTAAAAACGTGTTTGTGTTTCGATAATTGTGCCTTTAGCCCAGTGACTCCCCTGAACATAACAGCCCACACTGCTGTAAATGCCACCCACATTACCTAACATGCCTGACCTACAGAAGTTCTAACGAGAACAAATCCGATGGAGACCGAAGTTTTCAGCAATCCAGCAGTGCGTAGTGTGGTTGCAGTGAGATCTATTCATAATTTAACTCAGTAGCAGGTGACTAAATAAAATACAACCAAAACAGTTTATACTGCTACAGGGGTCTGTATTTCCACCAATAATGGATCTCGATTAGCTTTATGGATATTTCTGGTCTGTTAGCGTAGCTGCTGTAACCGGCTAGTGCCTAGCATAGTTTTGTACTAGTTTTCTTATAAAGATACCGTGGAGCTAAATCTTTACGAAAGAGTGTCTAGCGGATCAAATAAAGATAAACCACACCTTCCACACCGACACGACTTTGCAGACTTTACCCCTTTTAGCCTTGTATTAGCACTGAGGAGGCGCGATCGATCCCCAAACATGGCAGTAAGGTGATGACCTTGGCTTGCGCTAGCTTGCTCGGTTTTGGTTCGAGAGTGGGAAAAGCAGTTTGAACCCCGTGGTGACGTTCTAATACTTCTGTAACCATCTTAAAATGCAAAGTCTGATAATGTCACTGCCCATTTTCTGGAGTTCAACTATAAACGATCAGTTCTTTAATTTGATGATAATTATATTAATAATCCTCTAAAACACTATTTTTTGCAATTAGGCAAGAAATCAGAAATGAACTGGAAACTATTTGTGAGTGTAGTTAATAAAATGAAAGACAGTATATTAATTATTTATGTGCAGCACACAAGAGATGACTGTTAATGTTAATGTTAAATAAATCCACTTTATATCAGTGACATGCAGTAAATCAACATTCTGTATCATTTTACTGCGTGTACGTGTTTCTGCCCTGCCCAGGGTGTTCTCTGCCCTCACCCAGAGTCGGTTGAGATGGGCACCAGCCTCTCCGCGACCCTAATACTGAATTAAGAGGCTTCAGGAACTGAATGAATGTGGTGACTGTGATCACACCGCCTCCTAGTGGTTATTATGTGTATTACACAATCATGGGTATAGTTGTAATCAGGTCAGGGTAGGAGATATGCTTTTGCCCTCTGATGCCCCCTTCTGGATCTCAGGCACATTGAAAAATCAGAAATCATCAACTCTGCTTTTATGTTAAAATTGTAGAACAAAAAGTTAATTATTCAAGGCTGGGGGTTGTTGTGGCCTAAAGGTTTGAAAAGCAGCTTGAGGTGACCAAAGGTTACCAGTTCGATTATGGGGTGTAGCATGGTGGTGGTTAGCACGTCCGGCTCACAGCAAGAAGGTTCTGGATTCGAGTCCCAGACTGAGCGAGGGTGTTTCTGTGTGGAGTTTGGATGTTCTCCCTGTGTTTGTGTGGGGTTTCTTCAGGTTGCTTGGTTTCCTTCCACGGTCCAAAACATGCACAGTAGGCTAACTGGTTGTTCCAAATTGCTCCCAGGTGTCAGTGGGAATGGGGAGCTGTTTAGGGTGTAGCCCACCTTTACCCAGTGTTGCCTGAGTTGTTTGAGTGAGTGAGAGTGAAAGAGAGAGTGAGGTGAGAGAGAGTGAGAAAGAAAGGGAGGTGAGAGGGAGAGAATGAGTAAGAGAAAGTGAGGTGAGTAAGAGTGAAAGAGAGAGTGAGAGAGAGAGAGAGTGAGATTGAAAGAGAAAGTGAGGCGAGTGAGTTGAGTGAGAGGGTGAGTGAGAGGGTGAGGTGAGTGAGAGGGTGAGTGAGAGAGTGAGGTGAGTGAGATGGTGTGTGACAGTGAGAGGGTGAGTGAGAGTGAAAGAGAGAGTGAGGTGAGTGAGAGAGTAAGTGAGAGGGTTAGTGAGAGTGATAGGGTGAGTGAGAGTGAAAGACAGTGAGGTAAGTGAGAGGGTGAACGAGAGTGAGAGAGAGACGGTGAAAGAAAGAGTGACAGTAAGTGAAAGGGTGAGTGAGAGAGTGAGGTGAGTGAGAGTGAAGGAGAGAGTAAAGGAGAGAGTGAGGTGAGTGAGAGTGAAGGAGAGAGTAAAGGAGAGAGTGAGGTGAGTGAGAGTGAAGGAGAGAGTGAAGGAGAGAGTGAGGTGAGTGAGAGTGAAGGAGAGAGTAAGTGAAAGAGTGAAAGAGAGTGAGGTGAGTGAGAGTGAGTGATACAGTGAGTGATAGAGAGTGAGTGAGAGTAAGAGTGAGTGAGTGAGAGTGAGAGGGTAAGTTAGAGTGAAAGAGAGAGTGAGTAAGAGAGTGAGAGACACTCACACAACCATTCACTCTCACACTCGATTTGGAACAACCAGTTAACCTTCTGTGCATGTCTTTGGAATGTGGGGGGAAACTGGAATACCCCGGAGGAAACATTGCACAAAGCCCTGCACTCGAACTCAGGACCTTTTTGCTCTGAGGGAGACGTGCTAACCACTACACCGCCGTAAATTATCTGATTTTATATTAGTTTATAATTCGGATAGTCAGGGATGCATGTCAGTGTTTTTATGTGCATGTGGATGAGTCCATATTAACATTTTTGTTTGAGCTATAAGCTTTTATCTGGCAGTAGTACATCATCTTTATATTGTCCCTGTTTGCAGTCGGCTTTTGTTTGATCATTAGTCATGAATACAGCGACTTGCACTGTCGTTACTGTGTGTGATCTGTACACAGGGCTTAAAGTAAATAAGCACAATATTACACACACATTCAACACTAAACTTTATCTCAGCTTCCCTGTTTATAATCATCATTATTAGCTTTTGTTTCTTTGTCTAACGGAGATAAACTCATTAAAAACCATTTAAAGTGTATTAGGATGAGCAGTGGCAGGCCGAGACCTCCGACAGAGACCAGACACAGAGATTTAATGTGTGTCCTGTTTTATATTAGCCCTGAGCGCCTGCCATAAACTTTAACCTGCACACATACACACACTTCTCCAGCACTGGGTTTCTGTGCAGTCACAGCGAATGGCAATGTTCTTTCTCAAGAGATTTGGGCAACTGTCCAGCAAAACTATTAAGACATCTTCTCTCAGTGCATGGGAATCCTGGGCCCCTGTGTTATCCTAATGAGCACTGCCCTCCTCCTCCTCCTCTTCCTCCTCGTCCTATTCCTCCATCATCCCTCTCTGCTCTTCCACTCTACAGGCTGCGCTCTGCCAAATCCCAGTGTTCTCGGCGGTGGTCCCTGCATGATGGAGCTTCTTGGAACAGCCATGATGTATAGAATGAGCTGCGTTCAGGAAGTCTGGGGGACGCTCTTAAAGCAACAGTTAGTGTGTGTATGTATAAGCAAGACAGGGGCGGAGGGAAAGAGAGATCGAGAGTTAGACAGAGATCCTCCCAGAACATTTTTTACAGGACAGAATTCTGTGTTCATGCAAGTGGACAAGTGGGAAATATATGCAGTCAAATTATATATACACTCAACAAAAATATAAACGCAGCTCATTTGTTTTTGCTCGCATTTTTCATGAGCTGAACACAAAGATCTAAAACTTTTTCTATGTACACAAGACAAGGCATGTTTCTCTCAAATATTGTTCACAAATCTGTCTAAATCTGTGTTAGTGAGCACTTCTGCTTTGCCGAGATAATCCATCCACTCACAGGTGTGACATATCAAGATGCTGATTAGACAACATGAATATTGCACTGGTGCGCATTAGGCTGGCCAAAATCAAAGGTCACCATTTGCCTCATGCAGTGCAACACATGTCCTACCTCTCCAATGTGCCAGATGCCATCGAATGTGAGCATTTGCCCACTCAAGTCGCTTATGAACTGTGGCTGGTCTCAGACGATTTTGGAGGTGAAGATGCTGGGTGTGGAGGTCCTGGGCTGGAGCGGTTACACGTGGTTTGTGATTGTGAGGCCAAGCTGGTTTTAGTGGGTCCACAGTTACATTCCACACACTTCTAACTACAAACAAGTCCAAGCAGCCTCACTGTAGTAACTACATATTTAACCCTGATGACTTGAGGGCTGAGTGGGTAACACTGTCACCACACAATAAGAAGGTTTGGGGTTCAAATCACTGCTAGTGTTAGTTTGTGTGGAGTTCACACTTTCCCCCCTGCTTGCATGGAGTCATTTCATTCATGGCATTTGGCAGACAATCTGATCCAGAGTGACTTACATTTATCTTTTTTATGCAACTGAGTAATTTAGGGTTAAGGGCCTTGCCGAAGGGCCCAATAGTGGTAGCATTGTAGTTCTGGGGATTGATCCCCCAACCTTTGATTCACTAGAGTTTTAACTGCTGAGCCACCCCAACACTGCATTAGTTTCCTTAATGTATTCCAGTAAGACATACACATCTGATGTACTGTTTTTAGGCTCCTCTCAGTATTGCCCATAGGTGTGTTTGGATCTTTGTTAGCCCTGCTAAAGACAGGAAACCTGTTCAGGGTGTACCCCTCCTCTAGTTAGAAGTGGGATGGGATTGGCTCCAGCTGCCCCCATGACCCTGATGGATAAGGGGTATAGATAATGAATAGATGGATGGATGGATGGATGGATCCATCACCAGTGTTGTGACCTCTGGTTAGCATTTCCTGAAATTCATTCCTCTCACTATGACGACACAAGCGCTCACTCAATGACGACCCAAGACGAACTGGTGATCGGGACAAGGTAAGCGGCCCCCTTTTATCCTCTGGTGGGGATGAGGAACAGGTGAGCTAATCAGGGCGGAGCACACATGGAAGAGGAGAGAGCAGATCAAACAGACAGACATGACTAAGTCTGACGGCGGGACCTCACAGTGAGTGCCAAAATATGAAGGCAAGGTTCCACCATCACTCCCCAATTACACTGGTGGTTAATCACAGGAGCATGAAGGGGTGTCCAAAAAAGTTCCTCTTTCAAACAAACCACTGCTAACACCATTCTTACAAAAAGCTATCTTCCAACTTACAGTGTTATAATCTACAGATACGTATTAAATTAAAGGGGAAAAAAACAAAGTAAAAAACATGAGTTTGAAATAAAATTTATTGAAACTAGATTAGCACATTCACCTCACAGCAAGAAGGTCCCGGGTTCGATTTCCGGGCTCAGGGTGTTTCTGTGTGGAGTTTGCCTGTTCTCTCTGTGCTTGTGTGGGTTTCCTCTGGGTACACCAGTTTCTTCCCACAGTCCACAGTAGGCTAATTGTTTTTTTTTATATATATAATAATAATAATAATTGTAATTATTATTATTATTATTATTATTGATAGTAATGAATGTATGTAAGTAATAATCATCTATGTTTATCCTCTTCCCTTTTTGCATAAAGTTTTCCAGTGAGTTTAATAATCTTCTATAGTAATTCCCTTATTTCATTTTCATATCGAGTGGGAACAGCATGGTGATGCAGTGGGTAACGTTTGTGTCTCAACGGTCCAGGGTTCGATCCTCATCTTGGGTTACTGTCCGGGGTTCCCTATCTGTTCTCTGGTTACTTCTCTCCTTCCACATCGTACCAGTAAGAGAACTGGTGACACTAATTTGCTTCTAGGACTGGAGGATTGTGTGGAAAATATGCAGGAAATCTAGAGTGTATTCTAGATTACTGCCTGATTTCTCAGAGTTCTAGTGTGGGACTGGTTTTTGATTTAAAACCTCTTCTCATACCAGGAAGCAATTATGGAAGATGTCACCTAGTTACTCGTAACTAGGTCCAGTTAACAGTATGTAAGGGCATATATCTAAATCTAAATACCAAATAAAATCCTGATTAAAATCCGTTTCCTGGAAATGACATTATATGTGTAAATTTGGGCACTTGGGTGAAAAAATGCCAACATGAAGAATTGAAAAAACAAAAATCCATTAAAAATGACTTCAAAGTATAACTTACACAGACGGGACAGCTCGGGTTATTGCACTTAATGAGGCCACTAATCCAGCCGTAACAGTCCACATAGCAAAGAACTGCTATTTTATATGATCTATAAATAAAACCGTTCACAGTGAAATGAAATCAAAGACACCCGTCATCGTGCTTAAAGCTCCAACTGTGCTAAAGTAAATCTCCTCCTCTCACACCTCACCTCAAGACTTATCAACAGAGTTCAGGTTGATTAATGTTGCTTCACTGCTCAGCCGTGTGTGTGTGTGTGTGTGTATGTGTGTGTGTGTGTGTGTGTGTGTGTGTGTGTGTGTGTGTGTGTGTGTGTGTGTG
>JAOUQZ010000017.1:3359628-3370386 GCA_028564935.1 Neosilurus hyrtlii | reverse complement strand
CACACACACACACACACACACACACACACACACACACACACACACACACACACACACACACACACACACACTGAGTTCACCCTTTCAGGCCTCCAGACACTCTGGACTTTGGCACCATAAATCCCCAGACACAGAGGAAAGCCTTGCACACACAGCAGGTGTGTATATTACTGTCGTCAGACTCTTAGTGCTCTGGCAATTACGAGCTTTAATCAAAGCTACAGGCGCAACAAAATATGAGAGTGTGTAAAGCAATTGAGCTTCATCACATTAACATACTCATATCAGTGTCTGTTTGAAAATTATTAGTTTCATGTAATTACACTTTTAGGAAAGTCCCTGTTCTTTTTTTTTTTTTAAATAAGTACGTCATTCATTCATTTGCCGAGCCACTTAATCCTACTAGGGTCATGCAAAGGCTGGAGCCTATCTCAGCCGACTCTAGGCAAAGATGGGGTACACCCTGAACAGCAAGGCAACACACACACAACCATTTACACCTGGGGCAATTTGGAACAGACAATTAGCCTAATGTGCATGTCTTTGGAGGCATCAGTGGCCGGTGGTGGGGTGCTGGATTACTGATCCCAAGGTCGGGGGTTCAAGCCCTCCTATCAGTGGGTTGCCACTGCTGTCCCCCCAGTGCAGGAAACTGGGTTATCAAAGGCCGGCCATGTCTCTCACTGTCTGTGGTGAGAGCAATGTAAAAGAACCATTAATGACTTTCGCAAAGAGTAGCTGCATCGCTATCTGCATGTTTCTGCCCTGCGATGACCTGGCGAACTGACCAGGGTGTACTCTGCCCTCGCCCCGCAACCCTAATTAGGATTTAGCGGTTCAGAAAATGAATGAATAAATAAATGAATGCAGGTCTTTGGATTGTGGGAGGAAACTGGAGAGAACATGCAAATACCATAAAGAAACGCCCTCGCCAAGCCAGGACTCAAACCCAGGACCTTCTTGCTATGAGGCGAACATGCTGACCTCCATGCTATCGTGACACCTAAGATGTCACTAATGTGTTTTAAAAGGTTCAGTTTGAGTCAGATTAACACAATAATTAGGGTTTTTCTAACATGCATGTAAATGCACTGAGTGTCTTGGTCTCCATCACACACAAACTCTGTCACATTCACTCCTCTGCTGTCATTGGCTTGCTTGCTGGCTCAAACGTTTCCTCCTTATCTCGCTCCCTTTCCTCGTTCCTAGATGTAATAAAGACAAGATGCAGAGCTCTGAAACTCCCCTTCACTCTGTTTTTTTTCTCCACCGCTGCCTGGAATCCTGGGACAGTTGAGTCTTCATGCATTAGGACTTGTATAAAACACATATAAACAACGAACAGCTCCCCTCTACCAAGACTTTCCCAGAATGCACTATTGCTAATTTCTCAGTGTTTGAGTTGTGTGATATCTGAGGAAAGTAAACATGACGGTGATGTTGTACTCCGCCTTTCCCTGTTTACAACTCATGCCATTACCTCAGAACACGTTTATCAGACCAGAAAAACCTTTAATACGTCATGGCATCTAAATGTCTCCTCACGCTGGACAGCAGGATGTCCAGATGCGACTGATTTTACTTTTAAAAGTGTCTTGCTGAAGCTCAGACACTCCTCACAGAGAGCTGCCAAGCACTCCATTCTTCTGCTCCTCTTCACAAACCCTAAACACTCCCCACCAAATGCAGGCCTGTCAGACCCCTGCTCCAAGACCAGGCTGACCCCATGCTCCTCTTTACAAAAATAATATGGACAGAGAGCAGTTTCAAGATGATGATATATGTTTGTTTTCCCGCAAAGTGAGTAACAGCTTCTGAACTTCCGTATTCTGACCCACAGAAGGAGTCTTCTAACTGACGCTCAGCATAAGAGGAGAGACACAGGAGGACAGGAGAGGAGAGAAAGGAGAAGAGAGCATGAGATTAGACTCAAGGAGTTGATCAAGTGGAGAGGAGACAAAAGTGTACAGGATTAGATGAGATTATATAAGAGGGTATTAGCTGGAATGAACTGAGATCAAATGAGAAGAGAGATGAGAAAAAAATGGAAGAAAGAAAAGAAGTGAGAAGATGAAACAAGATGAATGAGATAAGATGAAATAAGAGGAATGAATAAAAGGAGGAGGAAATAGAAAATAACAGTAGACAACAAAGGAGAAGAGCAGAACAGGAACTGACAAGAGATGACAATGGAAAAAACAAAGAGAAGAGAAGAGACATGAGAGACATGCTCCAGAATGAGACATGAGGAGATGAGAGGAAATAAGAAGAGAAGGAAGAACATGGGAGGAGGCATCTAGAAATTAAACACGATAATAGAGCAATAAAAATAAGGGGAGAAGACAGAGGACAAGATGAAAGGAGTAGAGGAGAAATACGAGTGGAGGAAATGAGTTGTGACAGGAGAAGAGGAGAAGAAATAAGAACAGGGAGAAGAGATGACCGCCGCGCTGGAGACTGGATACAATATGAGACGAGTCGACGAGTACAGATGTACAGAGACGATACTTGAAAACGAGTTGGAAAAAAAAAGTAAAGAGATGAGATGAGAAGAACTCAGATGAAAAGTGGAAAGGGAATAGGGGATAAAAAAATAAAACAAAAGAGAGGACAAGAGACAATCCAAGACACCAGGAGAAGATAAGAGATGAAATGAGAAGGAGAAAACTAGAGTAAAAAGACTAGATAGGAAGTAAAAAAGAAAAAGAGAAAGAGAAAGAGAAGAGAAGAGAAGAGAAGAGAAGAGAAGAGAAGAGAAGAGAAGAGAAGAGAAGAGAAGAGAAGAGAAGAGAAGCCATGTTCTTAGGCTGACCCCTCTCAGGACTAAAGGGAGTGATGGAGAATGTGTTTATTCTCTGCCTGTTTATGTATCTTCTATCTCAATGAGCACTGCATTATTTCTCTCAGGAAGAGATTTCAATGACATTAAGTTCTATTTTATAGTCTATAAACACACTTAAGACTCTGAAGTCTGCAGCAGTAGGGCAGAGGCGGTCGGGGGAATTTGGGGGAGGTTGAGGGGGGCTGGGGACATCGCTTGTGGTCCGACACTGGCCTAACCTGCTTTAAATCTCAGGCTTTATAGTAAACAGCTTGGGACATCTCAACAGGCCTTTTCCAAGCTGAATTTATTTTATTTACATCAGTATATTTCTGCCAGAGTAGCCCTCGAGATCTCACAAAGCCTATCTGGTAACCAAGGAAGCGCAAACAACAGCACTGAATCATGTAAAAGCTATTGTGTTGTTGTGTTTGGGAAAGGTCCAGTTCATAGAGAGCGGGAGACAGAGAAATTGGGGAGTGAGGGGGGACATCATAAGGAGTACAAAAGTCCAAATAAGTGAACTTCAGATGCCCCTGTACACACATTCTCAGGAAAAAAAGAGAACTATATAAAAGCAATATTGCATATCTCTTGGGAACCTTGCTGATAATATCCTCATACAAGGACACATTCCCTAAGCATCTTTTTAAACGATTGTCCAGACCAGAGACGCAGAGGACACTCCATCCCAGACTTTAGTTCATTCACGAAAGTGCTCCTGTAGTCCATACTCATTCATGGTCCACTACAGCAGATGAGAAACTTCAACACCTGGCTCTCATCTCAACCACGTCAAAATCGCTACTTTCATTTCGGCTGTCACCTTTCCAAAAACTGCGAACCACAAACAACGCACTCGGACCAGATGTGTCCACTTTGGACAAAAAAATGCTGACCTTCAAAACTGGACCCGAGACAGGACAAAATAAACACAGCCGTGGAAAGTTGTGAATAAAGAGGGTTTTACAGCTACAACCGATCACAGAAAGGGTGTCAGAAACAAACCTCTAAGTGGTGTTCTGGAACAGTGAAGATTTAGGGGTGCGTGGAGAAAACCCAAATTTCACTGATGTGTATGTAAAAATGGTACAGTTGTAGTAAGATTCTAAGCAGAATGTAAGGGCTGTGTAATCGATCAAGAAGACATTTTTGGTTTGTATGTAATCTCAAACAATACAAAACAACACAAAATCTAAACACATTGCTTAGAAACAATCATGTGTATTTGCTAATTCTTAAATTAAATGCATCACACCAAAAAGGTCCTGGGTTCAAGCCCTGGATTCGGAGTTTGCATGTTCTCCCTGTGCTCGCATGGGTTTACTCTGGGTACTCCATTTTCCTCTCACAGTCCAAAAACATGCACATTAGGCTACTTGTTCCAAATTGCCAAGAGGTGTGGATATAAGTGTGAATGGTTGTGTGTGTTGTCCTTGCAGTGGTCTAGCGAGCTGTTCAGGGTGTGCCCTGCCTTTTCCCAGAGCTGGCTGAGAGAGGCTCCAGCCTTACTGTAACCCTAATAGGATTAAGCAGTTGAATGAGTGAGTGACATTATGTAGAAATCCTTTTGAGCTGCTTTCTAAACCAGTGACATTTACTGATTTATTTGAGTGTATCCCTAGAATATCAGACACGGACACCTCAGTTATCATTCACATGTCATTTCTACACATTAATATTTATGTGTATTATACTGTGACTGATTTGAAGGTTCAGTATTCAAATCCTTTAATGGTATCTGATAAGTTAATATAATCAAAGACATTTGCATAATGTCCCTAAGTGAAAAATACTTCAGTAGTTACACTCATTCATTCCATCCTTTTCTGAGCCGCTTCATCCTAATTAGGGTCGCGGGAAGGCTGGTGCCCACCTCAGCCGACTCTGGGCGAGGGCGGGGTACACCCACTGCAGGGCAGGGCCACGCCGACGGCAATGCAGCCTAATCTTTACCAAAATAAGCAGAGGTTCTTTTACATTCCTCTCACCACAGACAGAGAGAGACGCGGCAGGGCAGTAGTTATACTGTACTTAAGTATTGTTTTGAAGGATTTGTAATTTATTACATATTCCTGAAATTGAAAGTATGCATACATTCTTAATCAAGTAAATTTATAAAAGAAAAAATTCATCTTTTACTACCTAAATTTTTGTAATGACATTTAATGTAGCTCCTTGTCATTAAAACTGAAAAAATCATAAATGTGCTAGCTACGTTTTCATCGCTAATGCTTTCTTAGCATTCAATCCCCTTCATTTCTCCATCCATTTTCTGAACCGCTTAATCCTAATTAGGGTCGCGGGGAGGCTTGTGGCCAACTCAGGCAACTCTGGGCGAAGGCAGAGTACACCCCGGACAGCTCGCCAGGCCATCGCAGGGCAGAAACACGCTGACGGCTATGCAGCTACTCTTGACGAAAATCAGAAATGGTTCTTTTACATCCTCTCACCATAGACAGTGAGAGACATGGCCGGCATTTGATAACCCAGTTAGCTGCACTAGGGGCATTCAATCCCACTTTTCAAATTATTTAATATGTTTATAAGTGAACTCTAATAAGTTAATAATCAAAATAAATGATCAGTTTAGATAAACTTTAGACTTTTTAATTCTTTATATCACATCTAACCTTTAAAGCACTTTAAAAAGATTGTTTGTATTTATTATAATATTGTGTGGTATGTTAATCAGTTGTGCTTTATTTTATTTTTATTTTAATGAATCCAAATTCACTGTTAGCTTCATGCTAGTTTAATGACTAGCTTACTTTGTTTTGTTGCTAACGTTCTTATTCTTCATTCCCAAAAGTTACTGATCATTTAACCAGCAAGACAATTTCTGAACTTTTAAAAAATGAAATAAGTATTGAATTAAACAAAGTTAGGTTATAAATTACGTAAACAACAACAACAACAAATAAGCGTCCACTTTTATTACTGAACACGAGTGGAAGTTTAAACGTAACTGATTTTTGTCTTTGTGACAAATTTTCGGCTCCAGACTTCTGCGTGTAACTTTTTGTCTTTAAGACATTAATCATATTCTAATTGAATTTTTACACTTTTTTTCCACTTCATGACAAAACCCGCTGCATTTTCCTCCGAATCCACTGCGCGGCACGAAACAACGGAGGTAGCCACACTTCCGCCATAACAACAGGAAATGACGTCACCGACACCAATGGCCGTTCCTCTGTTGCTATGTATAATGCAGTACGGAAAAGCCTTTGTTTAATTTTGGGTATCAGGAGCGAACTGTAGCTCTTTTATTCATCTCCTGACACCCAGACCGGGATTTTCCACAGGCAGAGTTTCTTACTGTGTCGAATTGTTTCCAAAAACCCGGAACCGTCTCGCTTTTCAAGTAAGTTGCTTTTTTTTGGAGCTCGGAGGTTGAGGTCTGTTCTGATCAGCTGATGGAGTTAATAACGCGTTATGAGCAGAGAGAACTTCATAAATAACTCTTAATAAAACCTTGACAGAAATGTGGAGGTCGAAAAGGAGCGTCGCGTGTTTTTTTATTATTAATTTCACCAGAAACAGATTCCTAGAATAATAAACAGGACAATAACAGGGGCACAAGGACGTTTTCAGTAGCTGTAAAGGTTTAAAAAAATCAGAATTTATGGATGAGTCTGATTTCAGTTCATGTAAAATGGTTGTAGTTTCATCAGTGTTACATCCTGGTCTTAATAGTTAGCAGCTAATGCTAAGCTCGCCCTAATTAGTGACGTCACCGTTAATAACAAGTTCTGTAATTCAAACCTCACTTGAAACATTTTGTGAATGAAAAATTGAGTAAAACCATCATAAAGGAATTCATCATGTGGCCAAAGGTGTAAATATAACCATCATACTGACCATAAATCCCAGTATGTGCATGTTGAGCTACATTTAAAATAACCTGCTCTGTTCCTGGAAGGATTCTGCTAGATTCTGGTGTGTGTGTGTGTGTGTGTGTGTGTGTGTGTGTGTGTGTGATCGATCAGCTGTAATGAGAAGTAACCAGACCGGGTTGCATTCACTGCTTCAGTTCATCCCAAAGGTGCTGAGTTGAGGTTCGGACTCTGTGCCGCCTGTACAGTTGAGCTCTTCTTGTCTTCTCTAGTCTTAGACCACGTCGTCATGGAGCTTGTTTTTGTGTACAGGGGAGACGATCTGATCTTCATAAATGATAGATCCACTTAAGGAAAATCTTCTACAGCATGAGGATATGTCCTACAGTCCGGTCTGCTGCAACGTTTGTTGAACTGAAAGCAACAAACCAAATAACTCCCAAAAACCACTATGCGTGATGGGTACATCACTTCAGTCCCTTCTTCCAACGATGCCCATGGCTCTTCTGTCAGATTGCTGTGGAATTAAAGGCATAAAACACTTGTATTCTTATGTGAAGTAAATACATATTAAGGTGGTAAGAGATTCTCGGCTTCACATCAACCAGATCCTTGATTATTTTCCTATTACAGCATGTCCCTGTTACGATTTTGAGTTTTAAAGGCTGAATAAATATTATTTTGGTATCTTTATTCCTTTAATTTTGTTCTTGTGAGCTGATTTTTAGTATGTTTGGGAGATGAAATAATTCTAAAATAACCTGTATAAGGTAAATCAAGTGCACTCGCTGATGGGACAGTGCTAAGGGAGACATCATAAGTTTAAAAAACTGGTGTCACTAAAATAGAAATGAAAAGTATATTTTTAAACACAGGACAAGACAATGAACACATCTTGCATGTTGATAGGTTTGTGCACCAAATACGTTTCTAGACAAAAGGAGACTCCTGGGATCACAAACAGATTGTGGTGAACACCAGCGAATGTTATGGACGCATCATCAGTTACGTTCCTTCCTATCATCAGATATTTCGGCCTGTTCGTCATTAATTACAAGACACCCTCTGCTAGGGCAGGTCAAACCCACACTGATCCCCACATCCAGTTGGGGTAATATTAGCACATAACACACATGTTTACAGCTGTGGAATCTGATATTTAGTGTCCCAGAATATAGTCCGAGATGAGGAGAGCTGTAATTTAGAAGCTTACGTTCATATAATCCCTTTAGACATCATGTGCACCGCATTTCGTAAATAAGGACCTGTGATCCATTAAGGATTCCGCTGAAGTCATGAGCACAATATAATTGGTATCACTAATATCGTATCACGTATATATGCTTGTGGTTCTCTCTCCAGGCTTCTTGGGAAGGTGACATGTATTTGTAAAGCTCACTCCGTCCGACGAGGCCTCATGGAACCGAATAACGATGTGGCGCTGGACATCATCATCACAAACGTGGTTTCCGTCTTCAGGACCAGGTGTCATTTAAACCTTCGCACCATCGGCCTGGAGGGGAACAACGTCATCTACAGACCGGAAGTGGGGGTACTTTATGAATCACAAGAGTGGAACTGTTAGAGATAAGACAGAGACTGGTGTAGAATTAGAGGTTTTACATTGTGTGATTCAAGCTTCATACCGCTGCAGGATTCTTGAATCTGATTGGTTAAAATGCAGGACGCATGAGGGTTGGTTGAATTAACTATGACTGAATAGTGTCCCTCGAACAGCATGCCACAACACCTTGCTGTATCCTGTACAATTCAGCCTGATAATCCTGACTGTAATGTTGTTTGTGTTTCCAGAAAGTGCTGATGAAGCTGCGCAAACCTCGTATCACTGCCTCCATTTGGTCATCAGGGAAAATCATTTGCACTGGAGCAACAAGGTCCTAATGCCACAATGCTGTCTTATTCTTTTACCCTTATCCATGTAATCCAATCACTCAGCTCGACGCCTCATCTCTTTCTCTCCATAGTGAGGACGAGGCTAAACTGGGAGCCCGGAGGTTAGCACGCTGCCTCCAGAAGATAGGATTCAAGGTTGACCTTTAGCTTTGCAGCTTATTTACATATCTTTGCATATTATTATTGTTATTAATATTCTTATCATTGGGTGATCCTGGACGTGTTCTCACTCCTGCAGGTCAGGTTCTCGGATTTTAAGGTTGTGAACGTCCTGGCAGTGTGCTCCATGCCTTTCCAAATCCGTCTAATCGAGTTCACCAAAAACAACCGTCCTATAGCCAGGTACCAGCCTTCTTTCTTCATTCCAGATTTTTTGGTTAATTTTTGTGACACGTAATAACCAAATTAATCTCAGGTTTACCTTCATGCATCACTGGTTCTTGTGTCAGTTGCAGATTTCTGTCCTTTGCTCTGCGTGCACACTGCAAGCTGTTGTCTGGAGGAAATATCATTCATGAATAAATAACTTGTAGTTGTTGGCAGATTGTGGTGGTATCAGTGGAATAAAACGCTTTAGTTTGAGCAGGAAAGAAGGAGACCGTGAGAGCAGTCAGCTCCAGTCATTTGAATTTGGCACTTCGTAGTCAAAACCATTTTGCATGAAATTGAGGAAATTCGACGTGGCTTGAGATTTGCGGCAGAAGCGCGGCTGGGTGTTGGCGGGTTAAAAAAAAAGAACCACGAGAGACCTGCTCAATACTCACGTGACCCCCAAGGCTGGAGTCAAATCGCTTCAGCAAATCCTTTCCATAAGAGCGTGAGGAGAAACATCTATGTACACAGCAGGCGCCGTCGTCCAATGAGGCTTCTGAGTAAAGCTGAGCCGTTTATTCATTTCATTAATTCACAGGGAGACAGAATAAAATACGAGCATGGACCCGAGCTGTGAAGGGTTAAAAGCTCAGGGGCCCTGCAGTAGCTCTGACATCAACACTTGATCTGATTTATTGTGTGTTTAAAATACTGTTACTGAGCACCGGGATGTAGAGTCACAGCGCCTTCTGGTGGTGAGAACCCTGCAAAGAGCCATATGTTCAGGGAAACACAGTTTGCTTGTAGAGTCCAGCAGTTTTATACATCGATCGCCGCGTCCATTCAAGCTTGTTTTCTCAGCTCAGGTAGTGCGTTAGAGCTCAGGAATAATTTTCAGGACTGTAGTTTGCTTCAGCGCAAAATAAAGCTGCTACGCTAAGCACCTGTCCATCTGTAATCAATTCCATTTCCGGTGTCGATAACTTGGAAACCGTCAGAGAGTTTTCATCAAACTTGACAGTTACTTCTACCAGGCAGCACCCCAGAAGAACCTCACCAAGAATACTTACTGATAACCGAGTCAAAAAGAGTCAGACTGAAGGAGTGACGGGGATGGATGGATGGATGGATGGATGAATGGATGGATGGATGGATGCTGTAGATTTGTTCCCATGAGCTGTGATTGCACCAGCCTTCTCATACTCAGTGCTGTTATTTGCATGTAGAAGAAGAGAAGTGATTTCTAAACTCTTTATCCACTGAAAAGAGGACAGGCTTTGTTTCGAGTCTGGTTTTGTCCACATGTTGTCTCCGGGCGCTGTCTCGTCAAAATCGCACCTCTGGTTTGCTCATGGGG
This sequence comes from Neosilurus hyrtlii, assembly GCA_028564935.1. Classification (NCBI taxonomy): domain Eukaryota; kingdom Metazoa; phylum Chordata; class Actinopteri; order Siluriformes; family Plotosidae; genus Neosilurus; species Neosilurus hyrtlii. The sequence continues at coordinate 3,360,143 of JAOUQZ010000017.1, read as the reverse complement.
TAAAAATTGACAGATTTCTTAAAGGTGTTTGTTGACAGTGATCAACGTATTGTTTTCTTTTCTTTGTTCCCTTCAGCTACGAGCCCGAGATTCACCCTGCCGCTTCATACCGAATTAAAAGCCTAAAGGCCACGGTGCAGGTGTTCTCCACAGGCAGCATCACAGTTACAGGTACACACACACACACACACACACACACACACACAGTACACAGTTCCTGAAGAAAGATCCTGAACATTTACACCAAGCCTTGAAGTGTAAAGGGTTGTACAGACAGGAAGTCAGGGAATATGGGGTGGAATCCTTCCAGACTCTCCAGTTAAATACGAACATGTGTTTTCATCATCTGGTGGTTTTTATTTACATTTTCTAATTTTGCAGTCTGGCAAAAAATTCATTTAATAGTTTGCACTGGGCTGGTTCAAGAGACTACTGTGTGTGTGTGTGTGTGTGTGTGTGTGTGCGTGTGTGTGTGTTCATATAAGGCAATATAATGAATAAAACTAGTCATGCAA
>JAOUQZ010000017.1:3344952-3359528 GCA_028564935.1 Neosilurus hyrtlii | reverse complement strand
GTGTGTGTGTGTGTGTGTGTGTGTGTGTGTGTGTGTGTGTGTGTGTGTGTGTGTGTGTGTGTGTGTGTGTGTTCATATAAGGCAATATAATGAATAAACTTGTGAATAAAACTAGTCATGCAACTAGAAGTGCGCATGTTTTAACAGGTATGCAGCCTTTTCAGTCGCTCCTGCCCTTCCGGTAAACAGTTTCCTCTGGGATCAATAAAGGATTCTGATTCTGATAGTCACAAAGTCAGGAATCTGACAGTGGAGAGTGTTCCTGGGGACTCAGAAATTCTGACTTCTGATTATGAATGGAACGCAGCATTAGTTAATCCCTCCAGAAGGGCAGAATTGTATCAGTCGACACGAATCCAACCAACCCTCGTACGTTCTGCGCCATGATGCAATTTTAACCAATCACCGCAACTTTTCTACCAATTTGTCCAGTCATCGTGTTATACGGCAAGTTTATAACAGTCATCGTTTTATACCCAAGTTAATATCAGTTATCGTGTTATACTCAAGTTTATAACAGTCATCGTGTTATACCGAAGTTTATAACAGTCATCGTGTTATACCGAAGTTTATAACAGTCATCGAGTTATACCCAAGTTTATATCAGTCATCGTGTTATACCCAAGTTTATATCAGTCGTCGCGTTATACCCAAGTTTATATCAGTCGTCGCGTTATACCCAAGTTTATATCAGTCGTCGCGTTATACCCAAGTTTATAACAGTCGTCGTGTTATACCCAAGATTGAGGTTTGGTGACGATTCTTTCTTTGGTTTTGCTCTGAAGCTCAGAAGCCAAAAAAGCTCTTTTACCCCAAACCACAGGGCGGCCCGGTGTTAAAGTGGTTAGCATGTCCTCCAACAAGATGGGCCCTGGGTTCGGGGTGTTTCTGTGTGGAGTTTGCATGTTCTCCCGTCCGGGTACTCTGGTTTCCTCCAAAGACATGGACAGTAGGCCAATAGGCTGGTCCAAATCTAAATCACCTAGGTGTGAGTATGAATGGTTGTGTGTGTTGCCTTCCGTTGGTCTGGCGAGCTGTTCAGGGTGTACCCTGCCCTCACTCAAGAGTCGGCCGAGATGGGTGCCAGCCTCCTTGCAACTCTAATTAGTATTAAGCGGCTTAGAAAATGAATGAATGACGCCAAACCACTCAGTATCCCAAATCCTGTGTACTCCTCAGATCACTGCACCACCAGTTTCTTCACCGATTCTATCCATTTGAACGTGTGAGAACGATAGAAATGTTCTGGATGATAATTTGTGAATTTTTTTTTTCAGGACCAAATGTTCAAAGTGTCGCCTCAGCTGTGGAACATATATACCCTCTACTGTTCGAGTGCCAGAAAAAACTGGTGTAACCCCCAACCCACACACACACACGCATCTGGAAAAACTGAAGAAGCACCTTATAAGTGAATGTGTTTTAAGACTTTAAGCTGTTGGCCTCATCGTCTCGTCGTATCCGAGCATTTTATTCCAGCGTTGTTTTAGTGCATGGACACCAAAGTCAAGGAAAAGCTGTTACTCCTTTTCAGTCGTTGGCGTTTCACAGAAAACTGAAGCTGGCTTTAGTAAAGCGGCACCGAGGATAGACATGCAGTCAGAGCAGCCGCACTAAACAGGATGTGATGTAATATTGACCTGCTGCACTCTGTTGAACACAAACACTCTGGTTTATGAGACAGTGTGCAGGTGTTTATGTAACAATGTTCCCATTTTGTATTTTATAATAAAGATTCACTAAAATAATCATCGTACAGCATCTTTCTTTGTTCAGTTCGGTGTATGATCTCCATCAGGAAAAATCAATACAACTGCAGTGCACAAAAAAAAACCAAGAAAAAGATAATGGGAAAAGGAAACGCTACAGAGTGGTTTGGACCAAATGTAACTGATTCTGAACTACTGAGTACAAAGTCATGTAAAAGGGTGTGTAAAGAAAGATAATCCACTCTCCTGATAACATGTCTGTCACTTCAGTCCGAGCTTGAAATCCTTGCTTTCACACAGCCTTGTAGTTTCCACAGCCTTGTAGTTTTTTTAAAGAAAACTGAAGCATCACTTTACATCAACAGCAGGAGGGACAGAAATCATAACAGCATGTTTATATGTATAATTATGTAATAACAACACAGCAGCATGTTTATATGTACAATCATGTAATCATGCAGTTCATTCATTTGCTGAACTGCATAATTCTACTAGGGTCGTGTTTGCTAGACTATCACAGGGCAACACACACAGACCTTGGGTCAATTTGGAACAGACAGCCTAATGTGCATTTCTTTATACTTTGGGGGGAAACTGAAGTACCTGGAGAAAACCTGTGCAAGCAAAAAAAAAGGGCTCAGAAAGTCCTGAATGTTCACTGGCATCCAGAGAGGGATGAGCTGGAGTCTGTTAATCAGACTGCATATACTGCACCGATGAGATTTTATTCTGTTTTTAAAGGTCCTGCTTCCGACATCCTGCTACTCCTTTACCTGGATATAAAGAACATACATACAACTTATTCCTTCCACTTGATTCTAAATGAATTTTAACTTCAGGATTGTGTTCCACAGCTTTATTTTCACAGTTGTATTTATACCCAAATCATGACAGGTAGTGTGCACTTGGATTCGAAGTGCTTGTAAATACAGTAGCAGCAATGCTAGCAAGAATATCTAATTATTCTCTTTGAAGTAAAACCCACTAAAAAACCCTGAAAATTTCTTAAATACTGTCGAAGGTATCAGCTATACAACGATTATGCTACATAGGCGAGATGGACCTCACGGAACAGTCCACGAGACGAAACATCAATTCAATGACGTCCTCCGAGTCGCAGGTGAATAATTGTTTTAGTATATACTACATGGGAACATAAAGAGCAAACTAAATCAGGATTTTTACATATATTTACCATTACAGAGGCAGGACAGCTGAGCTATGCTGTACAGCTAAAGGCACCTTTTAGAGATCAAGTATATACAACATGGAAACACAAGAAAAACAAACAAGAGTTTGTTTATTTTTCCATTTTTAATGTGTGATCATGGCGGCACGGTGGTTAGCACGTATGCCCCACAGCAAGAAGGTCCTAGGTTCGATTTCTAGACTTGGCTATTTCTGTATGGAGTTCTCCCTGTGCTTGTGTGGGTTTCCTCCAGGTACTCCGGTTTCTTCCCACAGTCCAAAGACATGGACATTACACTGATTGGTTGTTCCAAACTGCCCCTAGGTATGAGTGAGTGTGAATGGTTGTATGTGTGTTTACCTTGTGATGGTTTGGCAAGCGGTGCATGGTGTACCCCACCTTCACCTTCATAATAGGATTAAGTGGATGGGGAGATGAGTGATGTGTGAATGAGGACTGTTCCAAGTGACTGTGTTCATCATTGTGATCTGCACTGTTCCCGTGTAGCAGATACACTAATTCTCATGAGGAATAGTTCTGTGTTCTAATAAACAAATGACATCATAATGTTATAATAAAATACAGTAACGGAGCCCATTTCTAACTATTCTGCTTCCATTCTTCTATGTACCTTTTATACAGAAATATATATTTAAATGACCTAAACTATTTGCTAATACAAGAAGAAATTAATAAAAGCATTAAAATACACTGGATATAAAAAGTCTACACGTCCCTGTTAGAACTGCAGGTTGTTTAAAAAAAAAAAAACCCTGCACTTCTCCCAGGTATGTAGACATTTCACAGTATTTTCATTGTACGTACAGTCGTCTTATCTTTTCCTGATGATATCCCTTAATTCAGGAATGAAACATAGTCTGTTCTGTTAAAGAAAATAATTAACAGCATCCTGAAGTTGGGAAATTCTACTGTAGGAAAATAATCAAGTGTTTTATTCTTCTTATACCACAGCAATCTGCCAACACTCCACTGTTTATACTATGTTTAATGTTGTGAAACATCTGCCGAACAGCTTACTTCCTGTTACTATTTATGTTCTGACAGTTGAACCCTGAACTGTCTCTGCTTTCAAAGCATGCGGTCTGTCAGAACTGATACAAAGCACTGATACTGGAGACTCCTTCCAAAATGCGACAAAAACATTCCAATTTTTATATATATATATATTTTTATATACACACACACACACATATATATATATATATATAGAGAGAGAGAGAGAGAGAGAGAGAGAAAGAGAGAGAACCTGTTGTGGAAGCAAGTCGTTGTTTTAGTATATACACTACACAGGAACATGAGAAAAAACAATTAGATTTTTATGTTTATTACCGTGTTTCCCCGATAATAAGACCTACCCTTACTTCAGCAGAACGGTCCAAAATAAACCCTACCCCGAAAGTAAGACCTAGCCGAATGCAAATTTTTCCGCATCTTCCCCTCATTTTCTATGAATGTACGCGCGCCAGCGCAATTTACAGCAGCGCTGCGGAGGAGAGACAGAAAAAGAGGACGTTAAGGGAACAAAAACGGTAAGTAAAGTTTTATAAAACAGGACTGCGGGGCATGATGGGGTTAAAGCAGGACTGGAGGAGTATAACAGTTATTATTTTATTGGTATTATCCTGTCTGTTTTGACCCCAGACATGAGAGCAGAAAGGAAGAGCCACACCCCTGAGTACAAGAAAGCAGTTGTGGAGGAATCACTTACCTGTTTATTGAATTTGCTGTTAATGTTAAATAAAATAAAACCTACCCCGAAAATAAGCCCTATGGTGTTTTTTGAGCCGAAATAAAATAAGACTGTCTTATTATCGGGGAAACATGGTATTACACTTGTTTAGAGCATGACTGTGGTCACATGTGCTTCACCACATCATCTTCAAGTCTTTTATTTTTTTGCTTGATAACTTGTTGAATTTCCAGGATTTTAGGAGCAGTGACTGTAGCAAACTGTACATCTTTGTCTGCCATTTTGATTCAAGCAGTATCCCACATCCACAAGCTGGATAATTTACCATCACTGAGACGGAACATTGTGGGGGACTATTAAATTCAGCGACATGCACTGAGCTGAATCAGTGTTTTAGTATCCAAACCATGCTCCATAATGGTGTTTTTAAACTCATTCAAAAAGTTTACTATACACTACACAGAAGCAAGAAAAACAAACTTAAACAAGATATTTATGATTTATTTTTCTATTTTAATGATGACAGCGCCTGCTTCAAGTGACCATCATTTTGATTCCAGTGTTATCCACTCGGGATAATGTCTTTTAATCCCCTAGTTGTGGACCAATCAGATTGCACCACTCTTGTGTAGTTTTATATATACCATTCTTGTGTAATATATATTAGTTAGCTCATTTTAATACACAGTTCTGTTTACGGTATTCAGCGGTCTGTTAGTTCTTTATATAAAGAAATGCTACTTATTAAAGGAAACAAGAAAATAATTTTTAAATCAGTAGCTTGTGTCAAATTATTGATTTCTTTAGTAAGGAGCCAAATATGAAGCAGGATAATGTATATATTTCTGGTCAGTGTGATGAAATAAACCCTCTCAGGGTAACGCTTCACTTCAAATCACCCCATCTGGGTTCATGTCCCGATGTACTTTATCACCACCCTGGAGAACACTGCTGTGGTATAATGAGAAACCTCATTCTGACTGTACGGAAAATGTTTTCTATTGATAGGTTCTCAGTACCACTACAAACTGTAAATTAAAGCCCATTATAATAGAAAAAAATACAGGAATAACTAAACAAATAGAAGATCATGAAGATGCTTGTCAGAATAAGTTTGTTCACAAAAAATGTGTTTAGTCCTTTTTTCCCCCCACAACAACATTTACATAGGAGAGGCAACCGCGTGAACAGTGAGCATACTACACACTCCTTTGAGGTGAGGTTTAGCATTAGTAGTATGCATGGCATGTTATTTTAAACTCATTCGGTACTTCGTACTTTTTTAAACATCGACTGTGTTCAAAATTTCATACTGGTGTACTACACACTGCACCCTGTGCCCTACACACTACTCCCCATCGACTATACAGTGTACAATACAGATGTGACGACATCTACATCACGATCAACACTATCAAGTATGTCATCATAGTCTCTATCACTCAGAGGGCTGGTGGCAGTAAAAAGGGAAACACTTATTGCTAATAGCAAATGCTAGCTAGCTAAAAATGTCATCTTGCTTGGCTGGGGAGCATTCCATTCAGTTACTTTAGTGAGCGAGTTAGCAAGTATTTGTTATAATTTGGGTTGGAAGACTCGCTTGCAATCTTACTAATGTATCATGTAAAAATACCCAGCAGTAATCCAGCGTCCCGTTCTGGGGTACGCCACCTTTAAACCAAAGTCAGCTGGGATTGGCTGTAATTTTCCCCCATAACCCTGACAGACGAGTGGTACAGATAATGGAAGGATGGATGGTAAAAATGTCATCTAGCTTAGCTAGTAAATATGCCAATCCGTTGCAATAGTGAGGTAGTTACCTAGCATGCACCAGCGCCTCATTAAAAAAACTGTAAAAATGCTATCTAGCTTAGTTAGCAAGCATGTCATGTAATTACATTAGCAAACAAGTTAGCTAGCAATCGGTTGGGAAATTTGTTCTGGTAAAAAATATCTATTAAAACTTATTACAAAAAATATTCAACTAAGGGTTTACACTGATGTCATGCTTATTTTCTATGTATGTTTGGAGTCCAAACCACTTCCACTGTCCACTGCGTTCTGTGAAATCACTGCACTGAATTATGGGACGCAATAGCCAGCGACGTGTTCTCTGGCTGTATGCAGAACGCTTTCAACAGAGAAGTACATCATCCTGGTAACTATCCTGTGCTGTTAAATGTTTATTCCTAATGTATTATATACTTTATTATATTAGCACACAAGCAGTATTCAGTACAGAGCTTTCACACCGCCAGTGTTTCAGTGCCACCTGCTGAAGGAGGTCTGTGTTTGTTGGAAGTTGTTCAGGAGGATGGTATTGTTATGATCTATAACAATTATCAAAAACAGGAAACATACCCACATACATAACAGTGACTCATTAAACTAAATTATCACCCCATCAGATTATTATTATTATTAAAAAAAACTATTTCTTATTAAACTTTTTTCCCTATCGAGACTAACAGATACAGATACAGATATGACCACGACTACCGAAAACATTTTGTGTTACAAATATTCTTCAGAATCCTAGAAAAGGATTGAGACAAAAAAAAGGTAATAAAGTCTGCATCTGGTCTCTGGAGCAGCACGTTGTCAAAGTCAAGGTGCGCCACTGTCATCCTGAAGATCGTGAGCTTGAATCCAGATTGATGTATGCAGCGATTCGTGAAGTCTAATGCGGTTGAATGGCTAAACTTCAGTGGAGGGAGAAATCACCAACCTGTCTGTGAGCTCATGTATGAAAGGGGGTGTATAGCTTTTAACCTCTGAGTGTGTTACACTGTCCCTGAATATGCTTCTGCAGCAGTTTAAAAAAAATAATACTACGACTAAATTAAGGAAGACAAAAGGCAATATTTTAGTTATTAAATGTATCGCGTGACAGTTTGTGTGTTCGACTCCCATCTATTGTTGAAAATCCCGTCAACAGCCATTTTTACTGACCGTGATATCCATTCTGGGTCTTGGTTAGGCTCAACCTCAGCACCAATATCTCTCCTAATTTCTCCTGATCAGGTTGTGTTTCCTTCCATCATGTTTAATAACCCCATCTTGACTCTGCATCCTTGCTGCTTTAGGATCAGACTGTTGCCAGGGATTTCTCTTCCTGTGACCAGTCATTCTCGGGTTTCTTTCGCCAGTGGTGGCACAACAATGAGCCATCGAGATGGTTCCTGAGGATAAATCAGTGTGTGAGGTTCACATGAATGGAAAATACACAATCCAGTAGCTTTATGATGTTACACTAATGTCATAAATAGGATTGTGTCTCATTTTAATCCTTTTAATCTAGTCATTTTTATTTACCATAAAACATCACATCTTACTTTCTCTTTATTTATAGTTATATTAATGTTTGAAGCAAGTTAGTTTCTGTTGTTGCTTTTATTATAAAAGACGTACAGTAAAACTCATCCTATCATAGATTTAAAAAATATATATATATATTTTTTTGTTAGAGCTGTTTGACAGAAAATTACAGTTCATTTGAATACTCTATTCTGATTGGTCAGTTAAGGTATTCAGCCATCTGTTATTCCTTTATACAAAAATATGTTGTTATGGACATCATCATCATAAATCCTTTTTTAAATCAATTTTTTGTAAGAGGCCCTGCTAGTCAACATGCTATAAAATGGGTGTGGCTTCTTCAGGATTTATTTACACTTGTACAGCGAAAATAAACTGAACATTTGGCTGCATTATATTCAAAATGTCAGTGAACTGATATTAATTTGTTGTTAACCACATTCGTGGATGTGCCGTTATACTGAATTTCGGCACACCAGGCCTAACACCTTCCGAGTGTGTGGTGTCCAGAGGATAGTGTTAGACTTTCAGGTTAGTTGACAGTGGCGTTGGAGGAGTTTCTGCCACGAGGACTATTTCACCTCATCTAACTTCCAGGGCAATCTGTGTAATGTGTGTGCGTTTCCTCACTTCATGGCGAGCTCTTTGGAGATCTGCTCCAGTGACCGACCCTTCGTCTCCGGCACACACACGATCACAAAGACGAGCAGCGTGAAGCTCATGGCAGCGTATGAGAAGATCACACTGGGGAGACCAATCTTCTCTGCAGGGCAACACAGAATGGTTTCACACATAACTCTACTACAGTTCACACGCAAACATGAACAGGGTGATTTATGCATTTTAATAAACTACTGCAATTAAAGATTTCAGCCAACAACCCTGCAAAGGATCACCTCATATTTGGGAATAATAGATTCTTTGATAATGTGTGATTGACACATACCATTTTACAGATTAAAAGATATGCAATAAAACATGCTAAGCTCCGCCTCCATTCTATTTTTATTTGGACCTGCATTCTTGTCACTAGAGGGCCCTCTATCATTTAGTCGGATAATAATCAAGAGGTGCTGCTGGCAGTCTCCTTCTCCACCCTCTTCTACCCCACACCTCACACTGTGCAGTAAAGATTAATTTCAGAATAAATAGAATTTAAACAGACTGCAGTAAAAGGTGTTCGCCTTCATTTATACACAACAACGACATGAGAAACCTAGTCATGTGATTGGTTCTAAACTGCTTTGATGATTGCAACAATAAACACACATTTTATATATATATATATATATTCATTCATTCATTCATTAATCTTCTGAACTGCTTAATCCTAATTAGGGTCGTGGGGAGATTACACCCTGGACAGCTTGCCAGGCCATTGCAGGGCAGAAACATGCTGACAGCGACTCAATGGCCTCCTCTCTGCGAAAGTCAGCAATGGTTCTTTTACATTCCTCTCACCACAGACAGTGAGAGACACGGCTGGCCTTTGATAACCCATTTAGCTGCACTGGGGGGACAGCAGTGACAACCCGCTGATAGTGGGTCAGCACCCCCGACTAAAAAAAAAAAAAACTAAAGAGTTACAAAATTTGAAATGAAGATAAGATAGATAGAAAAAGAAAAGAACTTGACGACAGACAGGGACCAGTAAAGGGTAAGAGCCTTATCACCAGAAATGTAGCTCGTAGCTTCTTTACCTGCACTAGATGACCCGGCCCAAAAGGTTCACATCACTTTCGGGAAAAAATTACTGTTCCCCACTGGTTCATCCTCCGCTGGTGATCCATGGGATAAAAGTACTCAGTATAGAGCTTTTTATGCTCATTTATGTTAAAATAAACTCTGTATCCCTTAAACATATGACATCACACACAGATTGTAAGGATGAACAACCCCGTCACTCATTACCAGTTTATGCAGGCTTTTCACTGACATTACTCGCTGAATACACTGTACATTCAACAGTTATTCCATGGAGCTGTACATGACCTGATAGCCGACGTATTGCCAGTGTACGAGAAGACTGGGTGGAATGACTGTTTGATATACAGTAAGAAAATGCTGAAAAGCCACTTTTCCATACATCTCACATGGAGGGCTTTGAAGCTGGACCCTGCTGCGTTTACCCCCTCTGTGCTGGCTGTTTGGGCAGGTGTGAACTTGGCTCAAGTGCACACTAAAGCAATCATTTTATAACCACCTGTGAGAACTCATCGTTTCAAACGCAACGCCAGAGTGATGGGAATCTGACTCACGGAAGAATGTATGAAGAAACATTTCAAATGATCTGACGATGATCCAAGGTGTTTATGTTGTTGTGGTGCATGTATTACAGCCCTGACTCCTGCACTGAGCGAGTTCCCGGAACTTCCTGATACTCCAGGAATCAGAAGGGACTGTATGACCCGTCCCTGACCCACCTCCTCCAATTTCACTCACTCCTGCTCTCATCCTTCTGCATGGTAAAAACACTCAAACACTCGAGGAAGGTTTTTGGCAGGCATGCTTTGTGTAAGATCCTTGTGAAGTCAATTTGCTTTTAACATTTTTAAACCGAGATTAAGATGCATTTCAACGTACAGAGGTTACGACGCTCGTGCCATGAGTCATTAAGGATTGTCATTTCGTGGGGAATTGTTCTTTTTTTTTGCTTGTTTCATTTTATTATTATATTTTTGTCCTCCATATGTTTTTCTTACTGCTAGCTATGCTTTCATGTGTCAGAGGAATGTGTTTTTATATCCTAGATTATGATTTTGCCACTGCATTATCATTGTTAAGTGGTGCTCTCCAACTCCAGACAAAATCCCACTTACACCGCGACGTAGGAATGGAACCCTGCCGTAAGTCGATGGCCGCCTCCGGGAAAGCTATAATCAGAGAAATGCATACATGATGGAGACTGAAGGGACACACAGCCTACGGTCAGCCCATGACAGCTGTACAAGATGTGATGGCCCCACTGTCTCAACAACAACAAATAGGGTCAATATTAACCTTTCGACACATGAACTCATGAAACTTTTAGAAGTAGCCTACCTCATTATCATTATCATTAGGCAGTAATCATTAACTAATGAAGTATATATTATCATAATGATTATTTAATGAAAAGAAATACTCAACAACAATGCAAGATTGCATAATGTTTGACCTTGAACCAACAATATTATCAAGAAAATATCCTCTAGGATCTTCTTTCCACCAGCTCGATCAATACCAGCACCGTACTAAGAAATTCTTTTTATCCCTAGTTTCTTAGCAATAAAGGAAACGAGTTACTGTTGATGTAATTATTGACAGAATTAATGATGCACTGATTATAGAGAAAGGACTGGATGTCAACCAGTTTCAACACGTCTCATGTACAAGACGCATGTCTATCCTAACCAGCTTTTAAAACCACGCCAGCTTTGTTGTTTGCTTAAACAGAACGGTGGTTGTCTTGAAAATCATTCACATTCAGTTGCTATGGTTTACATTTATACTAAAATAGTTTCTGAAGGAAAATATTCATGAAGTAATAATAGCAAAAAAGTTAAGTTTTACAAGGCATCTGGATCAGTTTCTGCTGTGATCTCTCATAGAAAGGATGGTTAACAAACTACACTTTTGGTAGCGGTGATGTAATTAGGCTTATTTTAAAAAAATGGTTCAGGCCCAGGATATCTTTTGTTTTAGCATGGTAGCTTTTTATGCCAACTCGCTACAAATACAATTCAAATAACACACTTATCGATACCGATATATATCCATGTAATTACATGGACAAACAGAAGATGGACTCTTCAACCGTATTATATGAGGAGTCGCTGTGTAGTTTGTCCCCCAGAGGGCACATTGCAAGTTCACTGTTGGCAACATGTGTTTGGAATACCACAACTCCTAACTTTAAAAAGGACAATGTAAAGGATCTGATATATATTTATATATTTGTGTTTATGTACTTGCCAAACTGGTACGGGTGCTAAAATAACAAAAATGCTGGAGAAAAATGTCTGTTTATGATGTACGGGGAAAAAGAATATCAGGCAACATATCGGATCTTTAAACATAGATATCTATAATTCATATCTGTAGAGAAGGTGGCTTGCCTGTGAGTGTCAGGAAGGTCATTGATATTAGAAGGTTCATGGCCCAGTTGAAGGCAGACACCACAGACACGGCTTTTCCTCTGATCCCGGTGGGAAAAATCTCACTCAGAACCACGTAGACCACTGAAATAAATTTACACACAAGCATTTATTTCTTCATTTGATGAACTGCTTAATCTTAGTAGAGTTTTGGGGGCGGGGGGGGGGGGGGGTCTGGGTATCGGAGATGTCTCTGGGAGAAGGCAGGGTACAACCTGAACAGCTCGCCAGTCCTACATAGAGCCAACACACACACTCACGCCTAGGGGCAATCTGGAACAGCTGATTAGCCTAATGTGCATGTCTTTGGACTGTGGGAGGAAACCAGAGTGCTTAGAAGAAACCCACTGAGGAGAGAATGCACACTACACAGAAACACCCTCGGCAAGCTCAGGACTTGAACCCAGAACCTTCTTGCTGTGAGGCAGACATGCTAACCACTACACCGCCGTGCCACACACCAGTCAATCAGCAGCAGTCAAAAGCTAAACAAGTAAACTTTGCCTGATGAGCCACATTTGGTGCAAATAAAAAGTGCGGAGTGTAGTAATATGTTTTCATTGTATGTAATAAGTGTTATTGGACTTACTTGGTCCCAGGCTGAAGGAGAAAGCTGCCACATAGATAAGCAGACTGACCAGAGAGATCCATTTCAGGGAAGGAGACACCTCACTCACTGGCACAGATTCTAACCCAGTATCAGATCCCACTTTCCAAGAATCCTCTGCTGGGGTCTCAGAGTTTGTTCCTGCAGCTCTGTGGTCCTCTGTGGAGTTTAAAACCCAGGGCACCTGAGTGTGTTTAAAAGGGTTTCTCTGAGCATGAGAGATATTCTGTTCTGACAAAACATCAGCAGGATGCGCGTTTGTCCTAATGCTAGCACCATGTCCCGTCCACATTAACGTCTGGTTTAGCTGGCCTGGGCTCTGGCACAGGCTTGCCACTTGTGTTTGGCTGTGTAGTGTAATGCCACCCAGTGCTGCAGTTGACAGTGTCATAACGACAGCACCTACACAGAGGAAAGCTTTCGGCCCGATACGGTCCACCAGTAAAATTGCCGGGACTGTACCGATCAGTTTAACCACACCGAGGCCGGTAGAGGCGAGTGTAGCAGCCTCGTTACTGTGGAAGCCCACTCCACGCAACACCGTGGAGGCGTAGGACAAAAGGTTGGGTTGCCCTGTAGCCTGCTGGAGAAACACAAGCACCATCCCCACAAACATCCTCCTCCGCATGTTGGCGTGGGAGCGAAATAGATCCAAAAAGCCCTGCTGATGCTCAGCACCCAGAGCTGCCATGATGACCTTTAGCTCCTCCTCGACTGCCTCTGGGATGGTCCCTCGTAAACAGGCGAGAGTTTTCCGTGCGTCCTTCAGTTTGTGCCTAGTCAAGAGAAAGCGTGGACTTTGGGGCAACACAGGCATGATGCCCATCTGCAGGCATGCAGGCACCAGAACTCCACTCAAAACGAACCTCCAGCCCTCCGCCATTCCTGCAAATGCCCAACTGAGCCCAAATCCAAGCAGGACACCTATGACCACCATCAGTTCATACATGCATACACACCGCCCACGCCAGGCAGCAGGTGCCACCTCTGCTATGTACAGACATGACGCCGTACCCGAGAGTGCCACGGCCATTCCCACCAAGACACGGCCCACCACCAGCGTCCAGAAGATGGGAGTGCAGACACTTAACAACGTGCCACATGTGCACAGTGCTGCCGTTAGGATGATGGAGAAACGGCGTCCGTAACGGTCCACAATGGTGCCACCTGCCATTGAAAACATGAATGCTCCAAGCAGCAGGGCACCCACGGCTTGTTCCTGCTGTGGGCATGAGAGCGCCAGTATTTCCCTGAGTTGAAGCAGAGCTCCGGAGATCAGACCCATCTCATAGCCCAGCATGAGACCACTGAGGGAGGCCACGGACACGGCACACACCACCAGCACTGCTCCACAGCCTGGACAGAGAACAGTTACACATGATGAAGCAGCGATGCGATAGGTCAATCAGCTTTTTTTGTCCACTTGGGACAATAATCAACCCTTATACAAATCTGAAAATCTGCAAAACTATGAAAATTGTGCCAAAATATGGTTGTGGTTTGCTGAAGCCTCCATGCCTCAATGTACATTCATCACTATCAGTAATTCTCTGCTGCCCCTGAATGTGATCTGTGAGTCATGAAATTTTAGCCTTGTTTTGTCATGATTACACTTTTCTGCTCTCTACTGGATTTTAGGATGTACGCATTGCTGAAAGTGTTCTTCTGCCAAAGCTAAATGCTACGGATCAAGTCACATGGTCGTGTTTTGAATAGGAGCGAAAGTAAGTTGAAGATGGCATAGCTGGTTGAAAATACGATATCACCAAAAATACATCCTTCAAAGCATAATCTTCCATATGACCAAGTTCAAATATCCATAAACAAAAGTATTTCCTTATTATCCAAATTCACTACCAGAATCCTCTCCCTACTTACAGAATCCCAGAAGGATTCCCCCAATCAT
>JAOUQZ010000017.1:3291088-3301539 GCA_028564935.1 Neosilurus hyrtlii | reverse complement strand
CTTTCTCTTCCCCTCTCCCTCTCTCTCTCCCTCTCTCTCTCTCTATCTCTTCCCCCCCCCTCACTCTCTTTATCTCTTTTTCCCTCCCTCTCTCTCATGTATCACATGTGTGTATGTGTGTGTTTGTGTGTATGTCTGTGTGTATATGTGTGTATGTATGTGTATATGTATGTGTGTATGTGTGTGTGCATATGTGTATGTGTATGTGTGTGTATGTGTGTATGTGTATGTGTGTGTATGTGTATGTATTTGTATATATGTGTGTGAATGTGTGTATATTTGTGTGTGTGTGGGTGTGTGTGTGTGTGTGTATTTGCTCAGTACCGGAGCTGATTAACTCTGCCTGTACTTAGCAGCCAAAGGCCAACAAACTACTTCAATAAACACACAAATACGTGCAGTATTTTATTTACATAGCCGCAAGGTGACATGGTGTTTTTTTCTAATAAGATGTAGCCAAAAATAAATATATTAATGCAAATTTCATTACCCTGAAAGGATTATACTACTATAATGAGAATTCGAGTATACTATTAGGGGAACAGTGCAACCTGATTGGTCAGTTACATTATTCAGCAGTCTGTTATTTCTTAAGAACAGGCCATTGCTGCAGAGCTTGTTATCAGCAAAAGCTAAAAATTGAATTTTTTATATTTAAAAAATCATTGTAAAATCAATAATTTGTAAGTAGTGGTGTAATAAGTTGGATAACATACAGCAAGCCGGCCATTAATGAGAAATAATCTCTGTCAGGGTGAGTTAAGATCCCTCCACTGTGCATTTCACCTCTAATGCTCTTGTCAGGGTAAAGACTGTTTTACTCTACACTAGATTCTACTTATTATTCAAGAGAAAATAATTATAGAATGGGCAGCACAGTGGAGAAATCTAAAAATTTTTCAACAACCCCTACACATCCCTAATGAGCAAGCCCATGGTGACAGTGGCAATGAAAAACTCCCTCAGTTGACACAAGGAAGAAACCTTGAGACCAGGCTCAGGAGGGAACCCATCCTCATCTGGGTGAAACCATAAAATACAAACCATATAAGAAAAATTTCATTACAGTCCAACATTTAGTCCGGCTGGTTTTACCACAACTGTAAGTCCTAAATAATTGCAGCAAGATAGTTTATATCACCAGCAGTGAAAAGTCGTCTTCACAGTCACTGAGTGGATCTAAGTCCATATGGATCTTCATCAGCAGGAGCGAGGGGCTTCCCAGATGAGAACTTCAGCCAGCATCAGCACATCAGGACAGACCTCAGGACTCACAGAAGGATCAGGAGGATCAGGATCACTGGCATCTAAGACGTAGCATGTGTACAGACGCAGCATGTGTACAGACGTAGCATGTGTACAGGCGTAGCATGTGTACAGACGTAGCATGTGTACCTCAGCAAAAATCCTGTAGGATAAGTGATAACAGGAACGGACTTGTTTTGTGGATGTTCAACATCATTAAATTTTATTCTACAAATTGTACAAGTTGTAATTTTTTTTTAAATGCTGTGTTATAACACAAGTCACATCAATCATAGAAAAACACTTAGTCAACATTAAGATGGTATAAGCGAGTCTATTTCATGTGGCCCTCACCACATCATCCCAGCACTGATTATTTTCCCAGAACAGCATGCACGGTTGTGTTTTCTAACTTTCTTGAACACTTTCTGTTCTCTCTCAGTCTCCACCACCACTTTTGCTTTCTTGCCACGTATACAGGCAGATCAATCAACACTGAGTGAAGTCTGACACAGCGAGATGGATCATTACAGAGACAGAACATGGCGCGACTCCATCTTTCCATCTCTTCAGCCCACATCACACACGTTAACATACTTCCAATAAATAATGCAGCAAAAGAGTCCGGGATCTCTCGCAGGGCTTTCTTTGCTTCTTCATTTCACTTTTTTCTCAAAACCTTAATTATTAGTGCTAATGACTATTTTTCAGTGTGTGTGTGTGTGTGTTGGTCAGAACTGCTGTAATACCCAGTGCAATATGGGAACTACTGCGGATTTATTTTTAACACAGTTTCCAGTTCTTTCATAGTGACTTCCCTTTAACATCTTTTTCACTCACTCTGTCATCATACTCTCTCTCTCTCTCTCTCTCTCTCTCTCACTCTCTCACACACACACCCACACACACACACACACACACACACACACACACACACACACACACACACACACACACTATGTGAGCTTGAGAACAAGAGAAAGAGAATCAGTGCTGATATAAATAAAAGAAAGATTTTCATGTTATAATATGTTTATCCATTCATTTATTCATTTTCTAAGTTGCTTAATCCTAATTAGGGTGGCGGGGAGGCTGGCGCCCATCTCAGCCGACTCTGGGCGAGGGCGGGGTACACCCTGAACAGCTCACCAGACCATCACAGGGCAACACATATACAACCATTCACACTCACACTTAGGGGCGTACCTGGAGGAAACCTATGCAAGCACGGGGAGAACAAGCAAGTCCACACAGAGTCACCCCAAGTCCGAGGATCGAACCCAGTACCCTCCTGTTTTGAGGAACATAAAAATAAATACTACTCAAAAGTTTGGAGACACAAGAATCTGCCTTCAATCTTTTGACTGGTTGTGTAAAAATCTGTTTCATATAATTAATGCTGAAACTTCTCCCCACTATTCTACACATTCATACATTCCTATATACATACATTTCTAATAGAAGAAACACACAGGGGGTGTCAGGGTGGCACAGTGGTTAGCACATCCACCTCACATCAAGAAGGTCCTGGGTCCGACTGCCAGGCTCAGCCGTGTCTGTATGGAGTTTGCATGTTCTCCCTGTGCTTGCATGGAATTCCCTAGGGACTCTGGTTTCCTCCTACAGTTCAAAGGCATCTACATTAGGGTAATTGGCTGTTCCAAATTGACCCTAAGTGTGAATGGTTGTGTGTGCGTTGGCCTGGCACTGGACTGGTGAGGTGTTCAGGGTGTTCCATGCTTTCGCCCAGAGTTGACTGAGATAGGCTTGACCCTGTTTGGCAAACCAGTGCGTGAATTCACTTATAATCTTAAACACAGGAGTAAAGCTACAACTCTCCCTTGATATCTCTCAACGTGGAAGCGTCGGGTTCAGTCTCCTCGGAGTACGAGCAGCACTACAGTTAGCTGTATTCATCCCTACCTTACAATGACAAACGAAAATCTTACCAAACTGCTCGTCTTTTTTAATCAGATGACAAGATGCGCCTCTACTCTGGACTCACAGGTGGGGAAAGCATTCACAGATAGATTTAGTTAATGATTCCACACGCTTCTTTAATGAGCCTTCTCCTAATTGGAACCACCGTGATGGATTAGCTGCACCGCCAAGTGGATGTTAATTAATCAAATCTCGCAAAAATAAATGCACTGAGCTGAACCTGAGAAAAAAACAGGCTCATATCTAAGGCTGAACGATAATGTGTGGACAGTTGAGGTGGGACATGAAGTCATAAAGATCTGCATGTAGGTTATTCAGGGCTTTCCACAAATCATACAAGTCTGTATCATGGGTCAGATAACAAGCAGACAGCAATGCGTGAACATAATCCATAAACGTTATACGTCAAAACATTACCAGAGGTTAAAACCAGAAAACACCGAACTTTGAACTAGAAGAAAGGCTCAGTAATACAATTTAAACTTTGTAGAGAAACAAAGACACAGGACCATATAAATTGGAGAAACAAATTGAGACAGGATGAACCAAAGGTGGTCCAAGGAAGAACAACCAGTGAACCAGTGTCATGGGTGCTCAAGGCTCATTGATGGCAGTCAGAGCAATGGCGAGACTTTTGGTCTGAACCAACAGAGGAGCTACTGTAGCACAAACTATGGGTCAGTGGTTAAGGCTCTGGGCTAGTGATCCAAAGGTCAGGGGTTCAATCCCCAGTACCACCATGCTACTACTGTTGGGTCTTTAACCCCTAATTGCTCAGGTGTATAAAACATAATAAATCTAAGCTACTCTGGATAAGAGCATCTGCCAAATGCTGTAAATGTACTAAACTGGTGAGAATGTTAAGGCTGGATCTGAGTGAAAGGAATCAGAACCCAGTGCACTGTAACTTGCTGTGTATGGTGCTCCCTAGCTGCAGACCATTCAGGTGGTCATAATGTTATGGCTAATTGGTGTATATTTATATGGTAATGTCACTTGTTTTAAAAAATAAATTAAAAAAAGTCCAACATGCAAAATGATGATGCACCAGATTGATTTACATTTAATTTAATTAAATTTAATTTGCATAGCACTTTTAAAGCACACACACACATACACACACACACACACACACACACACACACACACGCGCGCACACATACAGTATCCTGGTGAGATTATCCACTGGACCAAGCGTGAGATTTGGGAATAACCTTAAATTTGAAGTGTACATCTTCAGGGCGTCTACATGGGACCATCCACAGTTACTATCACCTCCTGCAGCATTGGGCGGGCGCTCTCATACAGAGCAACTGCTCGAAGGTTTACTTGAAAAACAAACCCATATTCTTGTACAGAGTCTACGGATACTAAGAAACTAAAACACTTCCAGAAACAGGAGTCTGAGGAGATTAATAAGTAAGTAAGTGATGCGTACATGTTTAAAGTGCATGGTTAGTGTTTGTGCAAGTGCTTATCTCAGCTGTTCAGACAGTCTGTGAAAGTTCATGCCAAAAAAAGAAAAGGCGTGATGCTTGTCATCCTTATGTTTTCAGCTGTGGTGTTTTGAGCTGAGCTGAAAAACTGAAAAATGTGATGATAGAAAGAGAAAAAAAGAAAGCGGGCCAAGCAGTGAGCCATGTTTAACACCAGTAGAGACTCTGTATGGAACAAAAGTGCATCCTTGCCGTGTCACCTGATACAGGCACCCTTTCATGCTTAAAGTGAACCATTACCCAGAGTGAGCAAGAAGATACAGAACTATCAAATTATTTTTTCCAAGAAAGCCAGTTTACAGATTAGTTAAGTGATTTGACTGTTCACAGTGATTTCATGTAAGTTGTATATAAAAGATATGGCTCCACCGTGATAAAACACATCCATGCTGATTTTAATATTAACAAAATTACCTCAATAATATTTATATTAATCTATATAGGGTTTATAATAATCTTTTATGGGGTCCAACTGCCTAAACTGCTTGTTAAAATCATCCTGTTCCTTGTCAGGTCGCTACTAATGTACTGTACAGTCGTCTATATGGTACATGTTCTTCATTATGAAGTTTCTTATATAAAAAAGATAATGTTACAGCTGTTTAATCAGAGATAAGCAATCTGTTCTTCCAGCCACCACCCCTGAGTGGGAGTCCGCAATCCCCCCAACCCTTACCCTCTTAGTCACAAGTGTTATCTTTTCAGATATTTATTTAGAGAGGTTTAACTTTAACAACACTCTGAATAGAAACTGACCTTAATGAGAATTTCAGCTCACTTCACTGGCTGGAGTGGACTAATGAAAAGAGAGAGCGAGAAAGAAGCTGTGAGTCATTCTGCAGCCATGTAAATAGAAGCCCAGGAAGCGAGAGCGGCCTGCACAAAGAGAATATTCAACAAAGAGAAGGAGAGAATGAAAAGAATCCATTAGAAAGTGAGCTGACGAGCTAAAGTGAATTGGATATCAGCGGCCCGAGCTCTGGGGACACGGCCTGGATTCTCATGACTGAAATCCCACACCTCGACATGACGACTCGCCACTGATTGGTCAAACAGCACTCTGATTGTGCATCTATGCAAGTGGCCATGGTTAGGATTGGTAATAATCAAGATTGATATAATTCACTTTGCTGTAGACTGTGTTTTGGATGAACAGCTAAAAGAATCCTGGAGTGAGTCCTCAACCTTCTGGAACATTTTGTTATCTGGTAAAGAATGTAAAGGAAATATCTCTCTTACTCATGCAAAAGACGTTTCCCGTAAGTGATGAGGGTTTTTGTTTTTTGTATTTTTTGATCTGGGTTGGCATGTATTGTCTTCTTCTAAGAATGCCACAGCCGAGACCTTTCATACCTCAGAAAAACCTTCCTGCTTTTAGGAACGCCACTGATAACATTCCAGTCCCCTTCTGTATATGTGCGAGAAAGAGGCCAGTTTACTTTACATTACAAGAGCAATGACAGTTGTACAAATCAACTCACCAAAAAATTTTCTACTCAACCATTGAACTCAACAAAAAAGCAGTGTGAGTTATGTCATGTCATGCCATTTTCTGAACCGCTTAATCCTAATTAGGGTCGCGGGGAGGCTGGCGCCCATCTCTGCCAGAGGGCAGAGTACACCCTGGACAGCTCACCAGGCCATCACAGCAGTGTGAGTTATGTCACCATAAATATGTATAAAAAGAAGGAGTGGGCATGTGAAACTTAAGGTGGTGATCTTAAGCTTTTTTTACCTATAAATGGCGTCTTCACAAACAGCAGTGGTTCTACATTCCTCTCCCCACAGACAGTGAGAGACACGGCCGGCCTTTGATAACCCAGTGGGATGTTACAGGCTTGAACCCCCCACCTTCGGATCAGTAATCCAGCACCCCACCACCGGGCCACCACTGCCCGTGTCATATACGTATAAATAAATATGTATGTACTGTAAGTCCTCGATTTACGACGAACCCGAAGTACAACATTTCGAGGTTACGGCGTTCGTGCCGTAAGTCTTTAAGCATTTCATTCTGACTTTTGAAGTCTGCGTCATAAATACCAACTAGTTTGCACGTAGCGGTAGAATACGTTAGTTGTGCAGCACCTGATGGAAGATTCTCGGTGGAATCTCAAGCTTCCTCCTTCCAATAATCCTGTCTCTCCTTCCATCACAAAAGTAAGGATTTGTTTTCTCTTTTTGTTTGCTTCATTTTATTATTTTATGTTTGTCCTCCATATGTTTTTCTTTATGCTAATGTGTCATAGAAATGAGTTTTTATATCCTAGATTTGGATTCTGCTACTGCATTAGCATAGTTAAGTGGTGTGAACCGACTTTCAACAAAATCCCACTTGAACCACGACACAGGATCGGAACCCTGTATATATACCTGACTTCACCACTATGAAGAAATACTGTATGTACAGATGTGAGGAAAATCTCGAAAAGCCCTTAACATGGTGACTTTTCTACTGTAAAGTAAAAGTGAAGAACATCATAAGAGTTGGCACTTTATATAAAGTCTTCTCCTCTTGTCGTATATACGCACATCTTCTGATTGGTGTCTCTGAACATGACGACTCGCGTTATTCCTGATTTTGAGGGACTGCTTTTATGAGCTTTTTTTATGAACCATACTGCATGTCCTGAATGTTGATTAAATCACATCTGAAAACCTCTTCATCAGCTCCCTGCCAGTCTACCAGCAGATAGAAAGCCCTCTGCCTTCATTAACTTTCTCATTAGAGGCAGTACAGCACCTCAATTAATTCTTATCAATTCTTCTTTTTTGGTAGACGCAGGAAATAAAGCATTCTGATCCCAAATATCCTCTACCCTCCACAGAGGTCTGTGAGTGTGTGTCGTGAGTTGGTCTAGCCTGGCTGCTCTGTATTCAAGGTGTGTATGAGCCGCGGCTCGTGTAAGTATCCATCAGGGTGCCGTGTGTGCTGATTGGCTCGGTCAAGGAGTCTCTCTACCCAATCAGACGCCGCTATGATGACCACTGAAGGTAAAGGACACACTCAGAGACAGTTGTATCCAAGCAACCCCCCTCCCGGCATCAGATACAGACCTTATAGGATAAACAGTGTTCAGGATTTAGAAGTCATTATAACAAAGATAGAAGGGTCTCTTAAAAGAACCAGAACTAGAAGACCGTGTTGAAGTTGTGAGACGCTTCACTGTTTCTTTTCTCACAGTGAAATCTGGATAAGAGCATCTACCCTTTACTAAATGTAAAAAGGGTCAGCAAGAAGGTTCTGGGTTCGATTCCCGGGCTCAGGATGTGTGGGGTTTGCATGTTCTCCCCAAGCTTGTGTGGGTTTCCTTCGGGTACTCTGGTTTCCTCCTGCAGTCCAAAGACGTACACATCAGACTTACTGACTGTTCCAAATCACCCCTAGGTGTGAGTGTGAATGGTTGTGTGTGTTTCTGCCCTGTGATGGTCTGGCGCCCAGAGTTGGCTGAGATAGGTTTCAGCCTCCCAGTGACCCCAATAAGATGAAGCTGTTCAGTAAATGAATTGGCTAATTGGCTTTCCCATATTGCCCTTAGGTGTGAATGTGGCAGGTTGTGTGTGTATATTGGCCCTGCGATGGACTGGTGAGCTGTTCAGGGTGTACTTTCCCTTTGCTCGGAGTTGGGTTATACGGGCTCCTCCTTTCCCGTGACTCTAGTAGGATGAACTGGTTCGGTAAATGAATTAATTAATTCATATTTTCTAGATGTACTTCTACATATCCATCCATTCATTATCTGTATCAATTATCTGTCCGGGTGGGGGGGTGGTACAGTGGTGGCCCAGTGGTGGCCCGGTGGTAGGGTGCTGGATTACTGATCCCAAGGTCGGAGGTTTGAGCTCCACTATCACCAGGTTGTCACTGCTGTCCCCCCAGTGCAGCTAACTGGGTTATCAAATGCCGGCCGTGTCTCTCACTGTCTGTGGCCAGAGGAATGTAAAAGAACCATCACTGATTTTCATCAAGAGTAGCTGCATTGCTGCCATCGTGTTTCTGCCCTGCGATGACCTGACGAGCTGTCCATGGTGTACTCTACCCTCACCCAGAGATCCCCGCGACCCTATTTAGGATTAAGTGGCTCAGAAAATGAATGAATGATTGTCAGGGTCTTGGGGGAACCTGGAAGTAATCCCAGATGACTTTGGGCTTGGGCAGGTGGGGTGCACCCTGAAGAGGTCGCCAGTCTACTACAAGGCTAACACAGACACAAACAACCGGTCACACTCACATCACAGCTACAGTATCCATCTGACACGTGCATGTGTATATCTTAGGACTGGAGGAGGAACAGAACAAGCTCATACATGCACACTGAGAACATGCAAACTTCACACAGGGAAGCGCATTCAGAAAGAAACAGAAAACAGGGATAGGATGTTAAAGGTGTCCCTTCTCCTAGTGATCAACACAGGGACTAATATACAGACTGGTGGATCAGCAGTTTATCCTCTGATTCACTGCGATGATCAGCATCTTTATGACCTGATGCTGGCAGATTTGGTGATCCAGCTTCATTAAGTCTCCTTGTCCCTCAGTACACTGCTCACCTCAGCAGATCCGTCTGATCCCCATAACACAGACTGTTAATGCAAGCTCAGATATTCACTGTTGTCTCACTGTGTGTGTGTGTGTGTGTGTGTGTGTGTGTGTGTGTGTGTGTGTTACCCCTCCCGAGGCCAGTTATTAAGCATTCTGTCAAATTTTTTTAACTGTGCCTCTCATGATTCCACATCTCAGCAACCACAACCCTTTGCTTCAAATCTACATTATCCAGGTGAGACTGTAGGCGTCATGGTGGTGTAGCGGTTAGAACTTCCACTTCACAGCAAGAAGGTCTTGGGTTCAAGCCCTGTACACAGCGAAGACTTTTCTGTGTTGACTTTGCATGATCTCTGGTTTCCTCCCACAATTCAAAGACATACACGTTAAGCAAACTGGTTATTCTTGATTGACCCTAGGTTTGAGAGCGAATGCTGTGTGTGGCTGTCTTGGCCCTGTGATGGTCTGGTGAGTTGTTCAGGGTGTACCAAACTTCTCACTCAAAGATAGCCAGGATGGGCTCCGGAGACCCTGATTGACAAATAATATATATCCATATATCTATAACAGGGGTCTCCAACCTGGTCCCTGGAGATCTTCCTACCTGCAGGATTTATCTCCAACCAAAATCTAACACACCTCTTTGACCTGTTCAAGAACTTCTTCAATCAGGTACTCAGGTGTTCAGGAATAAGGTTGGAGTTAAACAGAATGAATATTGAGAGAAAGAGAGAGAGAGAGAGAGAGAGAGTGAAAGAGAGAATGAGGTGTTCTCCATCCTCTGTATTTACATTAAAAGAATGCTGTCTCACAGATCTGTCTACAAGTGTGTGTCTGTGTGAGGGACTGAATTCCACAGCACTGTTCCACCTACACAACCACTGCTTCAATCTCTACGTATCTTTCACACACTTCACAACAACGCTGAATGGGTGGATTATCCAGAGTTGACATCTGAGTATCACCAGTGACGCATATATCTCACTCTAATGCACACACACACACACACACACACACACACACACACACACACACACACACACACACACACACACAAATGCAACCTTTGTCCTGTACACCCAATACAATACAAAATTATCAAAACAAGACAATGAACAACAAATGAGTGATGATTTAGTGTGCCGTAGATCGGGTTTACAAAAGTGTGGTGAGAGAGAGAGAGAGAGAGAGAGAGAGAGAGAGAGAGAGAGAGAGAGAGGTGGCTT
>JAOUQZ010000017.1:3272533-3282775 GCA_028564935.1 Neosilurus hyrtlii | reverse complement strand
CACACACACACACACACACACACACACACACACACACACACACACACACACACACACACACACACACACATAGCCCAACCCAAGCCATCAGAAGAACATGTTGTATAAGGGGCTGGTGGAATTCAATAATAATAATAATAATAATAATAGGTTTGATTTAGGTATTGACAAAATAATCACAGTGGAAGTTCCTCATTAGAATAATAAGGTGTGTGTGTGTGTGTGTGTGTGTGTGTGTGTGTGTGTGCCAAGAATGAAACATCATCAGCTTAAGACATTTTGTCCCTGTTAAGCACAGGACGGCTGTGGGTTTCTGCAGAGAGAGAGTGTATGTGTGTTAAAATTCACTTCCCACACTCAGCTAAACATCCCACACAGCCTCAGAGTGAGTCTTTAGGAAAGCGATAGCCTGCCACCCTGATTACAGCACTGGCTCACACTGGTGTGAATTCAGAGCAGAGGACTGCTTATGAAATCTAAAGTAAATATTTAAAGAATGTGAGCAGCAGGTGAAGGAATTTTTACTCTGAAGGCTGACAGAAAAAAGTGGACTTTCCTCAGAAACCTCCGGTTTACTCCCACAGTCCAGAGACATGCACATTAAGTAGACCGGCGACGCTATCGCAACTGCCCATCGGCGTGAACGTGAGTGTGAAAGGTTGTTCCGGTTCGTGTTAGTCTTGCGATGATCCGGTGAGCTGTTCAGGGTGTACCCTGCATTCACTTAAAGTTGGCTGGGATGGGCTCCAGTCTTGCCTTGACCTTAATAAAGGATAAAGCATTTTGGAAAAATAAAATAAAATTAAATGAATAATAATAACAATAATAATAATAATAGGGCGGCATGGTGGCGCAGTGGTTAGCACGTCCGCCTCACAGCAAGAAGGTCCTGGGTTCAATTCCAATTCCAGGTGTACACCCTGGACAGTTCACCAGGCCATCGCAGGGCAGAAACACGCTGACGGCGATGCAGCTACTCTTGACAAAAATCAGCGATGTTTTTTTTTACATTTCTCTCACCACAGACAGTGAGAGACACGGCCGGTCTTTGATAACCCAGTTAGCTGCACTGGGGGGACAGCAGTGAGAACGTGGTGATAGAGGGGATCAAACCCCCAACCTTAACAGCAAGAAGGTCCTGGGTTCAATTCCGATTCCAGGTGGGCACCAGCTTCCCTGCGACCCTAATTAGAATTAGGTGGCTTAGAAAATGAATGAATAATTAAATAATTATCATTTTATCACCTAAATCACCACCATGCGGTTTATTCATTCAGCTATAAATTAATACAAGACCATCAAACAGGATTTCTCTAAAACACTGAACATGGAAATGTCCAAGTGTTTTATTTATTAGTTGAACAACATGTCAAGCACATACTGTATGGAAGTGCTGATGGAAAGGCTTGATCATATTTAATAATCTTATAAATTGCAGTGTGACATGATAAAAATTAACTCTACGTGTAAAGGGAATATACAGTATGTGAAATTACATAAGACTTTTGTTGATCTCGACCGATTCTGAAATGATGCCCTTCTCGATATTTTCATGTGTTAAACTGAGATAAACTGATATTGGTGGCAGCGTATTAAGCTTCAGTCCCTCAGTGCTTCACAGTAATGGTTTTAACCTCAGTGAAGAAATGGTAGGAATCTTTTCCTCCTTCTCTCCCGATGCCTGAGCTCTTCATTCCTCCGAACGGCAGGTTTAAATCTCGGATGAGCCAACAGTTGGTCCACACTAACCCGGCCTGCAGCTTCCGAGCCACCCTGTGAACACGGCCCACATCTCTGGACCACACCACAGCAGATAAGCCGTACCGCACGTCGTTAGCCCGCGATATAACTTCCTCTTCTGTATCGAAGGGCGTCAGGCATGTGACAGGTCCAAAGATCTCCTCCTGCATCACAGCGGAGGAATCCGCAACGCCCGTGATCACTGTGGGCAGCATGAAGTATCCGGAAACGTTTGGAGGTGGGAGGGTGAGATCATCGACTCCCTCACCACAGTGCACCAGAGCTCCCTCGGCCTTTGCCAGAGCCACATAACCCCGAACCTGGAGCCAGGACATAACAGCCAGCCAAACTGAGTCATTATGTAATGAAGACACAGTGGTGTTAGAGTTAATCTAAGCAGTACGTGAACTTGAAAAAATAAACAAAACACATCCGGATTGGATTTAAGTCATGGAAAAATCAGTACAATGGCTTGCATAAATATTATCAGCCTCTGAACTTTACAACATTTGTCTAGAGCAAAGTACTGCATATGAAATCTAAAGTAAATATTAAGAGAATATGGGGATCATGAGGAATTTTCTTTCCAGATTTAAAAAAACTGGCTCAAGAAAACAAGATTTCTGTTACTGTTACAGTTCTGAGGAAAGGGACAGCCTTTCGTCTTAAACCATAAGATCTGTCTCTTTATCTTTTACAAGTGAATCTACGTTTGTTTGTATTATTATTATTCTTTCATTCAATAATTTTCTCATTCATTCATTTTCTGAACCGCTTAATCCTAATTAGGGTCGCAGGGAGGCTGGCGCCCATCTCAGCCGACTCTGGGCGAGGTACACCCTGAACAGCTCACAAGGCCATCGCAGGGCAACACATACACACAACCATTCACACTCTCACTCACACCTAGGGGTGATTTGGAACAGCTAATCAGCCTAATGTGCATGTTTTTGGACTGTGGGAGGAAGCTGGAGTATGCGGAGGAAACCCACCCAAGCACAGGAAAAACATGCAAACTCCACACAGAAACACCCCGAGCCCAGGAATCGAACCCGGGACCTTTTTGTTGTGAGACGAACGTGCTAACCACTGCACCACCGTGCCGCCCTATTATTATTATTATTATTATTATTATTATTATTATTATTGTTAAAAATCTAATTAATTTGTAAAAATTAAAAAAATTCAATATAATGTACATACATTGGTGACCCAACACCTCAGAATGTGTCAGAATTCACCATACTGACTTTCTGAGTTCATTCATTCATTTTCTGAACCCCTTAATCTTAATTAGGGTCACAGGGAGGCTGGCGCCCATCTCAGCCGACTCTGGGCGAGGGCAGAGTACACCCTGGACAGCTCACCAGGCCAGTCAGCAATGTTTTTTTTACATGCCTCTCACCACAGACAGTGAGAGATATGGTCAGCTTTTGATAACCCAGTTAGCTGCACTGGGAGGACAGCAGTGACAACCTGGTGATAGTGGGTCTCGAACCCCCGACCTTGGGATCACTAATCCAGCACCCCACCACCAGGCCACCACTGCCCTGACTTTTTGAGTTGTACACATATAGAGTGGGTTTATTCACAAGACTTTTCGGGAAAATTCAGTTGATTCAAGACGTCGGTTTGGTGCATTAATCTTGTTTGGTTGTGCTGGGTCACATTTATCCATGACTTTTGTTGGAACTGGAACAACCATAAATATAAATTTAGTGCACATTATTTACCACATAACAGTATATAAACTGACTCTTTTCTGTCCATTATGGTGCATAAATCATCGCCAGCTAAACATGTAATACACATTTTAATTTTAAGATGATAAATTTTCTGTCTGTTTATGCTAACGAACTAACAAGATGGATGCTAGCTAGCAGGGAAATCTGAGGGGCGGCTCTGTGTTCCGACAGCCCATTGGTCCGTGAGCCCTACTCCTATAAGATGGGCACCTTAGTTAAATCAATTGGGGTTGGGATTAAGGCTATCGGACCGGTGAGCTGTCAGAATATACGGCTGTAACCGGAAAGCTGCTACGATGCTGTAGCTGTTAAACTCGTGCTAACAAAACAGAATACAACTAACAGTGGGTTTAAATATCCACAACAAGAAAATAAAGATATTAATAAAGATAAAAAGATTAATATCCATGGTTGTTTATTATGAATTAGTTTAATCTCTGAAGTATAGCTAGTTAGTGTTAGCATTAACATTAATGTCAACAATTAGTTAGCAAAGTGCTAACATTACCATTACTGATTAAAGTAACACGATTAATGCTGATACGTTCTCTCTGTTTCCATGTTCTCCAGTTTCCTCCATAAAACATTCCAGTGAGTGAATTCACTCTGCTATGTGAACGCGCCTCTCGGTGTGAGCGAGTGTGTGAATTTGTGTGACCTCACACACGCCAGCGTGACCTTCACCAGGATAAAACACTCACTAAAGAATGAATATATGAATGATTAACTTCACGGGATAAAATTGTTTATTTTTGGTCGGCAAAGGCGTTTCTCTGTGTTTCTCTGTGTTTTTCTCTGTTTCTGGTAT
This sequence comes from Neosilurus hyrtlii, assembly GCA_028564935.1. Lineage (NCBI taxonomy): Eukaryota > Metazoa > Chordata > Actinopteri > Siluriformes > Plotosidae > Neosilurus > Neosilurus hyrtlii. The sequence goes on along the minus strand of JAOUQZ010000017.1, from coordinate 3,278,482 downwards.
TGATTGTATGGTTGTTCCTCTGGGTACTCCAGTTTCCTCCTATAGTCCAAAGATGTGCACATTAGAGTAACTGGCTATTACAAACTGCCCGTAGGTGTGAATGTGAGTGTGAATGGCTCCGTCCTGCTAGGCAACTGGAGCAACACAGGTGCATGCTGGTCCCAAGTGAGTGAGTGAGAGAGTGAATGAGAGAGAGGGTGAGTGAGTGAGTGAGAGAGTGTGTGAGTGAGAGTGTGATAGAGTGAGAGTGTGATAGAGTGAGAGAGTGACTCTAAATGAAGATGTATTGTTGTGCATCTACACCGGAGTATAAACCACATTTTGAGTTTAAATTCAGATAAATGGTTCATTTATTACACCGTCTAACCTTCTGTAAGTGTTCCTTGCTCACAAGCGCTCCATTGTGGTTCAAGGGGTCAGAGGGCGCGCCGGTTTTCCACTGGCGAGCCGCCTCTACAAACTTTTCTAGGAACTGTGGGTAAATACTACGCTCCACAAAGATCCTGCTGGTACAGAGACAAACCTCACCCTGAAGAAGAAAAAGAGGGCAGAGGGGAGTTATATGGAGCATGAGCGCCCCCATGTGGCAGTACAGTGTAGTGCAGTCATCAGTACTTCTGTTACTCAGAACTCACTGAAAAAAGCCTCTGGTGCTGTTTTTGTCACTCATCACTCATTTGCTGAAATGCTTAATCCTACTATTAAGGTCACAGGAAGGCTGGAGCCTATCTCCGCCAACACTGGGCGAAGGCAGGGTACACCCTGAACAGCTCACTAGACCATCGCTGGGCAAAACACACACAACTCACAGATAGGGCTAAATTTGGAGCAGCCAGTTCATCTCATGTGCATGTCTTTGGACTGTGGGAGGAAGCCAGAGTACCCGGAGGAAACCCAAGTAAGTACAGGGAGAACAGGCAAACTCCACACAAAAGTGGCTGTTCCAAATTGCCTCTAGGTGTGAGTGTGAATGGTTTTGTGTGTGTTGTCTGTGCGATGGTGAGCTGTTCAGGATGATGCAGTATTATTGGATTATTTATATTAAAAGGCTGTAAAGTGATTAATAAAACTAAGTATTATTAAAATAAAAATAAAATAATAATAAAGACACCTTTACCCAGAGTGGGCCGAGAAAGGGTCCGGCCTATGAATGACATGAACAGGTCGCACCCTGTGGTGTTCAAATCGTGCTGCTGCAGTGGATACATAAATATTAGAATGCTCATATACACAATGAGATTCAAACATTTTCATTTAACACAATTTTTATTAATCACTTCACAGCCACTTTAACATAAAAATTCCAACTGTACTGCATCATCATTACATCATACTACATGACGGTTCTGACTGCGAGATTGGAATAAAGTAGTGATCTGATTGGCTGGCTGAGTAAGAGAGCTCACTTGATTGATGAAGCTGGATCGCACGGTGGTACTGATGCATTGTTCCAGGTCAGCATCGGCAAATATGATGGCTGGGTTTTTCCCCCCGAGCTCCAGAGAGAGTTTCTTACAGTAGGGGGCGCTGCGCTCGGTTATCGCCCGAGCTGTAGCTGTGCTGCCCGTAAATGATATTAATGGCACATCTGGGTGAGATACAAGGGCATCGCCTGCACGTGGGCCTGTCCCAAACACTATGTTCACAACTCCTGGTGGGAAACCTGTACACACACACACACACACACACACACACACACACATCATATTAGTTCGACTTTCATTGCTAAGTATTTACTGTTTTTTTATAACATCGAAGTGTAAAAACAAGCCTCTTGTAAATATTAGTGATTCCATTATCTGCCCTGCTCATCCGTCAGGGTCACGGGGAGAGCAGGGGCCAGATGAGAGGCACTACCACAGCCAGAGCAGGTCACTGGTTAACACAGACACAAACTACCATTCACACTCACATTCACAGCTAGGGCCGATTTATTTTCCCCCTGTATGATGTTTGCAGCATCTAACTACACTCCTGCCTTCACTTTTACCTCTTTACATTATTATCTCCTCCATTGTTGCCATGTTTGCTGTTGTCAGAAACTTTTCTTTTCTTCAGACTCTGTGCTGCCCTTTTGTGGACATATTTTTCATCCATGCCAAATCTCCAGTAGGGAAAGTCTAAAACCGAGGCGTTTAAGTCCTTTTCACTGAGGGACACATTACTAAAGTTTAAGGTCATCGAGGGCTGAATAGTCCCTCGACATCTATTCAAAAAGGGCAACCGTGAAATCTGCACTTCATGCATTTGTCCTCCTTTCTTTTATTCTCTTTCCTTTTCTGAGACTGCATGACGGTGACAAGCTAGCTAGCAAGCTTTCCTGAGTCTTGAATGGCTAGCTGGTTGGCTTCATCTAGTGGATGGATGATGAATTACATTTCATCGAATTCATTGATGCAAATAATGTATGAAGAAAAAAAAATACATTAAAAGTTTTCACGGTACATAAACTGAGTTGGAGGGCGTGATCCAAACTGTGTTTGCTGATTGTTCAAAAAAATGCAGCTTTTCCTTTATTCATTTGCTGAATTGCTTGATCCTATTAGAGTCACAATGAACCTGGAGCCCTCTCAGACGACTCTGGGTGAAGGCACGGTACAGCCTGAACAGCTCACCTGTCCATCACAGGGCCAACACACACAATCACTCACAATCACACTCACACTTAGGGGCGGTCTGTACACTCGCCCTCACCAAGCCTGGGACCCAATCCCAGGACCTCCTTGCTGTGAGGCAGATGTAACCACCACACCAACGTGCTGCCCCTGAATGCAATTTTTCCTGCCTAATATTTAAAGACAGTGAATATCATCAGTGCAAACAATTTTTCAGAATGATTTCTACTAAAGGGAGAGATTTTATTTAAATGAGCAACATATTTTCATTGGACTTTAACTGCCCACACACACCAGCTTCTTCCAGCAGCTTGCACATCATCCAGGCAGTGACTGAGGTCATCTCACTTGGTTTGGCCACCACCGTGTTCCCTGTAGCCACAGCAGGAGCGATCTTCCAGGTGAGGAGATACAGAGGCAGGTTCCACGGACTAATCAGACCCGCTGTGAGGAAACAAGAGTCGAATAATCTCTCTGTCTCTCTCTCTCTCTCATACACACACACACACACACACACACACACGTATATACTTACCCACTCCTACAGGGCAGCGTACAGTGAAATTGAGGCAGCCCAGGTGGTCCATCTGACTGCATTCGGTTGTGTGGTGCTGGATGGATGAAGCAAAGAATCGGAAGTTGTACACAGCACGTGGGATGTCGACAGTTCGGGCGAAGCTTATTGTCTTTCCTGGGCCATAAAAATAAATAATTAAAACCCCCTTTTCAATACTGTGCGCTGTCTCAAACACTCAAGAATAAAATATAAAATACGGTGTGTATAGATTTACCCTGATCTTTAGACTCTGCCTGAGCGAATTCCTCCAGACGAGCTTCTATCAGATCTGCAAGTTTATTCAGAACCTTAGCTCTTTCTTCTGGACTTCTGGCCGACCAGCCAGGAAATGCTTCTTTAGCAGCCTTCACCGCCGCCTCCACCTTTAATTCCACACATCATTGTGTCACATTTCTATCACAGCCAGCAGTAACAGTCTCAGCGGTTTGTGCTACAGGAGCTCTTCCATGGGATCAGATCAGATGATCAGTGAGCCTTGGGGCACCTGAAACTCTGGATAGGTCAGTGGTTCTTTCCTTGGATTGCATGGGACATCCCACAGTAAAGATATTAATATGGTTAGTACTTACAGGGCTCCCGAATGGCACAGTGACAAGATGCGAATCTGCCAACCTGGAGATCACAGGTTCGAATCCAGGCTGCCGTAGCCATCTGCGAATGGGAATCTATGAGAGCTAACTGGCCGGGTTTTCACGAGAGGGGAATTCTGATACGCTCATCTTTCGTTCTGTTACAGCGATCGCCAGCCAATCACAGGCATCCATGAGCGTATTCTTACAAGGTGGCCGAAAGCGCTTTGCCTCTGAATGTGATGTGCAGCAGTTTCTAAAGATGCCGGGGGTTCACATTTGCATTTACGGCATTTAACAGGTACCTCAATCCAAAGTTACATTTGATCTCGTTTATACAACTCAACAGTTGGTTAAAGGCACTGATCAAGGTCCCAACAGTGATACCTTGGCAGCACTGGGACTTTGAACCACCGACCTTCTGATCAGTAACCCAGAGCTTTAACCACTGAAGCATCACTATGTTTAGTTACATAATTAATATTCATTGTTGTGTTCTAATTATGTACATACTTTAGAAATACATTCATACTGATACAGCTGGAGTTTTTATTAATTTTTTTGTTTGATTTTGCTGTGACTGTGGATTTTGCAGACTCACATCATGTTTGCTTCATGTCAACATGGTTAAACTCTGAGCTCAGACTCCAGCCTCTCATTAATCATTATCTCTGGAGTGCAAAGTGCATCTGAGTGAAATGCTTCGTCATGGCTCCAGAGAAGAAAACTCCTAAACGTGTGTTTCTTCTCTTTAAAACCACAACATCTCCCTTCTCAACAGGTCCTGATGGATGTTAATTTGGATCAGAGGAGTTCACTCATACGGAGTCATCTACTCTTACAGCTGGTCCTGAGAGAGCCAGGCTACAGTCTGAACTAACAGGGACACTAAAGTGACTTAAATAAACCCAGAATCTTTTCTGGTGTGAGGTCACAGTGCTAACCCTGCACCACCAGGCGCAATGGATGTTTTCTGCTTTCCGCACCACTCAGCAGTTTCTGGTGTAAAATGTGAGGAGCATTTCCTCGCAGTGGTCCTGTAGTTTCGCTTTGAAATGTCTGATATTCATATATTTCTCTAAACACTTTGAGCTGCCACAAAATCTCATTCAGCCTCAGACTCATTTAACGTCGCTGTGATAAGGAGCAATACAGGAGGTCATTCCTTCCTACCCACAACAGCCATCAGACTGAATAACAAACCGGCCTGTACCAGAACACAGGCTGAGGGCCGAGACTCAATACTGCCTTTGTACATCTATCCTGCACACTAGCATAACCCTGAGGAAACCCAAACAAAACATTATTCTATCATATAGCATTATATATTATTATTATTATTATTTCACACTCATATATATATATATATATATATATATATATATATATAAAACCACACTGTTCTTTTTTACCATCACTATACCATAATAGTTTGGATGTGCTGTATTTGGTACTTTTCTTCTGTTATCATCTCGAAGTTGATTTTGGGAATCTACCCCTTCTGCTCCCTGCGTGTCTTTAGTTTATTATTGTTTTATTTTATTTCTATCTTCCAGTGCATTTAGTTTTTAATTCCACTCCTAACTCGTGCATGCTGTGCCCCTCGCCCCCCCCTCCCCCCGCGCTCCTCCTCACCTCCGCCGCGCCGCTGTCCGGGACTCTGCAGTGCGGCTCCCCGGTGGACGGGTCGTACGAGTCCACGTGCCTGGAGCAGGACACGAACTTCCCGCCGATGTAGTTCTCCAGGACGAGGCTGACGGACATGTCGATGATTGTCGGGAATGTTGTGCAGCACACGGGAGAAAATGAAAAAGGAAAACGTGCAACAGCTGTGCGCCTCTGGAAACGTTGCCAGATAGTGCAGTCTGACTCTCTTCGCTCTGGTGATTCTGTTTATTTGGAAAGGGGTCGGACCTGCGAACTGCACACAGAAATGACCTCAGTGAGTCCGGGACTCGAACCCAGGACCTCCTTGAAGTAAGGTGGATGTGCCAACCACTATGGCATCGTGTCAGCTCCTTCAAGACATCACAGGAAATCAGTTCTGTCCAGGACAACCCATTAAAACCCACAGAACCCATTTAACCCATAAAACCCATTAGAGCCCATAGAACCCATTAAAACCCACAGAACCCATTTAACCCATAAAACCCATTAGAGCCCATAGAACCCATTAAAACCCACAGAA
>JAOUQZ010000017.1:3228523-3247898 GCA_028564935.1 Neosilurus hyrtlii | reverse complement strand
GAAAGGGACGTCTGGGAGTCACTGCTTAGGCTGCTGCCCCCGCGACCCGACCCCGGAACAAGCGGAAGAAGATGAATAAATGAATCATCCTGATATCCAGTAGGAGACGTGAACGGGGTTGGAGAGTTCCCACCAAAAACCCATCCAGTAAGGAAATCATATGGGGGCTCCGCTTTTCGGTGGTACCTCGATATCTATACAGAGGTACAGCAGGATTTAAAGTGCTTGAGACCTGAGAAAATATAATCAACATTAAGGGAACTCAACAAAACCCTGCGTGGCATCATTGCTGTTTTCCTCTAACAGAAAGTTACTTTTCTGTTACCAAGTGTTTACTTTTCACAAAGCACTCCGTAAATCCAGCGCACAACCGCCGTACACGCATTTACATACGTACAGCACCACTGTAAAACTTTCCACACCGAGTGATAGTTATCAGCCGTACATTTAATCCAAACACTGCTTTAATACTTCTGTATTTTTAAATAGGAACGTAAAGCCAATCAAGAGACCATTTTATTAAAAAAGTCATGTTTTAACTCATCGATGGTACTTTGGTGTGTTTGGTTTGACCTGACACCAAACCATGAATTGATACAGATTAAAAAAAAATTTTAAAGTCTCCTATGGACAGATGTCCATACCCATACCAAACCCCCCACCTCCACCACCACACAACCCCCAACCCCCCCAAACACACACACACACCAAATCAACCTTTATCTTCCAAACACACACAAACACCTGACTCTGCAGGCACAGCCACAAGGCCAGGAAGTGGTGTGGGGGGTAGAGATAATTCCTTCACCTGCATGTGCACGCACTCACACTCACACACACACACACCAACAGAATAACTATCCTCAAGACACTCAATAATTCTTGTATTCTTACAACTCGAGACACACAACGTTTCCAGCAACATTTTTATGCTACGCTCCCATCACACATTTACAAAACTTCACCCAGATCATAATCCATCCACAACACAGTAAAAATCTGCAGGGTTATGGAAGTGCTGGGGAGCTTTCAGGTGTACATTTTCCTCTCAAACAAACAAACAAAAAAAGTGTTAAAGATGTTGTACGAGAAATTAAAATTAAATACTCACACTTACTATAACATGTTCACCGACTGTAGGTACAAGTATATCAGCTAAAGAAATAACCTAGCCTGCAATCTATCATCATCATCATCTTCGGGTCGGGTCGGGGGGGACAACAGCCTAAGCAGTGAGGTCCAGACGTCCCTCTCCGCAGCCACTTCCTCCAGCTCTTCCGGGGAGATGCCGAGGCGTTCCCAGACCAGCCGAGAGACTTAGTCCCTTCAGCGTGTTCTGGGTCAACCCCGGGGTCTCTTCCCGGTCGGACATGCCTCAAACACCACACCAGGGCGTGTTCAGGAGGCGTTCTAATCAGATGCCCGAGCCACGTCTACTGGTTCCTCTCAACATGGAGGAGCAGCGGTTCTACTCCGAGCTCCTCCCGGATGGCCGAGCTTCTCACCCTATCTGTGAGGGTGAGGCCGCCACCCTGCGAAGAAAACTAATTCTATCAAGATTACATTTATTGCTTTCAGTAACAGAGACTGGCTTAACTCGGGAAACCAGGAGGTCGTTTGTGATCCACTGAACATCCCACCTAAAACAAACACTGTTATTTATCTATATGTTCTATCTCTACCCACTGGATATCAGTAATCGCATGTTCTGATTGGCTAATCTAGCATTAGCATGATCGCAGCATACATCATTAACAGCTACATCACTGCAGAAAAAATCCAGACGCGGTCGTGACTTGTGCTAAGCTCACAGCTGCCAGCCGGCTGATGCAACCAATTTTCCATTGCGTTTTGTTCTGCTCTAGACTTATTCCACAGAAACCAGTGAAATAAACTACTTGATGATAAGAACCTGTTTATTGTTTTCAGGAATTACACTTTTTTCCACAACCAAACAGGACTTCATCAGCCCACAGCGAGGAACAGACCTCCGGTGCCAGTGACTTGGGAACGGGTCATCATAAGTGATCTGCCGCAACTAGAGGTACTCAAGACTCGGTGCTCGGCTAACCAGGTCTTCTGTTGATTATTTAATGTTAAGAAAGTCTATTTTTACTTTTGAAAAATTTGAATAAAGTTGAAGTATTGCCACTGAAACATGTTTTTATGCCTTTTCCTAACATTTACTCAGTAATAAGTCAGACTGTTCACCAGCACCATCCGTCTTCCACGATTGTTGTTGTTTTTTTTTTTAAAAGGCGTATCATAACATCACAAGTTTGAAGCCCACTGATTGGCTTGAGTTTAAACATATCTGTCTGGGTGGGAGAGAGGATCTGGAAGCTGCTGCCAATCATAGCACCACTGGCCAATCAAGGCTGCCTGTGAGCCCGTGTATGCAGAAGGAGACGGATAGCGTTTTCCTCTGAGCGCATTAGGCTGCCCTGTGATGCAGCAGGACCAGAGTGCACACTGGTGAAAAAGTCCATTTGAGTATCGGAAAAGCTGATGGGTTTGTTTGGGTTTTTTTTTCCAGCTTTGGAAACAGAGTTTGTTCAGAAAAAAGTGTGAAATAAAAACATTACGGCTTTTGGCAGAAACTCCAAGCATGAAAGCAGCCTAACATGGTCCTATCAATAATACGATCTGAAATAACGCCCATGTACAGTATGATTCAAAACCAATCCAGCTGTAAACTGTACAAAGGGTTGAGTTATTCAGCTGAGAGTCAGGCTGTAGTGACACAAACCCAGGACACCTTCAGCTTTAGTGTCAACCAAGGTCAACCTTTCTACAGGATCATTTTCATAGCATTAGCCCCAAGGTGATGATGACAAAAGAAGCAAATTGTCCCTCGCTTGTGCCTGAGGGCACGTATACACACACACACACACATACACACACCCCAACCAATCCCATGCCCACACCCAGCAGGATATGTAAATGCATTCTTCCAAGGAAAACGGATCTGAGCTCGTACACCAAACATCAGCAAGGGCTAAAACTATCCGAATTCTTCAGCACCTGTCGGTGATGTCACTGACACACACAAGGAGGAGGAGGAGGAGATGGGACAGATCAAGATCTTAGTACACACGAAATAGATAAGAACTGTTTAAAAGTCATCGTTCCTTTTTCAGTGTTAAACACGGCATCATGTTTTATTTTAAAAACAAAACCCCCAAGATTTTCACTCTCAGCTTCCAAACTGCCGTTACTGGCCTTCAACAAAGGTTACAGAGTAAGAACACACTGAAACCCGGGGAACCTGCTCTTTCTTTTGCTCAAAAAAAAAAAAGGAATAAAAAGCAAGCAGGGCATCTCAAAGTGTGAACCAAGTAAACCTTTTAATTTTCATTTTTAATTACAGGTTAATAACAGGTTTCACAAAAAACAGGTTAATAACAGGTTTCACAAAAGTGTAAAATACACTTCGAAGGTTTAATTCTACAATTCGTGCATGTGCATCATAATCTAAAGGTTTCAAAAGCGTTACATTTAAAAAGTAATTATAAATAATAATCCTGTTTTTTAATAATAATAACAATAATAATCATTTAATAATAATAATTTAATGATAATAATAATAATAATAAAAGATGGCATTCATTCATTAAGCTGCTTAAAAAATAATTAGATTTACTAACTGAGAGTAATATTTAATACATCACCACAAAAAAAACTTTATTTGAATTTATTTGAATTCCAATAACCTCCACACACATCCTGAAGTGTTTTCTTTTCCTTAATGCAATCACTTTCAAGGCTAACGATCATTAAAGAATACGGATGGATGTTACACTCTTACATCTGTTTACTGTTTACACACCGAAAGAGGAGCAGTAACAGCCTGTCATGTTAACATGATACAGAGACAGAAAGGAGTGGTGATGATGGTTCTGATTTTTTTTTGTATGCTATTTTTTCATCCAGTGAAGAAAAACATTTCACATCAAAGCTGAATGGTAATGTGTGCCAAAAAAAAATGCATTCTTTTTGCAACACGATAAACATTTCTAGCATCTTGTCAGCAAAAAGAACACATCCTGTCCGACCCGAGTACAGGTTGTGGAAGCTTCGTTACACTGCTGCAGGTATGGTAAAGTCTCTCGTTCCAAAACCCAGTGTTGTTTGAAAAAGGCAATAAAAACAGACATCATGAAGTCGGTCTGAAATCAGCGGAGATTTCAACTCCTCAACAAGGCGGTTAAACAGGCCGTGTTCACGTTTACTTCTCGGAATAAAGACTTTCCCCCCTTTTTTTAAAAGCACTACATCAACACTTTCCTCCACTGTTACACAGTTACTTTAAAATATTCATCATCAATGTGAATATTAATGTGTGAAATTTGTTGTGTGGTTTATTTACATTGCATGGTGGGTGTAAAGACTTTACACAACGCAGCGTATATGTAAGAAATGTGTGTAGAGTTTTCACCAGCTGAACCACTGCTGTGGTGTGATCTCGTGTTAAAAGTTTACGTGTTACACAAATTACCAGCTGAATATTTTTAATCCTGCATGAAATCTCTCAAAACGTATCGCGATGCAGCGAGAATCATCTCACAAGTGGTCAGATCAGCACGACGCACAGCGCTGGAGAAGTAAGGCCCAGCGGATCCTCTCTCATCCCGCCCACCCGAGCCATTTTTATTTTTTACTATATATTTTATCTAAATGTTTCTTAAATGCAATATTGAGGGGCTCTGAGTCCAACAATGTCATTGCCGGTAGTGATGTTCTATTGTTTGCTGTTTAAGACAAATAAACTTGAAATTTGAAAAACATCACCTCTCGTGATTGTGACATCAGACAGTTTGGCAGCTCAGACACACTCCAGCAGGTTGGGAGATCGGCCCCATGGAGGTTCCAGCTGGGGGAGCTGTTGCAACACGAGTCCCACACCTAAGGAAGAACACGGTGGAGAAATACTCCTCTCTTTTAAACAAAAACCAGCCTGCGTCTGCTACAGGTTGGTGCGGTGTTGTTTCTGTGTCAGCCCCATGTTCACCAGTGAGTGTACGGTCGCTTCAGGATGACAGCGGGGGGGAAACCCCATAATTCCGCTCACCATTCACATCTCTCCTGTACACATGAACACTGTTCAGTCCTCACAGATGTGAAGGCGCACAACGCTTCAGTGGCACTTCACTGCTGCTCTAGTCTCAGTTTCATCCCATGCAACAATTTAACCAGGCTATAAGGGGCATGTTTTATTTATGTTCTTCAGCACACACACACACACACTGCTGTGAAAGTTAAGTGTGCAGAAAGTGTTAAGTGTGTTGTCCAGGCAGGCAGGGAGAGCACACAAAGACCAACATTACACAAATGAATTCACCACCAGAGCAAAAGGAAAAAAAAGATTGTGCTGTGGTTCGATCTCTACAGAGGACTCAGTAGCAGGTCAAATCTCTCTCCCTCCCTCTGTGTGTTTTTATCATTCTCTCTCTCTCGCTATGACCAATTTATAGAACTTTGCACTGTTTCAAGCATGACATATCTGCATTTTAGCAGAACCCACAAAGTGCAAAAAAAAAACGAGGGAAATGCAGCAGCCGAGGGCCAGCTGTCACAGTCACTTTTTCCTGTGTAGGTGGCAATAAAAAAGACAGCAAGAAAATGAGGAATGGAAGAGAAGCCTTAGGTGGCCAGATGGTATAAAGATAAAGTTAACAGAGAAAGAATGAAAAATTCAGAGACACAGAGAGGCAAAGAGAAAGGTAGAGAGAGGGAGAGATAGATGCAGACAGACAGGTAGAGAGGTGTACAGAGAGAGAGAGAAAGAGAGAGGGGGGAGAGAAAGAGAGAGAAAGGTAGAGAGGTGTACACAGGGAGGGGAGGGAGGCAAAGAGAAAGGTAGAGAGGGAGAGACAGATGCAGACAGGCAGGTAGAGAGGTGTACAGAGAGAGAGAGAGAGGTAGAAAGATGAACACGGGGGGGGCAGAGAGAGAGAGATGGACAGACAGATGCAGACAGGCAGGTAGAGAGGTGTACAGAGAGAGGGGGGGCAGAGGGGGGGGGGGACAGAAGGGAGAGGCAGGTAAAGCCAGACAGAGAGAAGGAAAGAGATGCAAAGAGACAGGCAGATGGAGGGGGAAAAGGGGGGGGGGGGACGAGAGACAGAGAACAAGACAGAGAGAACGAGAGAGAGAGAGAGAGAGAGAAGCCATGGCTGTACTGAAAAGGACTCCTTCCTGTTTTCACCCACGTTCATCTCGGTACACAAAGTGTTAAAAAGGTCCTCAGATCTCCTTCACATCAATAATTCTGCACAGGACCAAACATTGAACTATTAAAAGCTTCTCCAACAAACATCCTTAAACATGAATGCTTCCTTTCAGAGTGATGTGTTAAATCAGGACCACTGGGTGAATAACATATTAAAAAACTGACAAAAAGAAACAGAGAAGAAAAATAAGAGCCCGTTTTAGCAGTAATGACTTTCAGTGTCACTCAGAGCGGCGTACTGTACATGCAATAACAGGAACTGAAGCAGAACGCTCCTGGCTCTCTACAGCAAGTCTGAGCCCTGAAGCCAACCTCTGATAGTCTCATCTGATAGTGCACACAGTGGGGGGTGGGTGGGGGGTATGTTGGCCGTACACCTCCAGCACCGTGAGGAAAAGTACAAGACTCTCATCCTTGGGCGCTCCTTACACATGCCCTGTGCACTTGTCTGGCTTCTGCCTTGTTCAGTGGATTTAAAAGGTTTCCTAGACCTGTCAGTGAAACGGCAGTACAGAGTTTTCATATATAAAGACGTCAGAAGTGCGTAAACAACACATCAACTGCCACGTCAGTCGAGTTACATCTTTCTGTTGAGGCACTTCTTACTCTGGAAACCCTCTTCTGAAATATGCCTCGGGCAGTGTGTGTGTGCCGTGTGGGCGGTGCATTGCATAACGGGGATGCTGGAGCTGGTTTTATTTTATTTATAGCTGGGGCGGGGGGTATTCTGTAATCCCTCTGCTACTTCCGGCAGTTGCTGCTATCGGTGAGGTTCCCCGGGTAGCCACCATGTTGCTTTTCGGGATCACTGTTTATAAATGAAATATAAAGATTTATGCACAGGGCAGCACGGTGTTGAAGCGTTAGCACGTTTGCATGTTCTCCCCGTGCTTGCGTGGGTTTCCTCGGGGTACTCCGGTCTTCTCCCACAACACAAAGACATCTAAGCACATTAAGCTAATTGGCTTTTCCAAAATCGCCCCTAGGTGTGAGTGTGAATGGTTGTGTGTGCTGCCCTGTGATGGTCTGGCGAGCTGTTCAGGGTGTACCCCACCCTCGCCCAGAGTCGGCTGCGATGAGCACCAGCCTCCCCGTAACCCTAACTAGGATTAAGTCGTTTGGCAAATGAATGATTCATGAACTGCCTGTTAGTTTCATTATCCGTTTGACTAGTTATGTTCCGTGTTGCTGCAAAGATTGTGCGTGTTTATTGGGGTGGAGGTGGAGGACGAGCACAATGGACTGATTACAAAATACAAAAAACCAATCAGAGCACCATCAGATCTTGAACATCCAAACTCCCAGCATGAACCCCTGCAGTACGAGATCCAAAATAAAAACCTTTAAAGTGCATGTTTGCATTCAGCTCCGTTCTTCTCTTCCTATATTTTACATTTTACGGCATCTGTCAGATGCCCTTATCCAGAGCGACTTACATTTCTATACAATTGAGCAACTGAGGGTTAAGGACCTTGTTCATTAGTGGTAGTTTGGTGGTACTGGGATTTGAATTACCAGCCTTTGGATCAGTAAGGCTCTCCACACAGAAACTACCAAGCCTGGGATAGAACTGGTCAGTACAGGGTTTCTGTTGTTGTTTGGATTTTTGAAAGTCGAGACTTCAGATTTGATTCGACATGCAGACGTTCTTCATCCTGAACTGATGTCAGCAGCATCAAAATCTACCTGGGGGTTCCAGTCACTTTTAATCACCCCCTCAGAGGTGGGGTGAAAGGGGAGGTGTACAAAAGGATTTTTAGAGAAACTTTTAAATTGGATGGAAAACGTTGGGACAGTTTGTCTCACTGGTTTGTTTAAAGCAGGAGATTCAGCAGAACACAGAGAGAATGAAAAGTACTACATGTCCACCATCAGCTCAGGACAGACTCCTGTATTCAAATAATTATATCATTAAATCAAACCACTACTTAAGGATTCATTAAGACAAGAAAGAACAAAATAACAGTATTTCTACCCCTTTCTTTTATTCTTCATCTGGTGTGCTGTTAAAGAAAAGTAAAATTCTTGCTCTTAAAATTATTTTTTTTTTCTTTACGTCATAGAAATTCGCCAAACAAGGAATTAAAAAAAGAAAGCTCTTATCTTGTTTAAGTGCGCTTTTCTTATATTTCCATGCAGTATACACTCAAACTTTAAACAAGTGTAAAAATTATACACTTATCCAGGCTTATGCTCAGCTCAACTGCTAGGGTCAGGCTTGAAAAAGATCATCTATGAAAATCCTGCTTAAGTTTACTTATTTTCCTGTGTAGTATATATTTATTCGCCTCAGGTTTGGTGGGCGTCACTGAATAATCCTCCCAATGTCCCTTCTAGCCAGCTCACCCTAAAGCAAATAATTATTCATTTTAATTTTAACAATTACAGAATCAATCAGACTGCTCCATTCGTGTGTAGCATAAACACTTAATAAAAACACAGGGTGTGTCTACGGTACAGACGTGTGAAATGAGTGCCTGTCAAAAATGTCCCACTTTCTAATTTTTATGTCTAAATAATCTAATGAATTCATCCATCACCAGAAATATTGCTTTACACCGTAACTCACCTATAAATATTATTTTCAAGGCCAAATTATTCTGTGTTTGATTTCCATTTATTTACATTTTTACAAAAGAAAGTTTACGGCTGATTTTTCTGAACTTTGAGTTTCTGTTCACGTGATACTTTAAATGTTCATTTTATGGTTCATTTTCTCTGGATTGGCTGCACTAAATTTAACAAAGCCCCTGACTTTAACTGTACGTTTAAAATGGTACAGTTTAGTTGCATTCGTGGTGGAATCGCAGCAACTGCTACCCAGCCATTATAAACCATTGGCGGCCATTTTGCTGAACTTGAACTTGACATATAACGGCCTTTAATAAACTCATTTCAGCTTTTGGTCTCGAGCTGCCACCCTGAAAATCTGACAATGATATATCAGTCAAGTCTTGAGGTACAGGTATTTGTAGCCACAAAAAACAAATAAACAATTAAAACAAAATCAGTTACCCCATCAGGCTGGAAACAACGTCTGCGCATTAAAAAGCTTTTCTGGAACCTTTAACGTGCATCATTTGTTAAACTTTATGCTCTATAGGGTCAGGATAAAATTCCTTTGAGGGGGAAAAAAACATTCAATAATCTTTCAACAAAATATATTTCCCAGACTGACAGCTGATTCCTGCACATAGAGCTGTAAAATTCTTAATTCAATTAAATGATGATGTATGTATGACTCTCTTCTATAACCCCTCCAGCCTCCTATCCTTCTGGACTCAAAGGAAATTGGGATATTTGGCAGAGTACGGCCCCATGAGAGCATGAAACATCCAGAGTATTCTCTGTGTACTCTAATCTCAGAAACAGGTACTACCTACACTAAAAATCACATCAGGTTGTGTGTGTGCACGTGCGTAGGGAGGAGAAGTCGAATCTCTCCACTTGTGGTTGGTCATGTACACCGCAGCGAAAACCAAAGCAAACAGAATGTCGAGTTACCCAGGATGCTCTGGGTGTGTTTACACCTTGGTGTGGCCTGCAGGAGAGCACGGCCTTGCACGCACTTAGTCTTGTGATACGTGATAAACACCACAGAGCGCATGCACACCCATTCAAGCTAGCTTTGTGTTACTACAACCCCACACACACACGCACACACACCCACCCCGGCACCCACAATCGACCCAACCCATGCAATCACACGTACGAATCTCAGTATATGAAATCTTTATTTCAGTACATACACAAACCTCAGGCCGACGCCCACATCAATCAAAATCTGATCTCAACTGTACATCAGTGCATTCTTTAAGAGATTAAAAATAAACAAACGTTCTTTAAGCATGATCTATTTATTAGAAATCAATGATGTTAAATAAGCTTTAAAAAAAAACCTTATAAATATTTGTGTAGAATTTCAGGGCTCCGTCAGCCCAAAGTTTTCTCTCTTTCTGCCTCTGTGGTAAACCTGAAACGCTCCTGACATCAAAATACAGCACAGCAGCTGCACCAGGGATTGGGGTTGGTTTCTTTTTTTTTTTTAAGTTGTTGCTTTCTACAAAGACATATTTTCTCTTTCTGTCTTTTTTCCCCACTTGTCTCCTGCACTTGGTGAGGGACACCATACCAATAATAATAATACTTATAACAATAATAAATCATCAAATGGTTTTTAAAATTCACTACAAAAAGATTCTAGTTATAAAAAATAGTAACAAAAGTCAAAAAAGAAAAACAACTTTAAAACCCTGTATCAATTACAAAAGTCTAAAAAGGAAAAAACGCGGCTCAGAATTAAGCTGGTTTGTTGTCGAGGGAAGGAGATTCTCTAAAGAATTAATACAGACTGCGATCTGAAATGTTTAAAACTTAACGCGCCCCCTGAGGGATCAGTCGAGGATACTTGAGTAATACTTTTACGCGGCAGCTTGTTCGAAGTTGAAATATAAAAACAGTGGGGTTTACATCGCCGCTATCTGGTGAACGCTTTCTTCTGCTTGGCTTTGACGATGTCATCAGGAGACGGTGTGTCAAAGGAGAACGGCGTGATGTGATTAAGCGGTGGACTCTGCACTTGTTCTTTCGCTCTTGCCATCGTGCTGTGTGGGAGAGCGTGAGAACGCCTCTTCATGTTGCACTGGCTCCTCCTCTTCCTCATCTGAACACACAGGGTGAGGGCAAATACGGAGGGTTCGGCGAAAACCCCGGTGAAGTTTGGCCGGTTCGGGTGGGGTGAAACAGGAGAGCGGCTGTTACGACGGGGAGTAGACGGCTCGGGTGACGTCTGCGACATCAGGAAGATTAAATCGATATTCTGAGATGACGGCGTCTCCTGCACCGAGTTGTGTTCTATGTGCTTTACGTTATTTTGAGATGTCTTGAAGGGCGTGTGATTTCGGAGCTTGGGGGTTGCAGACTGCTGTTGGGACATGAGATCAGACAAAGATGGCGTCGGTGGAAATGCGGGAGGATGAGCGTTAGGGGAAGGAGGAGGTTTGGGAAACGAGAGTTTCGGTAAAGGCAACTTGTTAGGACCGAGGCTGCCGTGCTGCATTTTATTAGTCGTGTTAGCATGACTCGGTGGATTAGCCACGAGCGTGGAGACATTTTGCAGGCCTGGCACTGAATTAAAAAGATCAGGGCTTTTGCTGTGATGCTCCTGAATCAACTCAGCCAATGAGGGGCTTCCACCATGACCTTTGACCCCAGGACTTTTACCAACCTCACCCACTTCCACTGGCTTACTAGCCTGCCACAAATTACTCACACTCGCTAGCGGTACAGGTAAGGATGCAGCCATCCTACAGCCCTGTAGAGACAGACTGCTCAGGGAGCAGGACAGGAGGCTGGAGGTGGGACTTATTGAGGTGAGACTACCCAGGCTGGACGGAAGGCAGAGACCATTCAACTGGGAAATACCAGGACCCAGCTGGAGACCTTGGCCAAGATTGGTGGAACCAAAATTATTGATGGTATTTGGACCTTGAGCTGAACTTGCACATTTGCGCTCATGTGCCGCCATTAGTTGAGCCAGAGAGCTTGCTCCAGCACCCACACAACCAGTCCCTGAATTTGGAGTTAATGCATACTTCGCCACACTGCCACCAGAAAACAGACTGCTGCCCTCAACCGCTTGGGGTTGGGTCTGGGCTAAAAGATCGCTCAGGCTATACGAAAGGCCCGTTCCAGGCTGCGGCTGTTGAAGCGCGCGTGTCGAGGTTGGACATGTGACCCTACTTGTGTCGTGTGGTGTGGAAAGGGATAAGGCTCCTTACCTTACGAGGGCCAATTGCATGCAGAGAGAATCGGTGTGACATGGAGGAAGGGGACGTGGAGGAAGATGATTGGCGAGGCACCAGAGAAGAGAGAGAAAAAGGCAATATGTTACTCATGTGGTGATTAAAGCAAACATTCAAATAAATGTGACATTTTCTTTATTAAAAATCAGCTCTGGACTGGTTTCATTCCAGCACTACAGAAAATACCCCGAAAGTGTTCGTCAACTTATACAAGAATAAACAAAGCAACCTCACAATGTCTTTATATTACTATTATTCATTTATTCATTTTCTAAGCCACTTAATCCTAATTAGGGTCGAATTGAAACTGGCGCCCATCTCAGCCGACTCCGGAGGAGGGCGGGTACACCCTGAACGGCTCGTCAAACCAACACAGGGCAACACACACAACCACTCACACCTAGGGGTGATTTGGAACAGCCTATTAGCCTACTGTGCATGTTTTTGGACCGTGGGAGGAAACCAGGGTACCCGGAGAAAACCCACAAAACCACAGGGAGAATATGCAAACTCCACACAGAAACGCCCCGAGCCCGGGAGTCGAACGCAGGCCAGGAATCACACCTGAGGCGGACATGCTAATCACTGTGCTACCTCAATTAATTATTATTATTTTTATTATTACTGATATTATTATATCTCGTCATATTAACTCACAGCATTTTAATCGGTATCTGTCCAAAAAAAAAAAAATCAATCACACTAAAACATTTGCTTATTTGTCACAACAGACAGAGAGGAGCTGCTTCCCAGAGAACTAAGCAAATTTCCAGGCCAGAAAAATAGAAACAGGTGTCTGAAAGGAAACCAGACCAGTCCAGATCCACGGCACGGTGACAGCTGATATAATTAGGGTTGATTTGATCATGAATGCATCCACCAGAGCCTTTTTTAGGCTGCTAGCACCCACGGCTGCAATCCAGAGCGCTTCTCTCAAACATTTATTGTTGGTATCTAACACCTCCACCTTCATTCTCTGAGAAATTCTATTTACTTTATAAAAATGAACTGAAACAATGGAAAGAAATTGGGTCCTGGTCCGGAAAGCGGCACTTCATGGAACCAGGATGTTTTTTGAAGAGGATGAATGCATGAGAGCACCTTTACATTAACGAGCTTCAAGAACTTAATGTATGAATGAAATGTCTGTCAACGTCATCCAGAACCTCCTATTAGTGCATAACCCGGGAAACTTTTTCTCAGAACACAAGGACGTTTTTTTATAAGGGCTGTTTTACAATCAGGGGAGACTTTACGGGTTCACAGTAGCTCAAAAATAAAAGTCCTAGTTTTTGTGGTTTCTTGTTACCAGTCAACACCTTATGAGACAATAATATTTAGTGTGAAGTATCAGAGCTCCAGGTCTAATGGCGTCTAAATTACACCGGGTAAAAGTACAACAGGTACAAGGTCTCTAGAATAAGTACATCTGCTTGTAGTGTATCAGATTAAGGCATACAAAAATTTAATTGCAGCTTTAAATTGGATTTGGTTACGCAAAAGATAAAAGCAATGTTGCATATATTATTAACTGCAGTAACAACAGCATCAGTGACAATCATTGTGTTTTTTCCGGAGAAGACACTTTTTGACGGACATGCTCATCAAGCTGATGTGGAACTCTGTACAGGAAGTATTTCACATCCAATCCCAATTATATTTTTCAGCAAGCTATACAGTACTATGGTGCTTTAGAAAAAGCAATTAATATCTGAGAAAAGCACTTCTGTCCTCTACATCTAAGGTCTACTTTCCGGAGAAGACATTTTTGACAAACAAAGGATGCCGACAAAGCCACTTAGATTATAAACAGAGCTTACAAGCAGCAGAACATCTTTCTAGATTGTATGAACAAATCCCTCCAAAAGTAAAAGTTAGTTAGTAATCAGGAGGCAATTTAGAATTTTATCAGCTAAAAGCTACGATTTTATTACAGAATCGAATTCTGTACTTGGTCAAAATTTGAGCAATATTTTCCTCTTATAAAAACATTTATCCGAATTGAGAAAAGATTTCACTAGTGAGGCTGGGACGACTCTTCCTCTATACAACAATAAACAAGAAAAAAAGTAGGCAAGAGCTACGTAAAGGGGTCCCATGTGTAATTTTAAAAAGACAACCCTGACCCTGAAGCAGCCCGTATACAGTATAAAAACCACTCAATAAATCTGAACACTTCATTTCACACATTTTATAGACTGCTGAAGAACGAGCGTATAAAAACAACTGCTTCAACAATAATCTAAATGCTAGAAAGGTCTATCATCTCTTGGAAAGTCCCTGGAGTTTGGGCTTGGTCCACTAAGACGTATCCCTGACTGGGTGGGAGGGGGGGCTGAGTGTACCTTTCTGTGGTGGAGGGTGGGTTCTGGGTGCAGCCATCTGCTGGTTGCTGCTTTCGGCAGAGAGAATGGAGTCCAGAGCTCTGTGAGGATCGCAGTCGTACTTCAGAGCCGCCTCGCTCAGAGTGGATTCAGGCACGGAATCTCCTAGTACTGTCCTCATCTGGTCCAAACACGAGTACAGCCGACCTACACACACACGCGCGCGCGCACACACATGTGTCATCTTGTGTAAATACAGACACAACCAGCCCACACTTGCATGTCATGGCTCAAAAACAAGCATACATTTCTCTCTCTCCATTATAATGCAGGAACATCTGCACCATTTTCCTTATAGAAGCCTCACTCTTGGCTTGAACTATTACAACATCTCACACTGCAACTAGACTTCCTGTGAAACAGGAGAAAATTTCTCCCACCAGCAGTGATGAAATAGTACCAAAATATTTATTCTTACGTTCCACACAGACAAGCCTTCATTATCATAAACTAAACGAACATATTTCTCAACATGACAACGTGTGTCGTTCTCCTTGTGACTGAATGGGTTTCCTGCGGGAACTCCGGTTTCCTCCTATAGAACAACTCTCTGTTCCAAATCCCTGGTAGGTGTGAGTGTGAGTGGTTGTATGTGTGTTGGCCCTGCAGTGGTCTGGCGAGCTGTTTATGGTGTGCCCCTCCCTGGGATGGGGGCCAGCCTCCCCACGACCCTATTTAGGATTAAGTGGCTCAAAAAATGAATGAATGAATGAATGAATGGTGTGCGGCTCTCTGACTGTACAGCTGCCTAAAATGAACTCTGAGTGGCTTTTCCGTTCTTTTCGCTGTAAAATCAGTTGGAGGTGCGGATCAAGCCTGCGCTTCCACGGACCGGGTCTGATCCGCTCTCTTATGACAGTTAAAACTCTAAACAAACTCTTCTATTGTTTACTGTTACCTTGCGTCAATGGGTCGAGCGTCTGCACGATGGTGGTGGTGGTGGTGGTGGTGGTGGTGGTGGTCGTGGTTGGCGAGGTCAGCATCTCCTCATCCTCCTCATGTTCTTCTTCCTCCTCCAGTGGCTCTACCTGCTGCGTCTGCCGCGAGTCTTGGCGCGAGTAAATGAACTGAGCAGCTGTGGAAATCAAGCACAAGCACACTAATGGAAGAAGCTGGAACCCATCTCAGCCGACTCTGGGCGAGGGCAGGGTACACCCTGAACAGCTCGCCAGACCAGCAAAGCGCACAACACACTCTCACACCTAGGGGCGATTTGGAACAGCCAGTCAGCCTACTGTGCATGTCTTTAGACTCTTGGAGGAAACCAAACCCACGCAAGCATGGGGAGAACATGCAAACTCCACACCATAACGCTCCGAGCTCGGGAATCGAACCCAGGACCTTCTTGATGTGAGGTGGACGTGCTAACCACTGCACCCCCGTGCCACCCTAAAATGATACTGAATAAAATCTGTTGTTTTATCACTGATATCATGTCCGGTTCTACCAACCAGAGTTGTGTGGTAAAAGTTTTGGCACTAGCACGGCTCTTGGCGAGCTCTCAATGTTACGTGCTTTTATAATTATTATTTTCCTTTAAATATCGGGAATAACAGAAAGTAAATCAAGTAAATCATTCAGGAGCCTGATTTTTCAGAATGTGTTCATTTCCCAGACAGAAATAACAACCCTAAATGTGTGATATATTTCTAATAAAGGTGTAATTAGGTTAAAGCTTGTTTGTCTGGGTTCTGAATAAAACAACAGTCGCAGATAATGTGAGGATGTTTATTAAGCTGTATCTTTTCTTTTTGGTGCTCTTTTCACACGAGTGCAAGTCTACATTAAACAAGCGCTGCATTTAAGAGACACAAAGATTTACGAATTACAAACAGTACAGATACAAACCATCACATGACCAGTGACGCACTTACGTTCTCACTTCAACTCAGAATTTGAACAGGGTTCAGAAACATGGGAACTTTTACCAGCCAGAACAAAGGTGGTGGAATTAATCAGAGGTGTGATTAATACAGAGATTAGTTTAAAGCAAAGATGATGATGATGACGACGCGATGGTTTGTGTTCGTCGAACGGCGTGTGGCTGACGCTTATCTCAGGAAATCACACTACAGAGACTTACGATGCTTTGATGCTTACGAGCAAAGTGAACATGCGCGTTTTACAGCACAGGTAGCTACGATTAAAACAAATAATGAATTGTGTACAAACTGTAGAGTATTTACTGCATGAAACATTAAATCAGACCTGGAGACCATCAGGACACGGTTCTCAGGTGGCTCTCACTGAATGTTATTAAAACTAATTTTAGTTATTAAAAATGTTCAAGATGAAATTCTCTGTATGTGTTAAAGGCCCTTAGTTTCGGTTTTAATGACTTCACAGGCAGATATGTGAAAAATGAGTCTTAGGATGATGTCATCAAGGCCCTGTTTAACATGTACAAGTACAGGATTTTGCTGCGTTCATGCCATTTATTGAGACATCTGCACTGGGTGTGGTAAAAGGTTCTAATTAATCATTAGCAGTGCAGTGAGAAACTTTAGCAACACCAGGATTCATAAATTTAAACACAAACACCTGAAATAAATGATGCTTGAACTATGCTCAAACTCCTCCATGTTAAGTTGGGCACCGACATCATTCTGAGATTCAATTTTCATTTAATTAAATTAAAACTGCAGCAATTAGTCCAAGATTTTACACACACAGATATTAATATCAAGTTTTGGCAGAGATTAAAGTTCAACATGTGCCGTTTTCTCCCGAAAGCATTTTCCTGCAGGTTTATTCCTGGGGCCGCGATCCGCGATATCTACTCTATTCAGAAACTCTCATTGGCTCACTGTCAAATGCGACAATTTATCACGCCATGCCAATCTAAATCACCTTATAATTATGTTTGTGGCCAGCATTTTCTCACTGGTGAGTTTATATTTTTCATAGGCCTTAATTTAGACATAATAGACATGATGGATACCCATCTGTACTTCGTTTATTCAGTGGTTCACCTAGTCCATTTCATCTTTTTTTATGCACCATGCCTTTTTTAATGCAGCTGTGCTGGTATTTACATGCTATTTTTATGCAAGCGCCATAATTTTCCCTGTCTGCATGACCCTGGCAACTAGAATGAACGTTTAATCAGCGGGAACGTTTTTTCGTTAAACAAACGTCCACATGCAGTGCGCATCAGCCCGCTTCTAGATGCATTTCCCTGGCACCACGACCCCCACGTGACCCCGGAAACTACATCTGCCTTCTCAGAACTTTCCCCAGTTGGATTTTTTTTCTTAACGGAACATCTATGCACACCGGGCATTCCCTCGACTTCCATGGAGATTCTTCAGGAAATCGACGAATGAGTGACGTGTAAGTTTCTATGAAAAGATTTAATTTTATTTAGAATTTCAGACTGAAGTGAGTATACAGTATTATAGTTTATATTAAATTAATAATGACACGTAACTAATAATCATGATGTAAAAGAGATGTGCATAGTACAGATAAACTGATCAGTGTAATTTATAAGCAATGCAATGCTGAATAAAACTTCACTTAAACTGAATATTCCACATAAAGCCTCAGATTATCAATTTGAGTAATAAAATCAGAGATGACTAGGATTGCGAACCCGAGTTATGGTGACCCTCAACCTTTCAATATGGATGGCAAGAGGACAGGTTCCGTAATGGATGGTGGGTAATTAGTCTTTTTTTAACAGTGCAACTATTGTTTACATTTCACTCTGACAGCAAAGCATTTGAATGTGATGTACTCAATTCCTATAACACAAGTGGGAACAGGATCTTCCGATTGGCGAATAAAGGCAGCATAAGCTTTTGCTTTCTATTTGGAAGGTCGCGAACATCCAACAAAACAATCCGTGAGTCTCTAGGCCGGATACTTCCCAATATACTAAAAAATTTGCAATAATAATAATTCTTTGTCACATTCAACAAAGGGTTAAATTATATCCACTTCACCAAAACCTCATCCAGGTGTCATTACTGAACACACAGCGGGAAGAAAAGGTCGCAGTGGCTGCAGTAACCTCGCGCAGCTTTTCATATTTGTTTATTTTCAGATCAAAATGTCTGCTGATCGCGATCACATCTCACAATTAGCTGAAACAGAATCAGAGCTCTGTAACTCAAACACAAAACACACTTTTTTTTTTTGCATACACGTTTGTGGCAAGCACTCCAGGTTTGCAGCACCTCTTGACATCGTCTTTTAGCCCTTTTAGCTTGCTGTACAAACAAAAAGAGGACCAAGACCCCATCAGGGACGACATGGACAGGAATGAGAACCAAGTCCAATTTTAAAGGAGGTCACAATGTTGTTACCAGAAGAACTGAGTCTCTTTTCTGTCAATTTCTTTTTTGGTGTAATTTAAGAGGACCAAGTTCGGTTCATTCATGAAGGACGATATGGGAAAGCACCACTCTCAGTGCAGGTTTCCCATTACTGGTCTCAGGGCACCACCGGTACTGCACACTTTCATTTTTTCCATTTTCTACGACTCCTGATTCTACTAATCACTCAACCTGCTCCATTTCCTGAGTCCAAGTTTAAGTGTGGAACAGAAGGGACAATACAAATCTAATATTCAGAGCAAGTTTCTAAAAAAAATAATAAAAATCTTACTTCAGTTTGCTTTGTATGTCCCATGTAGTATATAAATTTACATTTACAGCATTTAGCAGACGCTCTTATCTGGAGCGAATTACAGAAGTGCTTTAAAGTCACTATCAGTGAAAAGGATATACACATTTTATATATATATATATATATATATATATATATATATAGAGAGAGATAGATAGATAGATAGATAGATAGATATAGATACACACACACAGACATACATACATACATATATATATATACACACATATATATCTATATATCTATATATATATATATATATATATAGATAGATAGATATAGATATATAGATATAGATACACACACACACAGACATACATATA
>JAOUQZ010000017.1:3190911-3203477 GCA_028564935.1 Neosilurus hyrtlii | reverse complement strand
ATTAACACCAGTATTATTATAACTAAAACTAATACTTCTAACACTGTTATTACTAATGCTATAACTAATATTAACACCAGTATTATTATAACTAAAACTAATACTTCTAACACTGTAATTACTAATGCTATAACTAATATTAACACCAGTATTATTATAACTAAAACTAATACTTCTAACACTGTTATTACTAATGCTATAACTAATATTAACACTAATACTACCACTATTACCACTGTAACTATTACCACTAACACTATTTTTATAACTAATGGCACTATTACTATAACTAATACTAGTGGCACTATTACTCCAGTAGGGTTGAAATCCACTCTTGGTACGTGGTGCTGGAGAAAAGCTTTTTGTTTGGTGGTTCTGTCTCTCTGATGTCAGTGACTTGTAAGCAGTGAAAATGGGGTTTCCTGTCTGATCACAATCTCATTCATTATTGTTTTGCCAGGAAACTTTTCTTGTTGCTGAACGAACAGGTTTAGTTCTACATGGTGATGTGACTGATTTTCCAATAACCATAAATACAAGGGCACGATCAGCCGACTGAAATGAAAGAATCATATTTTATTTATTTGAGTAAAAGTTCTTACTTTGTGATGATACAAGATAATCCCATTTATACCTACATTCTCTTTTATTCTGATCACAAACTGTCTTCATAAATGATTCCATCTGGATGCTCTGGGTACATTTTGCACGTCCATGTTTTTGGAAAGCCATAAACCATGTCCATGTAGTGCCATCCTTCCCCTCTGTGTGATCAGCTGTGTGAGAGATTTCTCGATTTGTTCACGTATCAAGCAGGTCCACATGAAATTGGAACCTGGTCACACAAAGTCGGAACGTAAGATACTTCATCTTTCTTTTCTGTCACTGTTATGTCTTAAAAAGTCATGTCAGATAATGAGAAACGTAATAAACCGATTTAGGGTTAAGCAAAAGACAAAGCATTGAGAGAGAGAGAGAGAGTGACAGAGAGAGAGAGAGAGAGAGTGACAGAGAGAGAGAGAGAGAATGAGAGAGAGAGAATGAGAGAGAGAGTGACAGAGAGAGAGAATGTGTGAGAGAGAGAATGAGAGAGAGATAATGAGAGAGAGAAAGAATAATATAGAGAGAGAGAATGAGAGAGAAATGAGAGAGAGAGAGAGAATGAGAGAATAATAGAGAGAGAGAATGAGAGAGAGAATATGAGAGAGAGAAAGAGAATGAGAGAGAGAGAAAATGAGAGAGAGAGAATGAGAGAGAGAATAATAGAGAGAGAGAATGAGAGATAGAAAGAGAATGAGAGAGAGAGAGAATGAGAGAGAGAGAGAAAGAGAGAGAGAGAAAGAGAGAGAATGAGAGAGAATGAGAGAGAGAGAATGAGAGAGAGAATAATAGAGAGAAAGAATGAGAGAGAGAGAGAATGAGATAGAATGTGGGTGAGAGAGAGAGAAAGAATGAGAGAGAGAGACAGAGAGAGAAAGAGAGAGAGAATGAGAGAGAGAATGTGTGTGAGAGATAGAATGAGAGAGACAGAAAAAGAGAGAATGAGAAAGAGTAAGAATGACAGAGAGAATGTGTGTGAGAGAAAGAAAATGAGAGAGAGACAGAGAGAAAAAGAGGGAGAATGAGAGAGTGAGAATGAGAGAGAGAAACAGAGAGAATGAGAGAGAGAGACAGAGAGAGCAAGAGAGAGAGAGAGAGTGAATGAGAGAGAATGAGAGAGAGAGAGAATGAGAGAGAGAATGAGAGAGAGAGAGAGAATGAGAGTGAGAGAGAGAATGAGAGAAGGACAGAGAGAAAGAGAGAGACAGAGACAGAGAGAAAGAGAGACAATGAGAGAGAGAATTAGCGAGATAGAGAGAGAGGGAGAGAGAGAGAGAGACATTGTTCCGAAAAGTTTTGCTACTTTCAGCTGTCTTTTGTTAGAGCATCTGGTAACATATTTGTGTGTGTTATAAAGGAAAAAAGAGAAAAAGAGTGAGAGGAAGATATCAAGAAAGAGAGAGAGAGAGAGAGAGAGAATATGCTCGCTGTGGGTTCGAAACGGAAAGGCCTGTCAATGAAGAGACATGGGCAGACTTTCAAAATGCGCATACAGCCTCTCCGAGGCCCTGTACACCTGTTCTCTGTCTGAGAAAGAGCGAGAGCGAGAAGAGAGAGAGAGAGAGAGAGAGAGAGAGGGAAAAGGGGGAGGGGTAAGATCACCAAGCCAATGTGACACAAAAAACAAAAACACAGGTGCAAAGAGAGAGTTCCCTCCACAGCCTCTCTCTCTCTCTCTCTCTCTCTCTCTCACACACACACACACACACACACACACACACACACACACACACACACAAATATAAGTTTTAGGTTCTCACATATACAGCCTTGACGTTGGAAACATGGTCTACAGAACTTTTCCGATGGTGAATGACATCACTAATGCCGGTTGTGCCTCGTCCAATCAGCACGCACACATCACCTTATATGAGTATTCTATGTACGCCAGCCAAACTGCTGCTAAAATTACACTTCAGTCAATCCCACCCCCTTCTTTCCACTTTTGGCAGGTAATCATACAATTTCATGTTGATTCTAAAAACAAGTGGGGCTCGATAAAAGCAGACGCCTGATCGGAGCCAAGATCACATTCAGCAAAAACACCAGATGTCAAATTGGGGGCCTGTTGTTGTGTTGTTGAATTGCTTCAGTGCTCTTCAGGGTGGAATGTTATACCGGTGTGACGAGGACAACATAGTGGCAAAGGGCATGTAAAACTCATCTACTTAATGATCTGGATAAGAGCATCTGCTCAGTGGTGTAAACGCAAATCTGAATCAACCTTCTGTTAACTGGCAGCACACAGAAAATGATGACATCATAATCATTTCCGATGCCATGAGCAGTAACTTGGAATATTCTGGAGTGGGGGTGGCCTAATTTAAATACAAATAACAACAAACACTAATAAATATAGCCTGTTTGTTAAATGGAGCAGCTTTTCTAACCAAATAATACAAATCTCATCATTTCCTTAATTCGTTGATTCACCTTCAGGAAGAATGAATGACTTTCCTTTCACCTGCTCAGGGTCATGGTGGACCCGGAGCCTGTCCTGGGACACTGAGAGGCAGTAAACATTACAGGAACACAATATTTCACTCCCAAAAAATTGTGAAGTTGTGATTGTGCATATATATATATATAATGTGTAATGTGTTAAATATCTGATGCTGATTCTTTTGTTTAAAAAGTGCCACCCTACTTTTGGAATTTACCAAGAAGATGATACTCAAGAGGAACATGCTGGTGTCTTTACAGCTTTAATAGCACAACTAGCACAGCAGCTTGTTGCAATAATAGTTCAAATGGTGATACAAGCATGAAATGTGCTACAGAAGTTTAAATAATACAACTCTATAAAATAACACTGGCCATCACAGTAAAGTGGGTATTAAGTCAGAAAATATTAAATTCTTTGTTGAACTTTAAATGCAATTTTTTTTCCCTACAAAGTTACTTAAAAGGTTGAAAATTCCTGGCAGGTTTTGGTTCGTTTCTCCAGAACTGGACAATCCTGTTAGAAAATTTGGTCTCATTTTAAAGTTTAGGATATCAGCTACACAATCGTACCAATAACTCCAAATTAATAATTCTCTACTAAATACCCTCTTTTTTACTACACAGAGTTTTTCTCAAATACCTCACAACAAATGTACATAATTTTTTATTACTATTTCAGCACCAGACACTTTTCTGAGTGGTTTCCCGTCAGTTCTTTAAAATTGGATTTTTACGAAGTATTAGTTCCTTGATGAACTTTTGTCATTTCTTCTTTCATTTATAACATGTCTCTAGTCTCTGTAATTTTACTTCACTTTAAAAAATAACAAATATTCAGGAAAAGAACAAACCTCTAGATAATTCATGATGGATTTCTGTCCTATTACAATATTATCATATCTGTTCTATTAACACGTCTGGGTTGGAAACTCAATCTGGAGAAACATTGAACAGAGCAGACCAGTGTTTAGAGAATGTTAATAGGTTTCTTAATTCTTCCATAAATTATAAAATACCATCAAAATTTATATTCACTCGAATAATCCACTGTTGAACTCACTAGAGTCATCCAGCAGGAAAAAACGTTTATTAAATACAAACCCAAACCGAAATAAAACTCAGTGAAAAAGATATGGTTCAAGAAACGTGGACGCCATCGTCAATATTGACAGCTCAAGATGTCGGCGTCATTTCCTGAAAAAGATTGTTTTAAATAAAACTCCCACCAAATTTCATTACACTGTTTATCAGCTCCACTAAACAGGAAATCCTCAATTCCATCAAAACACCTTCGTGGGTTTCGGATGTAATGACGTTTTTCAGTATTGACAAAAATCAAATACTTTATTATCAGATCAGCAAAAACTTCTACAATGTATGAGACCCTTTACTTGTTTTCTTTATCAGACTTGTCCCTTCTCTCCCCATGGCACACACTTACCAAAGTACCTACACAGGTCCCTAGAACCCAAGATGTAGCCCATTACACATGTGTGATGCTCCAAGTAACAAGGAAGTCTGTCCTCTTCCTTATATGGTGAAGGACTGTGGCACGCATCTTTCAGTTTTTCCTCATATGGACACACTCATTTAGGGAATTTAAGATATTGTCGATATCGGAGCATTAAGGCAGCCAAGAGTTTAGAAAACACTTGATGTATCCAGTTCATTCAAAGCCATGAAGGGATTTAATAATCAGTATATAATGGTGTTGGTAGAACTGGACAGCGAGGCAGTATTTAACTACAGGAACACTCTGAATGATATAGGTGTGAGTGTGTAATAGCTTTAGGGACAGTTAGTGTGAGGTGTTTGATTTTCTTTGCTGTGGCGATACATACTAACTTTGCCCCAACGCTATATACACCCCTACGGTGGCGGATTTTTGTGACATCTATTTGGAATAAAAAAACAAATACAAAGATTTCCCTTGATTCACCCTCATATACATTATACACCATATAGCCAAAGGTTTGTGGGACCCGACCATCACACCCATATGTAGTTACCACTCAGTTGGAAGCATGCAATTGTCTGGTATGTCTTTGTACGCTGTAGCATTTCAGTTTCCCTTCACTGGAAGTAAGAGGCCTGAACCTGTTCCAGCTTTACAAAGCCCCTGTGCACAAAGCAAGCTCTATGAAGACCTGGTTTGGACTGTGATAATAACTCGAGGGGGTTTAAAAGAGTTCACTGAAGAGTTTTGTATGAATTGGAACACCAACTGCACCCCAGGTCTCCTCACTGCTACAAATCCTCGAAGATACAAACCATGCTTATTACTATGGGCTCAGGTGGTTAAGGCTCCTGCTTATTGATCCAAAAGTCGGGGTCCCAGTAAGGCCCAGTACCACCAAGCTGCCCCCTCAATTGCTCAGTCGTATAAAAATGTGGATAAAGGCGTCTACCAAATGCCGTAAATGCCGTAAATGTAAATGTATATAAGATATAAAAGGATGAGGTAAAAATAAGGGATAAGATCAGAGTCTTATGGAGCACTAATGGAGTGGTGAGATGAGTCAGGCTGAAACTGAGCAGAAGAGGCAAATTGATTCTAGGTATGATCTGAAACTTCGCCAGCGATACCAGTCAGGAGGCCCAGTCATGTCCAGGCAGTTGCATGTCATAGCACGCTGTGACAAATGCAGTGATAAGATCCTAGAGAACACCAAGTTTTAGTAATCAGCAATCATCCATAATAACACTCGATGTTCTGCTGTAGTTCGCTGAGCGTTGTCTGATCTACAAATCTATCTAGTGTAGTATCTACTCATCTGTGTACTGATGCCTACTTGAGCAGGTTTCGTGTGTAAAACAGACTTGGATACAGGCATGGAAATTTACGGCCAAGGCAGAATCCGGTCGAAGAACAGTGCTGAAGAAGAACATGAAAAGAAAAGAAACATGCCCGAGATAGTCAGCGCTAATCATAGCGAATCATGGTAACTGCTATTATTATGGGAGGGTTCTGTTACAGTCTACCCTTTAAACCAAGAGAGAAATTATACTTTTACATTCAAAGTGTAAAGGGACGCTTCCACAAACATGGACACTTCCACAAACACATGGTTTTCTGTCAGAAAACCAAAAAAGCTCCTTTAACACCAATTTTACAGCTACAGAACAGAAGGGTCTGTTGATACTTTTCTACTGTAGTGAACTTCAATAATTTATGCAACAGTTTGAGCTGAAACTGCAGCACTGCAACAACAGAAGCAATTAGCGAGTAGCTTAGCAACAAACTAGCTAGGAGATAACATCAAGCATCATTAGCAACAATCAAGCTAATGAGTACTAGTGAACAGCAGCAATGAATCCAGGTTCTCAGTGCCCTACAGTATGTTCTGGCCCTAAACCTAAACCCAACCCCTAACCCAGACCATCACTTCAGTTCAGACCCTGATCATTCATTCCTTCATTCATTTGCCTCATGTGGCAAATGCCATCTCATGTGAGTCTGGGCCAACACACACACCCATTCACACTTACATCTAGGGGCAATTTGGAATTACCAGTTAGCACTTCTTTCCTCATATGAGGCCATCACATCTTCTTCCATCTACACTGTGTGTACATCCTTCCAGCCCCTCATATGAGGACCATTGTGTATTACTAAATATATATATTTTGCCAAACTTCTTCCTGTTTGGTAATTACAGCAATGCTCCACCAACATTCTGCCTGCAAGTCACTACCAACAACCGACAACCAGTTGCAGTTCTATTTCCAATAACATTTCACTCATTTTTATTTCGCATGCATATTATTAGCTACAGTTTCGGTTTCACTGAGTTCTACATGTCAGACTCTCATAGAAAGTTAACCCACAGAAGTCAACCAACAAACAACTATTCTACTTCAGAATGCTACAACAATCTTCTCTGTGGTTGGTGAAAATAAAAGATTCAAAATGAGGTTTGCGTCAGTGTTAAAATAGTCACTAATGACAACTGAGGACCAAAAAGATGTGTTTAAAGTACTATAAACACTGTACACTTACTCAGCAGCACAACTTTGTATGAATTTACATGTCATCTCATAGGAAAAGTTACTCAACGTTAAGATTAAGGCAAGGGCCAGGTATGGTTCTGTTATTAGTTTGAACTGATCTGACCTCATTTCACAAGACGTTGGTTTTGAATGTACTTTACAAATATATTTTGACTAATTCATTTTAAAGTCAGTGAAGCGGCAGAACTCTAAAAGCAGGAGCTCTCATAAACCAGTTGCAATTATAAACCATTAAAACCATAACCAAAGGAATATCTGTACACGTATTGAGGGGGGTTGAGGGGGCGATTGGGGTAGCGTTGTGCTACAAGCAGTACTGTGCAACTGAGTGCTCTTAAAAAGAAAAGACACCTTTTTTTACATAGTGGAGTGACCTTTATCCTGTAAGGAACTATTTCAGTCTGAATGGGTGTGGTCTCTTCAAGGAGGACCCCACCCTCGGCTTCGGGGAATGATTTGATTAGTATGACCTTCACATTCAGGAGATCTCTACCCAGCCGGACACCAGTAGAAGATTTCAAAGTCATGTGTTAGACAGCGCTCTGTATTTACTGTAGTATACACCCATCAGCCATAATATTAAAAACATTAGAATAATCCCTGACAGCTGAAGTGAATCATCTGGTTACAGCGCCACGTGCGTGATGTATAAGACAATAAGTGAACAGTTTGTTCATGAAGTTGATATGTTAGAAAGAGGAGAAATGAGCAAGCGTAAGAATCTTATTAGCTTTGAGAAGACGTTATCGGGTGCGCACATAAGAAGGTGTATAGGTTAAAAACTGTGTAATGGCGTCTCTTTAATGTGCAGTTAGTCTTTTAGAATATACTGCAAGGAACCAAAAAGAAAAGCAAATTGAAAATGTATAACCAAAATTTTTTATTATAGCTTATGTTTATATATATTGACCATGACAGAGGCAAGTCAGGTGACCTCTGCACAGTCTTAGATAACAGTGCTGGGTAGCTAATGCTGTATTTTAGCTCCATTGTTCAGAGTTTAGTAAATATCAGTCTAAAAATTAGTAACCTGTGCTCCATAAAGATGGATTTTTATACTCATTCAAACTTTTAGTACACAGAAATACAAGAAAAACAAGCTAAAATGAGATCTTTATGGTTTATTGTTCTATTTTAAAGCATGAAATGATAACATCACTTGCTCCACGATGTACAAATCGTGAGTGTCCTTCATTTTGATTAAAACATCATCCACTCAGAATAATCCCGAGAGAGCAGACCTCTTAGATCCCAATGCAGAATATACTTATAGACATTATCCATACTGCAAACTAGAGATAATTCTTGGATCAATTAAAAATGTCAAAATAAACCAATAAAAGCGTCTAATTTTAGTTTTCTTTCTTATGTTTTTATCTAGAATACACTAAAACAATTATTCATTATTTTTATTAATATGTCATTCATTCGTGTTCCACAGTACCTCTAGGTGTGAGAGTGAGTGTGAATGGTTGTGTGTGCATTGGCTTTATGACGGTCTGACGAGCTGTTCAAGGTGTACCCTGCCTTCACCCCGTATGTATTGATACCTAGACGGCATTCTGGTGGTTTGTGATAATCGAAAATACTACGACCCGATATATTTTATAATTTTTTTTCTTTATTTTTCATGTTTCTGCGAATCATAGCCAGTTCATGTTTTGCTCCTATTTGAGTTCTACAGTTCGGTTAAAAGCGATACATTATTCTTGGGAATTTGCATACCGGACCTGATTGGTTTTTGCGTTTGCTTTTTAGGATGGTATGTAATTCTTACGGGACGCTTTTCTCTGAAAATACTGGGGAAAGAATTTCCTGAGAAATGATGTGAAGCCAGTGGATGCAAATTATATATTATAATTATATACTTTATATAAAAAGAGAATCACATCCAAAATGTAAAAGTGCTCGACTCCAGTTCTACAGTAAGTAGAGAACAACAAAAACTTATTTTCTCCCATCTTGAGCATGAGTCAATACTTTTCCCTCTCTTTCTAAAACAGGGCATTGGAGTGTCGCAAGCAGATTGACACACAAATTCAGTTTGTTCAACCTGTCACAATAAATTATTAGCCGGATGTTGCAGAAGCAGCACTTTCCCCTCTTTACACCCCCCCACCCCCCCCCCCCCCACTTCCATCTCTCCCGCTCTCTCTCTCTCTCTCTCTCTCTCTCTCTCTCTCTCTCTCTCTCTCACACACACACACACACACACAAACAAGCACAAAAATCCTCACCAGTCCACCCCCCACCAAACACACACACAGACACACACACACAGCCAAAAACACTGAGAAGATTACAATAGGCTGATTTCCTTTGTGGTCAGGCCCATTAGACACACCCCACTCTGCTGGCAGGTACAATACTGCTGAGCTCCCATGATAAGTGTGTGTGTGTGTGTGTGTGTGTGTGTGAGAGAAAGAGAAAGAGAGAGAGAAAGAGAGAGAGATAGAGTTGAAAAATGTGCATGGTGTGACTGTTAACAATGAAAAACAATTACAGTAAACGCTGACAAGCATCTGTCATTGTAAGATCTTGGAGTGTACTGTTTCACAGAACAGC
This sequence comes from Neosilurus hyrtlii, assembly GCA_028564935.1. NCBI lineage: Eukaryota > Metazoa > Chordata > Actinopteri > Siluriformes > Plotosidae > Neosilurus > Neosilurus hyrtlii. The sequence goes on along the minus strand of JAOUQZ010000017.1, from coordinate 3,193,856 downwards.
GTAACCTAATCGAGTTCGCATTGTGTGTGCATGTGTGTACTTCTGTGTACAAGTGTGTACCATTAAACATTCACAAAAGAGTCACCGAAAACACTTAACAACTGCCATAGAATAACTCATGAATGATTAATGATTTTACTTTATTAATAATAAGACTTTATTAATGCATGAGCTCATTTCAGGTGGGAGTTTCCCAGTAAAGCATCGATACGTTAAAAAAATGCAACAATAGAATAAAAAATAAAGTGCACACAACAAAAGGTCCCAACTCAGTCAGCTATTATGATGAAGGAATTATTATTGGGTGCTTAAATAAAATTCCTCAAGTCATGTGATCTCTTTAAACATTTTCTAAATCTTGAGCAAATACCAACAAATTATAAATTACGATGAACAGACTTCTACAAACTCAGGAGTTTAGTACTAAATGTATTTGTGGATATTTTATGAAGAATAAAACATGACAAGACATGCTGTTATTCGTCAGTAATCAACAGCCGGGTCATGTAACCCACCAAGCTTGAAATTGATTTTCTTTTTTGAAAACATCGTGACCCAAGTCATTTATTTTACTCTTCTTATACCGCGAGATTCCTACGCCTGCATTTTACTGAGTTCAAGAAAGACATGTCATGCGTCCGTGCAACAGGTCTGTACATGTTATCAATTATGTTACAGCAGCTATACGTACATGTTCTTTCACTTTCTCTTGACATTAATAAGACAGAAAAAATGCTGCTTGTTAAGTTCTCAAGAAAAAAAAAATCACAAAGCTTCCTGTATATGAGGTTTTCCATGACTGGAAAACTTTTACAGCTCTGCTGGCACTGGAGACTCCTTCCAAAAAAAGCATTCAGTGAGCGCAGACCTCCACCAAGGCTTTACCATTCTGTCGTCTGTAAGATAATTAAGTGAAGAGTTTTGACTACTGTACGTTTGAATTCCTTGACCATGAAAACATCCTGATCTGATGAAATTTTGCAGAGTATAAACCTCCTCTCAATCCTTCTAGGGTCAGAGGCTGGAGCCTATCTCAACCGAATCTGGACGAAGGCGGGGTACATCCTGAACAGCTCGCCAATCCACCGCAGGGCCAACACACACACACAACCATTCACACTCACATCCACATTTAGGGGTGAATTGGAACATGCCTAACACGCATGTCTGTGGACTGTGGGAGGAAACCGGAGTACCTGGAGGAAACCCACACAAGCATGAGGAGAACATGCAAACTCCACTCAGAAACACCCTTTGCTGAGGTTGGGATTTGAAACCAGGACCTTTTTGCAGTGAGTCATATGTACTCGCCACTACACCACATCTTGTATAAGCTTATGAACCTGTTAAACTGGAATTTTTTTTATGTTAATCAAATTTAAGCAAATCAAACCTTCTGATCTTAAATATTCATTTCATATTCCCTTTAAATCTGATGTATTTTCACAAAGATGTAACTTTTTTAATTAGATTTTTAAAAAATATTTCATATTAATTTTTTTGTGGTTCATCAGTGTTTGGATTCATAAAATTAAAAGCGAACAACGCTGGGTGATCACCTACCCATCATAAAAATTTCCGATTGATCTTTCAACAAGTAGCTTGATTGGGGAGAATTAGCCTAATATCCATTAATTAATAGTAATAAAACATGCAAAACTCCACAGAGAAACATCCGCACTGAGCCCAGGACTCGAACCCAGGACTTTCTTTCCATGAGGCAGACATGTTAACCACTACACCACTGAGCCGCCCTAAACGACCACATAATCCTTTTATCTTTCGACTGATGAGCCTCAATCAGTCAGAGGTGTTGATTATGTTCCCACAATAGCACACCCCGTGTTTAATTCCTTCTTCACCAGTAAGATGGAATCCTGAACTAAAATCCCAACAGAAATTACAAATAATTATCAAGCTCAGAGTCTGTGAGCTTTAAGAACCTATTAAACCATAGTTAAAGTTTTGTTCACCAGAAGGACATGAAATCAAATCCCCCAAAACTGATAGCTACTGTACGGCCCTTAATCCGTAATTACTTATCTGAAAGCCAGGATTATAATCTGCCTCATGTTGGTGAGAAGGATTTGGGGTTTTAAAGGATTTCTGGTAAATTGATGACGCTGCAAAAGTGATATCTCAGCAAGTGAAAATATCTCGATCGAATTCATCTTAATTTAATTAGTATAAATTAAATATAAAGCTAATTACAAAATTCAAAAGCTTTAACCCATTTAACTTTGCTTGGTTGTAGAAACACGTCTGAAATTAGAAACACTGTCCGTCTATAATAATCAAGAATGTTTAAAACTTTTTAAAATAGTGGATTTAATTTTGATTTTTAATTTATAAACACTGGATACGTTAAACATTTTGAAAATATTTTCAAAAGATTAATAAATTGACTGGCTGATTAATGAAGTAATTAACGTGGACAGAAGCTAAGTTATTATATGATGTGTATGATTTCTCTACTTGTTTTCATTTAATTCACATCTGGGGTATAATTTGTACCAAATCATTCACACAATTTCTTCCAGGATCAATAAAGTATTCTGATTCTGATTTAGCACGGAGCCAATAAAACATTCCTTTTCTAAGCTGCTTACATTAACAGCATTTGGCAGATATTCTTATCCAGAGTGACATACATCTATCCATTAATATACACAACTGAGCAATTGGGGTTAAGGGCCTTGCTCAGACCCAACAGTGGCATGTTGGTGGGACTGGGGCTTGAACTGGATTAGTAATCCAGAGCCTTAACCACTGAGCCACCTGTAACCCACCCCATGTTTAATCCTAATTAGGGTCGTGGGGAGGCTGGTGCCCATCTCAGCTGACTCTGGGTGAGGGTGGTGTACACCCTGAACAGCTAGCCAGACCATCACAGGGCCAACACACACACACACACACACACACACACACACACACACACACACACA
>JAOUQZ010000017.1:3155748-3166247 GCA_028564935.1 Neosilurus hyrtlii | reverse complement strand
CACACACACACACACACACACACACACACACACACACACACACACACACACACACACACACACACACACAGTAACTGCATCCCTCTATAATCAAGAGGCAGATAAGGCAGGAAGAGGTTGAAACCAGAAGAAGCCTCACATATGGTTTCTAACACCAAAATTAGGATTAGAAAAAGATTTAGATTCTCTTCTTAAACCTTCCATGAATTTATAAGCTTCTTAAAACCACACAAGTTGAAAATGACACGTGATGAGGGATGTTTATGTCAGTAACTGTGGAAGAACCAGGAAGAGCAATCTGAGTCAAAGACATACAAATTCAAGAATTAATCATCGTATTCAACTTCTTTCAAACATTAACTAAATTGCTTCGGATCTTCATTTTCAATTCAAATCGTTTCAAACGAGGGTTTGTCTTATGATGATAATGATGATGATGATAATGATGAACAATTTGAAAATGCCTGTGTTTAACTAGGGCGGCACGGTGGTGCAGTGGTTAGCATGTCCGCCTCACAGCAAAAAGGTCCTGGTTTCGTCTCCCCGGGCTCATCAAAGGTGTTTGTGTGTGGAGTTGGCATGTTCTGCCATGTCTACATGGGTTTCATCCCGGTACTCCGGATTCCTCCTACAGTCCAAACACATGCACAGTACACTCACTGGCTGTTCCAAATTGCCCCTAGGTGTGAGTGTGATTGGTTGTGTGTATGTGTGTTTGTTGCCCTGCAATGGACTGACAAGCTATTCAGGGTGTACCCCGCTTTCGCCCAGAGCCTCCCCACGACCCTAATAAGATTAAGAGGTTTGTAAAATGAATGAATGAAAGAAAGTGTTTAAGCATCACAGATATCATTAGATGATTAACAGGGGAGTTGCAGTCAAACTCTGATCCATGGAGGACAATCAAAGTTTAATCTCCGACGATACTGAGACAATTTTACACAGAGTCAAAAAGAACTGAGCTTCCGGCTCTTTCTTCCTTTTTTTTACATGCATGTGACACGTAGGTGCAGGAGAAGATAATACAGGAAAAGTAATGTTTCCATAGAATCGAACAAAAGAAGTTTCTGCCCCGGCTCCTTTTTTAAAACTTTATTGTCATGTGTTCCTCCGCAGCATCTCTCATGTGAACTCCTTCAACTTTATTATCAAGCACACCTTCCCATACACTCAGCGTACAGCACTACTGGCACTGTGCCCTCACAACCAAGTCCTCTTCTAACCTCTTGGTATTTTTTGTAAAGTCACTCTGTATAAGAACATCAGTCGGATCACTCAGCGTCGATGTAAATGCAAAGACCCCCAGGTCAGCAGCAAGGTCAGGAGCGTGTTCTCGTGGGAAAGGGGCAGGCCGATACTCCCGCAGCCGGGACACAGAGGTGGAATCCCGTTATTCCAGTTCCTGTTCTCTCCCTGCACTCCGAGTCCTGATCCTAACGTGTTCGGACTCGCCTGTGGGAAGGCTCGCACGAGGACTAGAACACGAGTGTCTCGGAATGGTTCATGTCGGTGCTAGCAGCGTCCTATAAGCAATGCGATCATCGATATCAAAGTGCCACGTCATCCTATTATGCCATCCTTTGTTTGTTCGAGGGGAAAAAATGCCTTTTGTACAAAAGGTTCGAAGAAACAGTCCGATTCCTACCCTGCCACAAAACTCATATCAAAAAGCACAAGATTCAATTTGTTTAAAATTTGCAAATATTACCAGATAAATTTTGATTATATTTTCATAAATATATTTTTTTCCCACAGTACAGAGCGTGAGTTTAATCCTACCATTTCTCTGGAGGTGTTTTCAAAACAGCAGACTTGCTTAGCTACATTATTACATACAGGTACACCTGCCCTGTTTTTTTTTTTTGTTGTTTTGTTTTTTTGTCTCCCTCTCTTCCTCTTTTCTTATATCTCTCTTCCTCCCTCCTGCGCTTCTCCTTTCCTCTAAATTCCAGAATCTGAGAGGAAAGCGGGGGCAAACAGGACAGACTGGATTTTACACATGTCGAGTTTTGCCAGATGACAGAAATGAGGCTCCGTCATGCCAAGCACGAGAGGTTCTTGTGCCAGGAGTCTTCTCACATCAGCCACTGTTGCATAAGATTGCTTGGAAGAGAAACACTCCTAAAAAATACTCCTTGTTTTTGTTTTTTCCTGCTCGTATAGAGCGTTTCATCTTTGATTAATCCAAACAAAACATATCTTAAGAAGAAGAAATAAAGGAAGGAAGAATGACATTTATAGATATGTACTTTCATTCGCTTGTTCATTCATTTTATACACGGCTTGGTCCTATTAGGGTCGTGGCGAGACTGGAGCCTATCTGGGCTGACTTTGGGTAAGGGTGGGCCTGAACAGCTCATCAGACCATCACAGGGTCAACACTCACACAAGCATTCACACTCACACCCTGGGGTGATTTAGGAAAGCTAATTAGCCTAATGGGGATGTCTTTGGAGGAAACCCATGCAAGGGGAGAACATACATGTTGATCACTATGCCACCATGCCATGACCCCCCCCCCGCCCCCCGATTTATCCCCCCCTAATTTTTAGTCATATCCAGTTCCCACCAATCAAGTGTTGCCTGACCACCAACAAAGGAGGGGTGTAATCCTGAACTTGCCCCCTCCATGACATGCGAAGCCTCTTTATGAACAGCTGAGGATGCGCACTTGGGGTCGTCCTAACACACACGGAGGGAAAGCTCTGTCCGCCTCTTTTGTACAAATGAGCTCACAGAAGCCGATGGATTGGCTGGTGATCGCAGTGATTGACAGGGGAGCAGCGTACCCTCCCACCCATGAGAGCTCGGCCAATCAAACCCTTGTTTGCAGGGTTCTGGGTAAATCCTGGAAAGATTTCTCCAGATAAACATCCTGAAAAACAGTAGCATGCACTTGGATTAAAGCCTTAAAGACAACAACCAGCCAAGAATTTTAGATATGGGGTCAGGAAATCTGATACAGGAAATTAAATTAGGAAGGCGCAGGAATCACGTCTAGGATCGAAGAATGGCTGAACGGGTATCTGAATCGATTGCCTTAAGATGAATCAATAAAACCTTCTTGTGTCTCCCAGGATATATTATTTATTTCTTCTTTAATTAGACTGCACACATACATGGACCAGTTCCAGTATACTTTACCGGTACTTCTTGATACTGCAACTGGATTTCCCAAATCTCCAGCCAAAATCCTGGTTTTCACAGTAACAGCCCAGACCTGAGGGGTGATGATATTGGCTGATGTCCCAGACAGGGCCTGTATTAATTGTTGTGTACCATGTAGCCCTCATCTCCTGAGGCCTTTATAGGAGAAGCATTGTCCCATTTCTACTGTCAGTCAAATGTTCGACAGCTGTGCTGGGTAAGTGATTAATGATCAGAACAACTTTAAATCATCGCAGAACTACAGTGGTGATATGATCGGAATAAGAATATTAATCCTAGCCTCAAGGCTGAGGACTCAGTTCATGTCAGCTGCATGGAGGTCTTCACCCCAGCACTGCTATGAAGTGGTGATAAAATGATTTTCTAAACTGTTGTAGGAAAGCCATAAACAAGCCACTGGTGGGATACGGCTTGGTAGCAGTACCAAGAGTTAATTATTATTTTTGTCTTACAGGACATTCCAAAGTGCTTTATTTATTTTATAACGCTCTAATTTACGAGGGAATCTTCTCATTTTCAATTTTATTTACAAACCGAATTTGAGCTTTTTTTCCACTGCACTATATAAAAAACAGAATTTGTTAAGTTAGTGAGGGAGTTCTTTGCTTTCCAACAGGGGACCAATCATTCGTCACACACCAGTCACTCGTCACCTATCGGTCATCAGTCACCTACCAGTTACCAGTCACTGGTCACACACCATGGCTTCTACATAAACCTTTAAACATTTCTTCTGAATGACAAGCTGAAGAGTTATTTTTAAATTCGTCGCAGGACAACACACACGTACAATAATTCACAGTCACACTCACACCAAGGGGCGATTTGAAACAGCCAATCTGCCTACTGTGCATGTTTTTGGACTGTGGGAGGAAACCCACACAAGAATGGGGAGCACATGTAAACGCCACACACAGAAACCCCAAGCACGGGAATCGAACACAGGACCTTCTTGCCGTGTGGTGTACGTGCTAACCACTACAGCACCGTGATGCCTATTTTTAAATTTGACATTAAAAACAATGTATAATAATAATAATAATAATAATAATAATTCCTACACTGTTTTTAATCTTACATTTTTTCTGCTGCAAGGAAAAATGAAGATGAAGATGAAGCCTTGTTTAATGGAAAACACACACACACACACACCCACTCAAAATCCCCTTGCACTCTTACTGATTAATCCAGATGGTGTTAAAAATTTAACCAAACACGTTAAGAGACATTTTAACTTCAGCAAAAGGAGTTCCCTCTTTAGTAGGTAAAATATAAGTGATACACCTTTGTTTTGCACCCACACACACACACACACACACACACACACACACACACACACACACACACAAACACACCTGGCAGCCCTGCCTTTTACCTTATTGACACACACTCTCTCAGATCACTTATTTGCATAAGCATTTGCAAGTCAAACGAGTTTCTCAGTGTGGATGAGCAGGGGTCCCACACTGCATGTTCCAGCACAACCTATCCCCGCTCATGCCAACAATAACTTTATGAGACCAAAAAACCCCAAAGCCCACAGAAGCAACACACAACCCGAAAAAAATAAACTATACGCCAACAAAGCAAACCAAATACACACATTGTGTAACCACGCAAACCACAAATGCACCCTCATTAAACAAAAAGTGCTGAAATCCAGGGCCACAAAAAAAACCCCATAAAAAACATGGCACGAGAGTTGAAATTGAGGAGTTGTAGGATAAGGTGCATGAACAGTCCAGGAGAGTACATGGTAACCACATAACGTGGAGTTTGATTATATCGGGAGTTGTACAAAATCTTGTTCCTGATTGCTCAGGTGGTTTTGTTCTTTTAGGTTCGTTCTTTCTTTCTTTCACTCCCTTTGTGTGGTGAGGGAAAAGGGCGAGGGAACACATTCCTCTTGGTGCCTAAAATGTTCTCGTCCGAGATCTTTTGGATTGCTGTACTAGGAGTGGGCCGAAACCGGCGACGACGTGACTGAACGTGTAAAAGAAGTGCATTTCAGTTTCTGCCTCGCAAAAAAAAAAAAACACACAAACACACGCGTGCACTCGCCTTTTTGGATCTTGTGCACCTGGCTGACACACGACCACCTCACGAACACACCTTCGCCCAGAATCCCTTCATTTGCACATGAATTTGCAAGTCAAATGATACGCCAGGTTCCTGATGCCAACTCAAGGGTCGTGGAATGTGAGTTCCCTCCTAAATCTCCACTGATATGCAACACACACCCACACACACTCACACACATAAACACACAAATAAACGATACACTGTGTTCCCTGGCAAAGGTAAATGAATACCTGTGCAATACATAAAAACTACAAACATGGTCCTTTTAACAAAACCATGTTGACATAGCTGTGTATTTGCACAGAATAATAATATGATGCACATCATTTTAAGTCCAAATGTCAGACACAAGGATAGAGATATTTATTTAACCATTTATTATTATTATTATTATTATTATTATTATTGTTATTATTATTATTATTATTATTATTTCATGGGGATGTTTGTAGCTGCTCTCCATGAAATAATAATAATAATAATTGTTTGAGGTTAACAAGGTTAAAGTTAGCATTTGATTTAACACTGGTAGCGTAAGTGCATAGCATTTATTAGCTGCTATTAGATAATTATGGGTTGGCACAGTGGTGAAGTGGTTAGCATGTCCACCTCACAGCAAGAAGGTCCTTGAGTCGAGTCCCAGGCTTGGGTGTATTTATGTGGAGTTTGCATGTTGTCCCCATTCATGAGTGGGTTTCCTCCAGGTACTCCAGTTTCCTCCCACAGTCCAAAGACATACACATTAGGCTGATTGGCTCTTCCGATTTGCCCTTAGATGTTAGTGTGCTGGTACTGCAATGGACTGGGGAGCTGTTCAGAGTGCACTCCACCTTCACCCAGAGTCAGTCTCCTCCGACCCTTGTGGTTTGACAAATGAATGAATGAATGAATGGATGGATAGTTTTGTCATTGGAGGGTCTTCAGAAAAATACAGAGATAGTGTGTGTGTGTGTGTGTGTGTGTGTGTGTGTGTGTGTGTGTGTGTGTGTGTGTGGGACAAAGAGGAAAAAGAGCAAAAGAGCAGAAGTGAGAGAGAGAGTTATCATTTGCAATGAAGATTATGAGTCGGTACGGCGCTCCTTTAATCATTGTTCTCCCCTGAGGCCTCGAGGCTCCATCACACATTATGAAGGGAACATTAGAACAGCTGTGAAGTGGCCAGACGAGCTGAATTTAAGGTAATTTGCCCCAAAAGATAGCACTGCTAATAAGTGATATACAAACTAGTTAGAATTATTCAAATCATCATTTTGTTGATTGATGTTTTATGTCAAATCCTTTATTTATTTTATTTCTGCTTTCACATGCTGCTGTGTGAGGAGGACGACTGGGGTGCTACCTGTGTTTTTATGAAGGCAAAATAAATATAAAAGACATTTGAAACATAATATATAAAGGATAATATTGTCCTTCTCAGCAATAGGATGCTGAGGTATGTGCACATTTCGGATATATGACGTATTTAATATTTAAATGTACTGATTAATAGAAAAATGCTTTGAAAGAAAAAAATCATAATAATAAGATAAAGGAAGATGAAGGAATCGTAAAAATTATGTCAGTCAGTCGTCTTCTTCCGCTTGTTCCAGGGTCGGGTCGTGGGGGCAGCAGCCTAAGCAGTGAGGTCCAGACGTCCCTCTCCCCGACCACTTCCTCCACCTCTTCCGGGGGGGAACACCGAGGTGTTCCCAGACTAGGCGAGAGACGTAGTCCCGCCAGCGTGTTCTGGGTCGACCCCGGGGCCCCTCTCAACGCAGCGGTTCTACTCCGAGCTCCTCCCAGATGGCCGAGCTTCTCACCCTGTCTCTGAGGGTACAAAATATGCCAACAGAGTTAATAGCTGTGAGAATTGGACACATTTCCTCTTCGATACATGACTGATTATGGAAACACAGTCAGCACAGACGATCTGAGAAATAATGTACTAAAAAGAAATTCACGCTTTATTTAATTACTTTAATGAAGATTTTATCCCTGGTGAAAGATTATATCAGTACTTCAAATGTACAGAGCATGTCTGCAGAGCTTTTAACAATACCATCACTAAGAAATTGCTGTTTGCTAAAGCTAACAGCACACATATCACTGGGGTATTGCTGGTATGTTGCAAATCACAGTTGAGCAAGCTAAAAGAGTCAAAATAGAGTTGATTTCGAGGAGGTATTAGCAATAGCTTTTAACCTGACTCGATAATGCCAGCGCCATTAAACTCTTAATATGATCATGAGAGGTTCGTTCTCATTACCATATTTGGATACAGAATGATGCACCATCAACAATGCACCAGTTTGTACAGAAAATAGAATAAAACTGTTAGCAATTTGAGGACCACACTGGAATTAAGTGTGTTTATTGCATGCTTTTTTGTGTTATCCTTTGTGATAGTTAAATATGTATTTTAATGTATACATATACATGTATGATTTTTACCCAGTAAACTCAATTCATTCATTCATTTACGGAGCCTCTTAATACTTCTAGGGTCATGGGGAGGCTGGGAGGCGGGGTACACCCTAAACAGCTCGCTAGTCCAGGGCATTCTCACTCACATGAATTTGGAACAGCCAATTAACCTAATGTGCATGTCTTTGGACTGTGAAAGGAAACCGGAGTACCCAGAGGAAACCCACGGTAGTACAGGGAGAACATGCAAACTCCACACAGAAACGCCCACACCAAGCCCAGGACACAAACCCATGGCCTTCTTGTGAGGCAGATGTGTGCTTATCATATATTAATAATATTAAATATTTATTCACCTCAGACTCAGTGGATGTCACTTTCTGTCTCAATGATCCATTTCAGGAATTATTCACTACACTTCAGGTTTGGTTTATACGTGACCATTTTTCCATTCTTCCACACTCAGTCCTTAAAGTTGATGTGTTGGACGCAGGAAAAATGACCGTGTGTATGGGTTTAAGTGACTTTGATAAGGATTGTGATGGTTAAACAACTGGGTCTATTTGTCTCCGAAACAACAGATTTTGTGGGGTGTTCCTGATATGCAGTGGTAAGGTGGTCCAAGGAAGGCGTGTTATGCTTTTCCAAGGTTCACTGATGCATGTGAGGAGTAAAGGCGAGTAAGTCTGGTCTGATTCTACAGAAGAGCCACTGTAGCACAAACTGATGAAACTGTTACTCCTGGCTATGATGGACAGTGCATTACAGCTTGCTGTGTATAGAGTGTCCAGCTGCAGATCATTCAGGTGGTGTTAATGTTATGGCTGATCAGTGTATAGTCATTCTCTTTCCTTCATTTATCTTCTGGTACTTTGTGGGGTCAGTGTGGATATGTTGAGGAAGTCCTTCCTCAAGGATCCAACACTGGCAGCTTTGCTGTGCTTGGTCAAGAACCACTGACCCTCTGATCATTAACTCCAAGCCTTAAGCTGGTAAGATCCTTCAATCGTATTATTTTTTTAATGAATTTTTCCTCACATTTAAAGCATCCTTTTTTCCATGAATTGTCTACTGTCTTAAAATAATAACCAGTTCTGCTACGTGACATGTTCAACAGGAGGGCAGCACAATAGCGCAGTGGTTAGAACGTGGTTAGAACCGCAAGAAGGTCCTGGGTTCGTGTCCCTGGCTCAGGAGTTTCTGTGTGGAGTTTGCATGTTCTCCCTGTGCTTGCGTGGGTTTCCTCCAGGTTCCCCGGTATCCTCCCACAGTCCAAAAACATGCACAGTTGACTGATTGACTGTTTCAAATCACCCCTAGGTGTGAGTGTGGATGGTTGTGTGCGTTGCCCTGCGATGGTCTGCCAAGCTGTTCAGAATGTACCCCGCCCTCGCCCAGAGTCGGCTGAGATGGGCGCCAGCCTCCCTGCGACCCTAATTAGGATGAAGTGGCTTAGAAAATTTATGAGTGAACGAATTAATGTTCAACAGCAGGGTGGCGCAGTGGTGTAGTGGTTTGAGTCCCAGGCTCAGGAGTTTTTGTGTGGAGTTTGCATGTCCCGCCGTGCTTGCGTGGGTTTCTTCCATGTACTCCGGTTTCCTCTCACAGTTCAAAGACATATACATTGGGCAAACTGTTTTTTCCAAATTGACCCTAGGTGTGAGTGTGAATGTGTGTTGTCCTGGCGAGCTGTTCAGAGTGTAACCTGCCTTCGTGCAATGTTGTCTAAAATAGGCTCTAGTCCCCCTGCGACCGTATTAGGATTAGGCAGTTTGGCAAATTAGTGAGTTAATAATGAGTGAGTGGTGTTCAACAGGAAGTTGCCTCTAGTTTCTTAAAGATCATCAGAAGAATGAGTATTGTGGATTACAGTGGGGCATAAAAGTATTTAGTCAGCCACCAATTGTGCAAGTTCTCCCACTTAAAAGATGAGAGAGGTCTCCAATTTTCATGAGAGACAGAATGGGGGGAAAGAATCCAGGAAATCACATTATAGGATTTTTAATGAATTCAAAATATATTCAAAATAAAAATAAATTCCTCGTTAAAATAACTATTTGGTCACCTACAAACAAGCAAGATTTCTGGCTCTCACAGACCTTTAACTTCTTTAAGAGGCTCCTCGGTCCTCCACTCATTACCTGTATTAATGGCACCTGTCTGAACTCGTTATCAGTATAAAAGGCACCTGTCCACAACCTCAAACAGTCAGACTCCGAACGCCACTATGACCAAGACCAAAGAGCTGTCAAAGGACACCAGAAACAAAACTGTAGACCAGGCTGGGAAGACTGAATCTGCAATAGGTAAGCAGCTTGGTGTGAAGAAATCAACTGTGGGAGCAATTATTAGAAAATGGAAGACATACAAGACCACTGATAATCTCCCTCGATCTGAGGCTCCACGCAACATCTCACCTGAGGGGGGCCAAAATGATCATGAGAACGCTGAGCAAAAATCCCAGAACCACATAGGGGGACCTAGTGAATGACCTGCAGAGAGCTGGGACCAAAAGTACCAAAGGCTACCATCAGTAACACACTACGCCACCAGGGACTCAAACCCTGCAGTGCCAGTCGAGTCCCCCTGCTTAAGCCAATAAACTTGTCATGTTTGGAGGAGAAAGAATGATGAGTTGCATCCAAAGAACACCACACCTACTGTGAAGCATGGGGGTTGAAACATCATGCTTTGGGCTGTTTTTCTGCAAAGGCTCCAGGACGACTGATCCGTGTAAAGGAAAGAATGAATGGGGCCATGTATCGTGAAATTTTGAGTGAAAACCTCCTTCCATCAGCAAGGGCACTGAAGATGAAACGTGGCTGGGTCTTTCAGCATGACAATGA
>JAOUQZ010000017.1:3118627-3137299 GCA_028564935.1 Neosilurus hyrtlii | reverse complement strand
GTGGGGGGGTGGGGGGGGGGGGGGGGGGGGGGGGGGAACTGAATGACTGTGTTTGGAACACCTTATGAAGCCTTTGCTTTTCTTTGTAAATCTACCGGTAAACGATATAATTTATGCGCACAGCCTTGAAACGATTGGTGCAGTCAGTTTACGGCAAAACAACTGGTAGGCACGCTGTCGCGATTTCCGGTTGACCCCACTCGTGACGTCATCGCGCGGCTCGTATGCCTGTAGTTCTCGGGTCTCGGCTGCATGTTTATACGCTTCCGCTCGACAGATGGCGCCGGTGAGTCAGAAGGCGCTGTGGCTGCGCTGAGCCCTGCATGAAGCCGATGCGCCGAAGAAGTGACAGCAGCAATATGGCGGGATGCATGAAAACCAAGGAAGAGTTTCAGTTTGTGAATGTTAGAACAAGAAGCGTTGCGTTTATCCTTTTATTTTTACCTCAGCTTTTTGAGTTCTCTTTCGGTAAATATGTCTGTACATCTGTAGAACTATTACTAACGGCTAGAATTCGTATAATTAATGAAATAACTGGAGGGTTTTACAGCTATAGGAGACTAACCTTCATCTGTTTCCAGTTGTTGATGTTTGTTACTTGATTCTGCTGTAAAATTCTTAATGTTTTTATTTGGGTAAAATCCAAAGATGAAAGTGTTTCTTGGATATGTTTATTTAATCACAGTAGTCACACGAGCCTCTCTGCTTGTTTTTGATCAGCTACACGCAACATTATCAACATTAAAGATGGACAGGAGGTGAAACTGCTTGCAGCTGGACACTTCTGCTACCTCAACCCAACCCCTGCGCCTGGATGGAGGGAAACCTGGACAAGGATCCTAGTAAGATTATTTACTGATTAATCCTATTAGGGACGTGGGGAGGCTGGAGCCTATCTCAGCCGACACCGGGCGAAGGCGGGCTCTACCCTGAACAGTTTGTTAAACCACAACAGGGCAACACAACCATTCACACTCCCAACTAGGGGCAAATCGGAACAGCCGATGTGCATGTCTTTGGACCGTGGGAGAAAACCCCCAAAAGCACAGAGAGAACATTCAAACTCCCTACCGAATCGCACAAGGCTGGGACCCCCGGACCTCCTATATTTACATTAATTCCTTTGGCCACCTGATATCCAAGTGTGTTTATTTCTGTTGACATCATTGATGTATAAAAAAGTCCAGGTAATGCTTAAAAATCAGCCATAGTTTTCCAAATTACATGAATTAACAAGATGCCTGTTTTTGCTCCAAAATGTACACAATAAATGAGATACTTGGTACTTGTCATCCTTCTTCCCCTTTCTTCTTCTAACATGTCTGTCTGTGTGCATGTCTATGTGATTGTGTGTCTATGGATGTACCTGTGTGTGTGTGTGTGATGCTTGCCAGGTGAAAGTGTGGAGCTCCAAGGAGCTAAAAGTGACGGTTGTAAAGGATGAAGAGGAGCTGGCGGAGCTGGAACATTTTAGTTTTTGGTCCTTGGTGCAGCACTGGATCCATGAGCAGACTAACGAGACCAGCCTGAACATCAACATTTTTAACCAGAAGACCTGCTTCCGTGTGGACCCTTCAGATCCCTTAGTGTCCTACACAGTAAAATCCACCCGAAGTGAGTCTGGCATACGTATTACATCAGAACACTAGATCTGACAGGAATGAAGCGCTCACTTACTCTTGTGTTTGTGTCATGTAGAATTTGACATCTACCTGTTTGTGGTCTTCCTTTCTGGAGTCCTGCTGTTTTTCTTTGCAGATTTACTCAGCAGGTAATCTCACTGAACACGACAGATTTAGGTGTCATATGGAGTCATTAAAAGGCTGGTTTGTGATCATTATTTACAAATAAATGTGCCGTACTAACAAATATACTGCATCTGGTTATTTCCTGTGCCTTGTAGTCACTTCTGACTGGATTACAATCAAAACATATTGTTGTGGTTGGGCGAAAGTAGCTGTATGTGTCCTCTTCAGTAAGGAGCTGCATTAACTTGAACATTCTGTGTCGTTGTTCTGTTAAAGGAGTCAGTTGTTCTACTACTCAGCAGGAATGAGTACAGGCATGATAGCTTCCCTCATCATCCTTATCTTTATCCTGGGACGTTTTTTGCCAAAGGTCAGACTCAACACATGACTGTCTTTTCCACTTACGTTAGTCTGCTTTATCTTTAAAGTTTTATTTATTTAACTCCGATTAAGATTCTGTTATTAAGAGTCTTTTTAGATAAAGTATTTTTCTTTTTGCTTTGTGTGTCCAATAGAAAAGTCCTTTCTACATGCTGATAGTGGGGGGATGGTCCTTCTCTTTGTACGTGATCCAGCTTGTGTTTAAGAACCTGCAACTCATCCTCAAAGATCACTGGCACCTGGCTGTCGGTAAGTCTGTGACATACTCTGTGTACTCTGATCTTAGTACATACTACACAGGAAGGGTGCAATCAGACTAGTTCGCTGCCTCGGCGGAGTTATTTATTTATATGATTATTTGGAGATGGTGAGGAGGATGTCACTAAATACAATAATCCCAAGATGGAATGTTCAGGGGACATTTCGATTCAGTGCCTGAGGCCAATAATCCTTTTAGTATATGATACATTTACATTTTTGGCAGATGCTTTTATCCTGAGTGACTTACATTTATCTTTATCATGACAGAAATAGAGGGTTAAGGGCCTTGCTCAAGGGCCCAACAGTGGCAGGTTGGTGGTATGAACCCCTGACCTTCAAGTTCAGGCAGTGAGGAGAGAAATAGAAAAAATGACTTTGTGATTGTAGTTTTTTTTCTGTGCATGACTTTAATACGATGATGTATTCCATAGGCTACATCGCAGTCGTGGGGTTTGTGAGCTTCGCGGTGTGTTACCATCACGGGCCACTGGTGGAGGAGCGCAGTATTAACATCCTGTCCTGGACACTGCAGATATTCGGCATGCTGCTGATATACGCCGGCATTCAGGTCCAGCAGGTGGCACTAGCAATCATGGTGGCTGCTTTCTGCGCAAAGAACCTGGAGTACCCAGTGACCATGGCATTCAGTCTGTATGAGTGAGTGTCGTGTATGAAGTTGTGAAGCATTTATTTGTGTCATTTGTTTTATTTATTTCTTTCGAAGTGTCCGAGCTTAATATCACTTCCTGATCTTTGCTGTTTTAAAAGTAATTTGTGTTCGTGTCGCTGAAGGAAGATGAAGTCGAAGCTGCACTGGAAACCGAAGCCTCGCCGCCTGTTGACGGAGGAGGAGTACCTAAAACAGGCGGAGGTGGAGACTCAGAAAGCGCTGGAAGAGCTGAGGAAGCACTGCAGCAGTCCTGAATTCAACACCTGGAAAACTGTGTCCAGATTGCAGTCTCCAAAAAGGTTAAAACAAATCCACAACATCAGCACAACATTATACACGGCACGTTATTATTAACTACAGCGCGCCATCGCCATGGGATTGTTAGGACAAACTTCAGCAACATCACAACATTGATTTCCACCCAGTGTCGGGTTCATCTGAACCTCTCCATAAAGTCTTCTCCAGCACATCCCCAAAACTTTCAGTAGGGTCAGGACTCTGGACTTTAAGGTTAGGACTCTGGGGTGCCAGATGTGAAAATTATTCCTCATGCATCAGCTGATTTCATTTTACTGCTGCTTAGTGTTGCTGAGCCTCGACCTGACCAACTGGAGCAACAATGCTTTGATCAAGGCTAAACGTGCTCACAAAATATTAAAGTGGGGGAATTGTATCAGAAAAAATGCATTAATATAATTAAACCAGTGATTTGAATTAAAGTCAGCGCTACTGTTGCCGCTGCTGTTATAGAAGATTAATCAGTGCCTTCTGACCAATCAGATTCGAGCGTTCAACAGCCCTGAGACTATCAGAATCAGATCATGACTGAGATCATGTAATCCCTCTCGTGTTTACTTGTGACAATCATTCAATAATTCATTTTCTTTTCTCACTTAATCCTAATTATGGTCGCAGGGAGGCTGGAGCCCATCTCAGCCAATGTAGGGCGAAGGCTAGATTTAACTATCTGGTCTAATCAACTAACAAGCTAGAGTTTTCTCTCTGACTTATTGGTCTCAGGTTTGCCGAATTCATTGAGGGCTCTCCACATCTCATGCCCAACGAAGTCTCGGTCCATGCCCAGGAATACGGTCTGGGCAGCTCGCTCTTTGAGGACGAGCTGTTCTCTACAGACGAAGAAGACGAGGAAGAGACATGGGAGACCGAGGAGGACGAGAAGCCGAACATGTCTTCACCATGGAGGAACGCAGAGAGAAGGAACTAAGGAGGGGAAATAAAACAGCCGAAGGTGCCAAAGAGCTCCGGACTCTGTGAGCAGATATGTTCCAGGACACGAATGTGAAAACACGAAGCCATACATGAGGAATGACCCAGGAGTGCAGCAATGATCGTATACCAGCTTAGGGACGTCTCGGCACCGGACTTCTCACTGTAAGTTTGTTTTTGATATTGGAGAGGATGAGCAGTGGATTTGTTTTTCCTAAATAAAAAGGGTTAGGAAACCTGATCTGTGCTTATAGCTGAAGAGGATGTCTGCAGGTTGGTGTGTGAACCTCACACCCGCGTCCAGGGTGGTGTTTTGTTTTTTTATAATAGTGCCATTTTTTTTTTGGGGGGGGGGGGGGGGGTTCTTGTTTTGACGGGTTGACCATTTTTATTTTAACTTTGTTTTTGTCTCCGGAGTGCAGTTTATTTGAACAATTAAAGAAAAAGGGAAATGGGTGCATTTTTGTTCGAAGTTTTTTTTTATATGGAGATTTGACTCTTTCTTCTTTTAAACCGTTTAATTTTTTTTCCTATGCACTTTGACGGGATGAGCTCTAGGTGGCAGTAGATTCCTTCCAAAAACATGTGGGTTACAGGATTGCCTCCTGTGTGTGAGAGCTTTCCTATAGAATGTTCCTCCTCTTCCTGTTGTCACAGAAAAAAATGACTGCCTGCTTTCAAGGCTCCCTGAACATCACAGTACTTCCTCTCTGTTCTGTAGCGCTCTCAGGGAGGTAGCCGTCCCTCTAAGTACCCAGCTTCACCTGGTGAGAGGGATAATTATCACACAACCCACACCGTCATCTTTGAATGAGTTGAAAATCCATTATATTACCATTAGTAATATATACTAAAACACGCACGTGATTGGTTTGCTATCTGAGATTAATTTACAATCATGGACTTAAGGTGAGGTGGATGTTGCTGAATAGTCCCGAAAATGGACCATCAATTCCGCAACATGCACCGAGCCAGAGGCGAGTTATAGGTTAAGTCTCCTTCCTCTCTGTTCTGTAGAGCTCTCTTATTAAGGTAGCCGTCCCTCGTCCAAGTATCTAGCTTTTGAGTTACTTTTATATTCTGTCTTTTTATTTATATAGTTTTAATTTTTTTACTTTATATTTTATCTAGATGCTATTATGCTATGCTGTTATGTGCAATATTGAGGGGATTCTGAGTCCAAGAATTTTATGTTCCATTGCTACCTGTACATGACAATAAAAAATTAAATAAACGTTCATTCATTTCATAAGTCACTTAATCTTAATTAAGGGTCGTGAGGAGGCTGGTGCCCATCTCAGCCGACTCTGGGCGAGGGCTGGGTACACCCTGAACAGCTCACCAGGATGTCTCAAGGCAACACTCACAGCTAGGAGCGATTTAGAATAGCCAAATAACCTACTGTGCATGTTTTTGGACTGTGGGAAGAAACCGGAGTACCCGGAGGAAACCCACACAAGCATGGGGAGAACATGCAAACCCCACACAGAAACTCCCCGAGCATTGAACCCATGCCACCTTGCTGTGAGGTGGATGTGCTAAACACTGCACCACCGTGCCACCCAATAAATAAATAATAAAAAGTAAATAAAATCAAGATATTTTTAGTTTATTTTTTTAAAGTGTATTATCTTCTATTTCTCGCCTCAGGCTCGGTGCATGTCGCTGAATTGACGCTCTGTCTCTGGGACTATTCAGCGACAGCCACCTTACCTTCAGTACATAATTGTTCATTTTCCTGAGAGAGCGAACTAATCCGATTTATTATTGCAGTTAATTACCGTGTAGTATCTAATAATTATATAAAATATTTATATACTATGTAAAATATTTTTGTAATCTTCAATCTATATAAGCGGCTGAATGAATGGTGACACCACAGTTACCCTTTTAATGCTTAATCATTGGGTATAAGCAAGAATTTGGAGAGGGGAAAAAAGGGGGTCTTATGCTCGCAGTGGTGCTTCAGGTTCCCACAGGGCTTCTAAATTTGATGTGGTGAGAATGAAGCATACAAATGAACTATCAGTTCCTTAACAAGAGCGGTTGGGGGGGTTAAATAAAATAATAGTTTGTGAAAACTCCCGTCTCCGTCTAAGTGGGTGGTGTCTGATGAGTTAACAAAAATTACTGATTTGCCTAAATTGGATCTGCTACAGACACCATGCTGGTTCTGATCCTAGTTTTAGCAGCCCGGCTGCGGTGTTTTCTTTTCCTCCCCAGGTACTTGCTTTGTCCTTCAGAACTCCTGACCGAACACTTTATCGAACATTCTCTCACGGCGATGTGGTTGGTGGTCAGTCAGAAAACATGGGTCTTTTTATTTCTTTTCCCGTTTACGTATCAGATCTCACATCACAAAACCCTCTAGTTCTCTCTTTGCTGTGTTTTCGTTCTTCAGCACCGTCACACGTCCAACTCCCCAATTGTGGCTACAAAACCCGACTCTCTTTCCCATAAGCATTCGACATCAGTTCCTCTTTAAGCACTCTGGCTTGCCTGACGAGCCGGACGCTATACTTTTATTCAAATGCTGTGGTGACTGTGACCTTCAGAAGTCAGAATGAGCTCTTCTGCTGGTGTTCAGGAAGCGGGAGAAAGCAGAAACCTCACACACACTGCCTCCTTTGTGCTGTCCCGTCTGCCCTGAGTGAACGCCGTTCAGCTTTTGCTTTCCTTCCAGCTGAGATTCAAACGTGCAACCATTTCCTCGTGAACTCGGTTGGCTTCTGCGTGATGTAAATTTTTCCTTAAGAGGTTTCTTCAGTAGTGCCAATTTTGCATGTAGTTCCCTGGTAAAGCGATGCGAGTCTGTCATGCTATGCAAATTTACCAGGGAGGGCAGGAACTCGTTTTTCCTCTCGCCAGGTTTTCTTTCCTGGGAAAGCTGCGAGACAGGAATGGGGATTCCCATCAGCATGGAGCTGGAAACGGGCTAACCTCGTGCGGAGGCAGCATGTAAAACAATCGGATTTTCCCCAGGTGGATCTACACAGGTAATCCAGCAGGCAGCGCTTGTGTACTCCCCCGCTCGTGGACCACAGAACTGAGTAATACGGACGAAGTGGGCGTGTGTCGGGTTTCCTCATGCTGTCTGATAACGCCCACTTCCTGTTTGAGCATGAGCTCCCTTTGTGGTCAGTCGTCCAAGGGAGGATTCCCTTCGTAATGCATGCAGCTTTTAATTTGACTGTAATCTGTTCTTAAAGGTCAGAGTTAATTGGGTGCCTTAATAAGCGGTCAAGTTCACCGTTTATAAATCATGATAAATGAAACAATTACGTTTTATTGCATTTCAATTGAACCTTACTGCAGCTGATAAATACAGTCCTTTTACAGTAAAAAGAAAATCTCTCATTAACAACAGAACACAGAAATGATGCCATTATATGAGGATTTAGTGATCGACACTTTATGTACATTACATCGTTGCTTCCCCACACTTGAGCCTGTTTATATAAAACTAACCAAGAATTTAATTAGAATTAATAATCATGTCTAAATGTGAAAACATACACGGACACAAGAACACGAAACACTTTGACCATCAACATTCAAAAAAAACAAACAACACTTTCAGTAGTGTCCAAAAATAAATACAGCACACCACCCTAGTTTTTTCTTTTTTTTTCATTTACAACTTTAACAGAAGAGTATGACACAGTTCCTCAATTATTATTCCTCTTTATCCAATGGGATGCTTTCTTCACATTACAACAAAGTCTCAAACCTGCTGCTTTGACCAGTAACGTAATGTGCTACTCAATGAGGCATGAACATTTCATTCATTCATTCATTCTCTTAAGCCACTTCATCCTAATCAGGGTCGCGGGAAGGCTGGAGCCTTACTCAGCCGACTCTGGGGGAGGGCGGGGTACACCCTGAACAGCTCGCCAGACCATAGCAGGGCAACAATTCACACTCACACATAGGGGATTTGGAACAGCCAATCAGCCTAATGTGCATGTTTTTGGACTGTGGGAGGAAACACATGCAAGCACATAGAAACGCCCCGAGCCCAGGAACTGAACTCGGGACCTTCTTGCCGTGAGGTGCACGTGATAACCTCTGCGCCACCATGCCGCCCTTGAACAGTTCAGTTCAAAATAAAAAACACAAAACTGCATGAACTGAAACATCTTGTAACACCACCACAGAATCGGGACTGAGAATCCCAGGAGAATTTATACACATAAAACAAGTCAATAAATGGAAAAAAGTACATTATATAGACAACAGTATCAGCGTCAACCACAAGTTTTCCAGTCGAATTAAATAAAAATGGATGAATCACTTCTAATTATCGAATATTCATTGCAATCTGATAAGTTTGGGTTGCTATCAATTCAGGGGTTTTGGGGGGAGGGAGAAAATGAGGTTTAGGAATTTGGGGCTGGATAGCGATGATGAAAAGGACATACGCCAGAGTCTAATTTAAAAAGGAAAAAAAAAGCACACACCGCCCGCAGTGGGCTTTTCATTATCCGAACCGGGAGTGAACTGTTCTCGCACGTTTCAGGGAAAAACCCCACCCTGTAGATAAAGGTGTACCCTGTACTCACCCCACCCCACCCCACACACACTTTACCACCCATACCCCCCCCACACACACACTGAAAATTTCTCCAGTGCCTCAAAGAACTCCAACCGCTCCCAATCACTCCTGAAAGAGTTCGAAACACACCTGTGACTGCAGAAAGTTTTGTCCAAACCCGCCCTCTCCTCCAGAAACATCAATAAATCCGGACCAATCCTGCCCAGCAAAACTTTTCTATTCAGCTGAAAACGTTGGACCGATTTTGCCTGCTCATGAAAGCATTCAAACCAATCAAGTGTCTTCAGCTCCCACCAGTGAACTGTTGCTTCCCTATCACTCGACCACCAACCAGGGAGGGACGTAAGCAAGCACGCAATGCCTCCTCCAAGACGTAAAGCTGCTACCCACATCTTCTTAAACTGCTGTGCGTGCATGTTCGGGGCAGCGTAACACACACGGAGAGAAAGCACCATCTGTCCCTGTATGCATGTGGTCACATGATTAGCTGGTGATCAATCGGAGTGTGAACGTACGCCATCCCTCCTTCCAGTTAGAGCTCAGCCAATCAGCGCCCACAGATTCAGAGCCACGTGCATCAACCGGGATTTGAACTTAAGATCTCCAGGTCGACACTTGCGTACCTTGTCAATACGCCACTCTAATCGGACCAATCTGACACCGCCTATTAGAATTTTAACCAATCCCATCTCCTACAGAAACTCTGACCAATCACTTTTTAACATACACCACTAGTATATTTCTAACAAACTTGACTGGTTTCACTTGGAAAAAAATAGCTGTACCAAAACTGTGAGCGTGACCAGGATGTGAAGCATTACGAGTGAATGGAAGTCTCCCAGCAACTAAACAACCTGTCTCCGAAAACAGTATACGATCCTGTGTTAATGAGCTTGGCCTTTTTTAATATCTGAAACCTGCATCTGAACGCTCGTGATCGTTTAAAAAGAAAAATTGCCTATTTTTTAAAAATGTATTTCTATTGGAACTTGGAAATTAGAACTTGTGGGTCTGGATCCCAGTACCGATGCACACATCACGTAGGAACAGTCCACACTGAGATACACGTGATTATGTCCTTAGGTCGTGCTGTTCCCCGACTGTTACTAATCCAAATTTATTACCTCCATTATCGAGCTTGCTAATGAAGTCCGAGTTCAACGATTGTCATTCATCATCATTTTACTCACTAAATTTGTGATGATGGGGTGGGGGTGTGGGGGAGTTCTGTGGAACTTTTATATCAATAACCAAGTTATAACTATTAATTTTACCCATAACATCCGTTCACTTCCATGAAAGTCCTTTTTGGTTTTGTTTTGGTTAAGCCTTTTCCTAAATGAATAAATAAATAAACTTCACCTGCACTCGAAGTGACTTCAGAGTCTGGAATGCATTTCCAGAGAAATTTTCCCCAAAAAAGACCAAAAGATGGAAGAAAGGTATATAAAATTCATCTGTCGGTGCACCATCACGAGTCCTTTTCAGTACAGTGTAAGAAGTTAAGTCCCTACCATCGGTGTGTGTTAGGAAAAGGCTTTAAACCGAGACACAGACGTTTCCTTCACTACTGTTCCCTTTACCTCCTGACGATCGCTCTGAACTCTGCTTTAGTATTTATTGATCCCGAAAATACGCACTCCATGGAACTGAGGCAACTTGGGCAGGAGGACACTAAGAAGGGAGCTCGTGTTGATGATGAAGTGAGTGGCATCATATTTGGTGTAAAAGCTGGCCAGGATATACCTAAGAAATAAAGAAATAAATAACAGCATTTATAACAATTATACGTGTGACCTTCAGCATTACTGAAACAAACTACTGGATTGAATTATATCAACATCAAATCAATTTAATACAATTATTTAAAAATTATAATTACTATAAAACTATACAAAAACAATGATATAAATATATATATATATAAATATATGTATATAATATAAATATAAATATATTAAAATAAAAGTGAAGTCCTGCACCCCCTCTCCCCCTCCCCCCTGTCTCTCCCTTTCCCACCTCACTCCCCCTCTCTCCCCTTTTCCTCCATCACTGGTCTTTATTTTAATCCTAATACTATGTAAACACCTGCATGTTGCTGCTCTGTAAATCACACCACGTATTTAAAGACTCTAAAAGTTTCTCGTGACACCTCTGCCTGGTTAGTGCTGTGAAGCTGCAGGTTAGACTCACAGTACGATGGGTGAAATGGTAAGGAATTTTCTAGATGATGTGAACTGGATTCCGTAATCCATTTGTTCCCAATGAGTGAGCAAGCGGGCTTTTCCCTGATCCGGCGTCTCAAACGGGGTCCCTTTCACTGTGTGAAGGAAAACGTACATAGCCTGGAAAAAGAAAACATGCACTTAGTACTCAACTCCACGACTGATAAGTTGAACAGGAAAAAAACCAGAAGATAAACGCAATTCGATCTGGATAAATGTAAATAAGGAATTTCATGCAATGGTTCAGAGGCGAGATGCACGCCAAAGGTTTTTTTGCTGAGGATTACTGACTATTACTGACTCAGCACATTTCCCTTTTATTAATAATCACTATCAATTCTACACTATAATAAACAACATTTTATATATATATATATATACACACACACATACATACATACACACACACACACACATAAAAGCAATAATTCATAAAGAGTATAATAAAGAGCTGATGAGTAAAAATCAAACAAGTCATAAAAGATATTTAAAGAGACTGGAATCACAAAACATACTTCAGCTCCAGAATTATTGGCAACCTTAATAAAGATGGGTAAAAAAAATTAGGGGTTAAATTTCTGTGATTAAATAACTCTGTCTCAAATTTCAAATATGACTTAATTTTTTTTTATATTCAATTAAAATAAAATGTTTTTAGAAAAAATGCATTAACTCTTATTCTTCTTCTTATTATTATTATTATACCACATTTATATTGTCTTTCTAACACAGATCTACTCACTCTGTTTAGAAATTGCATGTTTTATTTTATAAGTTTTATAGTTTTAACTAAGAGCTTTGGGTTGCGACCGAAAGAACAAGATGGCGGATACATGCGGCTGAAATGAGCTTCCTTCTCAGGGTGGCGGGGCTCTCCTTTAGAGATAGGGTGAGAAGCTCGGCCATCTGGGAGGAGCTCGGAGTAGAACCGCTGCTCCTCCGTGTTGAGAAGAGCTAATTGAGGCGGTTCGGGCATCTGATTAGAACGCCTCCATGGTGTGGTGTTTCAGGCTTGTCCGACAGGGAAGAGACCCCGGGGTCGACCCAGAACACGCTGGACGGACTACGTTTCTCGGCTGGTCTGGGAACGCCTCTGTGTCCCCCCGGAAGACCTGGAGGAAGTGGCCGGGGCGGGGGACGTCAGGACCTTACTGCTTAGGCTGCTGCCCTCCCCCGACCCGACCCCGGATCAAGCATAAGACGACTGACTGATGATTTTTAACTGTATAAAATAGACAGCAGGGATCCAGACACTCCCAACAGCACTATTTAACAAAAACAGTATACATAAAGTGACCTTAAAACAAGATCAAGCTGACCCAAAAACAGGTGTTCCTGTGTCATTTCCAAGTTATCACACAAGTCGGACAGACAGGACCCATTTCTACACCTTCTGCTCCACCCACCTTCGGTATTTCTGTCATGCTTGATGGGTTCCTTTAAAAACAAACCTCCACATCTTCAGAAATGTTTTTCAGCTTCATTGTTCGAATGTAAAAACAAAATAAATAAATACATACACACACATATATACACACACACACACACACACACACACACACACACACACACACAATCTTTTTGCTAATTAGTGGTCAGATGAAAATAATACTGGAACCTTACTGTCCAGAGTTGGTGTGATTTTGCAAACTAAATATCTGGGATTTTTTTTTTTTACATGTCCAGAATCTCCAGACTTCCTCAGGGCTGAGAATGAATTAGCTTTTCTAGACCTGCGTGTGCACTTACAGAGGAAAGTTGCACGACTGGAATCTCTGTGTTCTTGTAACAAAAATAGGAACACTTAACTCTAATTCACACAAAGATTTATTTACAAAGGCTCCCTTCACAGTTTGGATTGTCGGTTCAGGTCGGACCTGTCTGTCTTGACGGTTCCTATCCGTAGCTGTACATGACTCTTACCTGTCGTTACTGTGACAGCACCTGTCACCTAAAACATGAACGCTGGTATAAAACTACGGAGTCAATTTTTGCTTCAGTTCTGATTTGAAAACACGATTTTTGGGTCCACACAGTTCTAAGACAAATGATCTGATGAATGACACCCATGAATATGTTCCCAGCATGCATCACTGCTCTAACAAGCATGTTGCACGGACTGACCATATTGTGAATGACGTTGGTTAAGGTCCACACGATCGGCACACTGAGGAACGGGATGCTCAGTAAGACAATGTGTAGGACGATGGTCAGCAGCAGGTAGGTGAGCCAGATCCCTCTGCTGTTCATCACCCGCGTGTTGGGGTTTACCTCACTGTTAGCCACACCCACATTCATTCTGCAAGCGCTGCAAGAAAAGACAAGAAAGGGAAATTGTGGTTTCACACAGTGGTTCTTGTTTTCAGTTTTACAGACCTGACATTTTTTCCCACCTGCACGAAGATCAATTATTAATTTCAAACTCCACCCTGATACACTTTAAAAATGCGTATATTTAAATCCTTTTTAGTGTTCCTGTGAGATGTTAGTTCTTGTCTGCTATGCTGATGTTACACCATGAAACATTGGGATGAAAGAGCATGCGTTTCAGCTCTATCGCACCTTTTCCAACCCAAATACTTTCAGTGTCATTAATAGGAAATCAAGCATGGGAAGAGTGGAGAAGTTGGTTCAAATGCTGGACAGAGCTGTGCAGGGTTACTCCAGAAACTCTTGATGTGATGGTGATAATCGTGGAGATGGTGAGTGTTTTGGCACTGATGTAAGTTTAAGTCATGACAGCTGAAGCACGAGAAGTTGATCTGTTTTGTGATCACATAGACGATGAGGTGACAGAGCTGAACAAACCCTGCTGGATAAGTTGAATTGTTTCCCCTTCAAAACATCAGACCTGGATTACTTCATGCACATCTTCAGGTGGTTCACTACAACTGTGTGAAGGTTCATTAAAAGCCATCAAGCACTAGATTCAGGGTGAAGGGCAGTGGTGGCTCAGTGAATAAAGCAATGGGTCACTGGGTTGTGGGTTCAATCCCCAGTACCACCACTGTTGGGCTCCTGAGCATGGACCTTACCCTTAATTGATCAGTTATATGAAAAATATTAATTGTAAGTGGCTTTGGAAAAGAGCGTCTACCAAATGCCATAAATATAATTCCTATATTCCCCCAACTTTGTTTGCAGGGGATACAAATAGACATGTCACTGAAATCGGATTAAACTAAAAGTTCTACTTTTACCACTGACTTCTTTCTTTTACATTTTAATCATAAATATTACATGAATGCGGGCACTGCGGTGACGTAGTGGTTAGCACGTCTGCCTCACGTCAAGAAGGTCCTGGGTTTGAGTCCCTTGCTCGGCGAGGACATTTCTGTGCAGTTTGCACATTCTCCCCGTGCGGGTTTCCTCTGGGTACTCAGGTTTCCACCCACAGTCTGAACACATGCATATCAGGCTAACTGGCTGTTCCAAATTGACCCTGTTCGTGTGTTGTCCCTTAACAGTCTGGCAAGCTGTTCAGGGTGCAACTCGGTTGGCTCAGTTAAGCTTCAGTCTCGCTGTGACCCAAATAGAATTAAGCAGTTCGGCAAATGAAATATGGATGTGATTTAAGTGATTCATTTTATATTTCTTTAAGGGTTAAATCGGGGGAAATAGTACAGTATCTATTTTAGGTTTAAAAACATTAAATAAAAGTAAAACCGTGTCTTCTGACAGACTCTTATTGTGTACACAGGGGATGGTGGAGATCTGTAAGAGTACAGATTATACACATTCATGCAATTTTTAAATCGAGACTCAAAGTTATGATACTTTTTAGAACTTTTCTCATTTCTATTTCAAATCCGGAGAGAGAAGTTGTGCTGTTTTCTGAAGTAATTAATTAGCCAGTTAGCAGCTCTTGCTAGCCTACTCGTAACGCGGCTACTTGAATTTACTCCCAACTCTGCATTTCGGGTTTGACACCACAGTCACGAGCTGCAAACATGCATTAAAACATTACCGAACATTTACATTTCAAACCAGCCGATAAAATTAAGTATTTTTTAGACAATAAACGTTATCATAAAACAGATACCAACCTTGACTGGAACCAGGAAATCACGAAATCCCCCCACTTAACCCCGCCTTCCCTTCTTTCTAATTGGCTATCATTCCTAAGATGACGCTTCCCTTCTGCGTTTTCGATTGGTCTACAGTCTACCATCGTAAAGTTATCGCCTAGAAACAAGATGTTTCTTATATTATTTAAAATATCTTTAATTAGTATAAGGATTTAACCTTTATGGGATCTGATACCACAAAACAAACACGTACCATGTGTGTCATCAGGAAATAATTAGGTCTTTACTTAGAGCCGCTCTTTTATATTTCCGATTGGTTGTCTGTTCTGTCAATTAGTTTTTCCCTAGATTTTGATTGGTCCAGCACTGACGTTTGCGAGCAGGCAGCGAGCACCCGGAAATCTGCATGTATGTTTTAATTTGTTTATAGAAGTTTTTTTTTCATATTTCATTGTTTGCCAGGTCCATAATTTTTTAATCTGCATTTTTAATGTATGTTGTTAGTTCTGATGGTAGCATTTCCTCTTCTGCAGTGTGTAAGAGCAGTAAGGGAAAAAGGGAATAACAAGTTCCAGGTCAACAATAGTCCTTCAGATCCATCTTTCTGTTTCTGTTTAGTTCAAAGCTTATTATGTTTCAGGAAGCCATTTGGGGAGAATGGGAATGTTTTTGGAAAGCACACCTTCCTCCTGTTATTACAAACCAACTTTGACTGCAGACTGGGAAATTCAGTCTCTGATGTTGCCATTTCCTCATTAGTGCACTGCCACACTGAGGACTGAGTTCCTCTGTAAATAAGGACTTCATAGGAAATGCAGTTTAACGAAGAGGGAAAGACTACACGGAAGTGAGTTCTTTGTGCAGTTTGTTAATACATTTATTAAATATGTTGTTGATTCTTAAATAAAGTTACATTGTAACATACTGTAATGCACGCAGCACATAGCAAAATAATTACTTAATAAATAACAATAAATATTGTCAAAATAAATAACTTAATAAATACACAATATATTATGCACAACATGAAGATTTTTTAGAATTGGCTCATGAATAGTTAAAGAATGGAATTGTTAATTAACTTTTTTTTTTCAGAATGCAGCAATTTGAACAAATTTTTGACCAACATATTCATGATACAGTATATAATCATTAAACGCTCATCCTTCTCATCTAAGCTGACTGCTCAAGTGAAGATAAATGGTTAAAGACACGAGCTGTTACGATGGAGAATGAGTACAGACGCTCAACGCTGTCACGGCACAGGTAGCCCTCAGTCATCCAGTTAGCCATCATCATAGGTGCTGGAGGCTCCACTGGCTCCTGTGGTCAGATTTTAAAGTTAGTAACAATAATGCATCATACATGATCAAGGAAATATAACAAAGGATTCTTTCCCTTTGAAAAACAAACAGGTGAAGAAACTTTAACCTAGAATTTTTTCATAATGAGGTTCAGGAACTTTATATTTCGCCATAAATTAATCAGTGCAACACTCAACCCATGCACACATCATTCCTGTGACAATAAAAACAAATCAAATGCCAAGACTGGAAATAAAAGAAGTTGTTTCCTTGAGTCATCTGATTTCTCCCAATGTAAATACTTGTTTAAGGAATTGTTACCTTTAGCACCTCTAGGATTTGTTCTGCCGTCTCTGCTATAGCTGTAGCATTTACTCTCCACTTGTCACATTTGGTGTTTTGGCCTTGAAATATTCCACTGTCACCAAAGATCCTGCTATAATTCTTCAAAGCAAACACAACCCTGGACAGGCAAGTCTGAAATCAACAAAAAACACATCGAATGAATTCATTATCAATAGGGACCATGTAGTTAAATTCAAATTCAAATGTATTTGTCACGTACAAAATCATACACAGTACAATATGTAGTGAAATGCTTGTTATGCCTGTCCTGAAAATTGAAGAATAAAACCTATCAATATCAAGAAGAACAATAATTAATCTAATGTTTTGAATGGATATCTGTTTATTTTATAATCAGGATGAAGACGATGCAAGTTAATCTATTCTCTGACTGTTGAATGCATTAATATGCCATGCATTGCTGTGCCAGGTGTTTTAGTCCACATTTAAATAGACTATTTGTTGATAAACGCTATTTACTGCTGGTTGTGATTTGGTGTTTTAGGCACAAAAAAAAAAAGAAAAACAACAACATACAAAATGAAAAATTTGATTTTATATTTACCTCTGGATTGGTCTGAAGACTGTCAGGATTGCAATTGTCCTCAGGCCTGATCATCAGCGGAGGATCACTGACTGCAGCCACCTCGTTCGGGCTCTCCACCTGTAGAAGGCAGAATAAATACTATATATTTAATTATTAAATTATATTATTAAATATTACTAAATATAACTAAATATTAAATTTTCACGATAATGTTAATAATAACAGATTGTTTACCATTTTATTACTAAACTGTAATTTTATATATGTTAATAGTCCTACAATCTTCTAATCAGAGTATTAAACACTGTTCAGTACCTTGACAGTGAGTTGGTACCTTTAAATGTACACTTACATTCCTGTGTCTGTTTATCTCGATCTGTTTAGCTGAGGTGCATGTAGTGATAAAGATCAAAGAAAAGTACACTATATCCAAGATAAAAGGTGATATATAGATAATAAAGGATGCCAGATAACGGAACAACACTGGTGATAAGAAAATCAGTGTTTTATTAAATTTATTTTTGATTAACCCTGAAGGGCCACTTCATATTCCAGTGTAATAAGTGTAAGTATATAAACTTAGAAGACATGCAGAGTTTGGTATCTTTATTCCTATTACAGTTAACATTGCCTAAGATCATAAAGTAATAATAAAGATAAAATCTTACATGTATAAAAGACAAACCTGCGGTGAAGAACAGGTTAGTGAGGAGTGTAATCTGAGCTCATGCTTGCACTCACCTCTTCATATAAACCTCTCGCTATTTCGTTGAGCTCCAGGATAAGTGTCCTTCCCTCTGAGTAGTTCATCTCGGTGACGGTGACGCGCACTGGAGCGCCGAGCGCGCACACGAGCATCACCGCAAGGAGCGCAAAGTGCTGAACTGGGCCCATGGTCCGAATTTCCCGTCACTGAGTAGGAGACGACTGCGGAGCTGACGCTTCTTTCACCCGAAGCTATGTGTGAAGCACTGATATACCTCTGTATCCGTAGCCCCAGATGCCCCCCTTATTTATCAGGACGAGGATGAGTCACGTGAGGAGTTTCCTGCCTCCGCAGGTAGCTGCAGTGTGGGTTTCACCGCCATCAGGTCCCTGCCTTCCACTCGGCTCTCACCGCAGCTGAACATTTTTAACAAAGTCTGACTGTGTGGGAAGAAGTCCAGTCACCATAGCCTGCAATATCATTCCTATTTTTAATGAATCCTATTTATGATTATTATTATTATTACTACTATTATTATTATTATTATTATTATTATTATTATTACTACCACTACTACTATTGTTATTATTACTATCACTATTATTATTATTATTATTATTATTATTATTATTATTATTATTATTATTATTTGCTTTTCTCTCTGCCTGCTTTGCT
>JAOUQZ010000017.1:3101938-3112559 GCA_028564935.1 Neosilurus hyrtlii | reverse complement strand
CATGCAAACTCCACACAGAAACGCCTGAGCTGGGAATCGAACCCAGGACCTTCTTGCTGTGAGGCGGACGTGCTAACAACTGCGCCACCGTGCCACCCTGTTATTTTATTTATTTATATGCAGATATTTGATCTTCAAAGTTTGCAGTTGTGTTACTTCTTGTTATGAAAGTTACATTACATTTTTTTCAACGACGTGTCAAATATTTATTTGACTGGTGGACCTTTATTCAGAATTACTCAAAAAAAGAAAAAAATTTCCATTGTTGTGTGTGAAGTCATCACTATTTCTACAGTTCTAAACGTAATGCTTTGATTTCCTCATCTGAAAGTTGCTCAAATATTGTGCTCTTTATTTGTGGTTGTATGCATCGTGCTAAGCTTTGTGTACGGAGGAAGTGAGACTGCGCCCTGTGCACAACATGTGTAACTAATACATGAGAAGATATCGGCCCCGTGTCTGTGCTGTTTCATCACTCAGCGTGTCCTTGTGCACTTTCCGTAATAACTGAACTGCAGAGTCCATGCCTTTCCAGTGAATGGGGAAATGTACTGAAATTAAGCTGATCGGCCTCCTTAAAGGTCATCATAATTTTTTGGATTACAAAAGTTTTGTACACAAATTTTTCCATTCAGTATTTCAGTGTCAGCTTGTATGTTGTATTAATCAATTTCCAAATTCCAGTATAATTCCATATGATTCCATTCCAATTTTTTGCAGATATTAAATTAGGAAATAAACAGAAATTTAATGTTTGAATAAATATTCAACATATTAATACTCTGCAGACATCCCTTCTGCTGCAATAACATCCGTAAATCATTTGATGTTCCTACCAGTTTTGCACACTGATCAGTGGTGACTTTTCATTCTCTTATTTTTATCCCTCCATTTTCTCAATCTTTATGCTAGCAGATAAAATGCATCCCCACAGCATGAATCAACCCCCACTATATTTCACTGTTGCTATGGTGTTTATTTAGGCATGGCTAGTGTTCTTCTTTCACCTCATCTTTTGTAGCAATTACCATGCATGCTTTTGACCTGGAACGTTCTTTAAGAATGGCTTCTTTCTTTCAAGCTTGCTGTAGAGGTGTGTTTTATGGAGTGCTCTTAGAATTAAGGACCTATGCACCTGCACACCATGTGAGCTAAAGAGCATTGTAGCCTTTCTCACCAGTCAACATCTTGCTCTGATGTGTGATTCGGAGGGACAGCCTGTATTAGCAAGGCTCTGGGCTCTGTGATAAACTCTTCACTTTCCAATGATGGATCTAAGAGTGCTCAGTGGGGCATTCATGCTTTGATATTTTGGTAACCATTTCCTTGGTTACATGGAGCCTATCTCAGCCAGCTCTGGGAAAAGGCTAAATGTCAGTCCATTGCAGGGCCAACACTCACACACACACAGAACATTTCACACTCACACTCAAGGGGCAATTAGTCTAATGTGCATGTCATTTGACTGTGAGCCCTGGTTTCGAACCCAGGATCTTCTTGCTTTGTACCAGTAAATTACCATAAGTTTTACTGTGAGAAATTATTTACCAATAATGTACTCTACAGTAATCTACTGTAATTTTCACAGTATGAAACAGCTTACCATAAATAATGCAAGAATAAATTACTGTATTTTTAACGGTAACGGATATCGTACTGCAAACTTGGCAACAGTACATTACTGCAATTTGTACAGTGCTTTACATTTACAGCATTTGGCAGATGCTCTCATCCAGAGGGACTTACAATTTTATACAGCCGAGCCACTGAGGGTTAAGGGCCTTGCTCAAGGGCCCAACAGTGGTGATAGAGGGGTTTGAACTGGTGACCTTCTGATCAGTAACCCATCACCTACAGCTTTAAATGTATCTGTAAACTGAAAACTTTACACTGTAAAAAATTTGCTGTAAAGATTAGTGCCAGTAAATTACAGTAATGTTTACAGTAAGGGTTAGCTTGTCGGTTTACAGTAGCATTCTGGATAAAGTGTCTACAGTAAGTTACTATAAGAAATTACAGTAAACTACAGCTAAATTTACAGCAAAATTTCACAGTGTATCTGAACCCTTGCATATTATTGTGGCTCATTTATCAATCTTCCCAAACTTTAGGTACATAAACAGCTCTTAAGGTATCATTGGATTTCCCCTGTCACATCAAGTTTAAGAAAATAATTAAACGGGTTTTTTTTTCAGTGTGTGCTTCATTACGTGAATGCCAAAAAAAGTGTTTGTTTAACTTGATCCCTCAGCTAAATTCCCTTTAGTGAGAGATAAACATAAGATTGACTATCAAAAAGTACAATGACAAAAATACCCTGATTCTTGCATTCCACTGGCACTATCAGCAAACCCCTCTTTTATAGACTAAAAGATGAATTTTCTTTGGAAGGTGTGGGAAATAACGATGCATTTCTGAACACTGTTACATGACATTATCTATATAATAGCATACTATTACTGTATTATATATATATATATATATATATATATATATATATATATATATATATATATATATATATATATATGAATTACATATAAATAAATAAAACTGTAACCAAGTTTTCTACTACGGGAAACCTTCAGGACAGGCGGTGGTTTCGTGGTAATGTAACAAAGCTGCATTTTTACTTTTTGTTTATTTGAACAGACAGAGGCTGGTGAGAAGACAACATTTTGCAGCTGTTATAATGGGAATGGTTTAAAATATATGCCATGTGCTTTGTTAGGAAATAATAATATGATATAGATATCACATTACTGTGCTATAAGCAGAATAAAAATTTTAGATGTTTTGGATTTTAGGTGTTTATCAGACAGCTAGAAACCATGTAAAGCTCTGCTGGTGGGAGGGTAGCGCCCCTCTTGGTGACATCATCACAGGGTATGTAAGTCAATCAGTAGGCGATAATGTCCAGTCAGTACAACATTATTGATGTCCTTCAGCATCATTTCAGAACTGTGCAGGTCATGAGACACACTGGCAACACATCGTAGCAGAGAGACAGACAAAAAGACAGAGGGACATGGAGTCAGCCCTTGTATATCATTGCTAACTGGTCTTTTCTATTACATGGAACATCTCAATAATCACTTTTGGGGTGGTGTAATGTGCCTATTAATTAATTACAGGTAGATAGACAGACAGACAGACAGACAGACAGATAGATAGATAGATAGATAGATTGATAGATATTTACATACATGGATAGACGGACAGATACTTTTTTTTTTGTTGTTTTATTGTATGTTACATACAGTAGGTTTTGCACTGTGCAAGTTCTGAACAAAGCTAACTAATCAATTTTCTAAAGTTCTAATAACAAAGAAAGAAGTCATTATTACCTGTATCAAATCTACCAGTTATTGCCTTGATATAAGCAAAACCCACGTTTTATTGTGTCTCGTGTTATTGTCTCCTTGAACCTTGTATGAATAAAAAAAGCCTTCAGTTCTTCAAGGGTCCTTTAGTTAAAAATTTTCACCTCTCTAGAAAGGCTGCTGGTGACTTGAGATAGTTGTGTTGAGAACAATGTACCATGAGTAAATTTAATGCACTGTATGAATCCTACTTATATAGTACCCTGAAGGATTTTTACATATTTTTAAAACTGGTTCCCCAAACCTCTCTACTGTCAGATTAATTTATTTCCGACAACAATTAAACCTTTCAGAAAATTAACAAACGAACAAACAAATAAATAAATAGGTAAGTAAGTTTTGGAAAACTTGCAAAAGCAGATGTGAATTCACTGCATCCCAAATGCCCCCATATTCTGCTTATAAATGTACCAGAGAGCACTAGCATAAAATATTTATTTATGTATTTATTTAAATTTTTATTATTATGATTCTTATTATTATTATTATTATTATTATTATTAATATTATTATTATTATTAGTGAATCGCTCAGTACAAACAGCTATCACTGCATATACAACCAGGTAACAACACAGGAAGTGTTTCACCTCCCCCGGAAGTACAACTCAGGGCCAAATCCTGAAAAAAAAAGTAAACACTTGTACATGTAGGGCAGTACAGGGTGTAAAAGCTGTGCTTTCACTGCGCATTTAGTGCACTTCTATAAGAAAGAAGGGTGTATTTGAGATCGGACCGAAGTGTGTTTTTGTTTTGAATGGTAGGAGGATGTGCATGTAGGGTTTAGCTATATCTAGGCTAATCTTGACTCTGTGGAGGAATATGATATTTGCCTGATCAGGTAGAATTTTAATTTTGTTATGTAGATTAAGTGTACATATTAAGTCAAATTAATTCAGTCAATTTTTTTTGTGGAAAGAAAAATATGTAGCATATTGCGGCTTGTTTATGTTGATGCTAATGCTAAGTGATATGAATTCAGTCATTAGCGGCTAGTTTGCTCAGTATCCTGATGTTCAGAGCATTATTTATTTTTATATAATTTCATATAAAGGCTTAACATGAGTGGTTAAGTAATTGAAATTATGCAAACTAAATAATTTACTGTAATAATGGTAGAACAGTCGTGTTTTAAAAAGAATTTGCACTTCCAGCTGTTTATACCCTCTTTTAAAAATGAACATGTTTAGTAAAAAAATCTTATTATCCTACCATCAAACTTGGAATAATGCTTAAATCAATTTAAAAAGCTTGTTTTAGTTTGTTTTTGTTATGTTCCTATGTAGTATACACTAAAAGAATCCTTTACTTAAAGGTCGGTGGTTCCATCTCGCCTTGAGCAAATAATTGTGATCTATTTCTTCTTTTCATCAGTGGAACCAGACTCATGATGAACTTCGACGGTCTGGACCCGGGACTGGGGGAATATGCGGCCGGGCTGCACGGAGGCCTAGAGCCTGGGCTGGACTCGGCTCTGGACCCGGCGCTGCTGCACACCGTGGAGCTAAACCCGGACGCCATGGCTGTGCCTGTGGCTGAGGGCATGTACTCTGAGCTGCATAGTGTGGCGTCCGAGGTCGGTGTTCCAGTCACGACAACCCATTTCGATGTACACGAAGAGTTGCTGTGGATCGGGAACCACCGGGTAACAGACACCAGCCCACATCTGTTCTCATCCAGCAACACAGCAAATGTGCTGTTGAGGCCAAAAGGCTGCACACACTGATAGACCAAAGACATTTACACTCACTTTTTCACAAATCTCCATAGACAGGACATCTAGGCTACATGATATTTTTGTCTATCATAATGCTTTGATGAAATTTTTTGTCTATGTCCATGCTTTGTCTTGGTTTAGAAACACATAGCACTACAAGTTGACCCTAACCAGTCATTGTTTAGGTCTTTAAGTGTCATTAGGGAGGATGGGAAAGAAAGACATAGGCTCTTTGCAGCTCGGTGTCGTGCTTGAATCTCGCATAGCGACGCCATGATTTCAGTCACACAACAAGTTAGACCGAGCACGTGACCTTCTAGACTTATACGTTATGATGATGCAAGGTGTCCCGGTTGCCACATTGCTTTTTTTGATTGTCACACTCCAAGGTGTGCATGATGTTTTTGAGATCAGCTTTCAAAATCTAATCTAACTAATTTCAGAAAATCAAAAAAATCAGCCTGAATTCCTGGACCCTGACAGAAACTGCATTCATTCATTTATTCATTTTTGGAATTGCTTAATTTTAGGTGGGGTACACCATGAACAGCTCACACCGAGGGGTAATTTGGAACAGCAAGTTAATTTAGGGTGCATGTCTTTGGACTGTAGGAGGAAACCGAAGAACCCAGAGGAAACCCACACACGCACAGGGAGAACATGCAAACTCTACACAGAAATGCCCTCGCCAAGCTCAGTACTTAAACCCAGGACATTCTTGCTCTGAGGCAGATGTGCTAACCACCACACCATCAATCCACCCTTATTTTGCTTATTTATAATGCCTAATTGATCCCCCAACAAATTTAACAAATATAGTGTAAGTGAACACAATACACAGTTTTCATATGATTTTGTCATTTAACTCCTGTATCACCTGTGTGAACAAGTATTTACCCCTAATCTCAATTCCTGGTTTGTAATAAAGGTGGGGGTTTTTGGTAATTGTTAGACGAAAAAGCTAACAATTTTAATGATTTTGAGCTTTATAGTAACGTCACATAAATCCCATTAGCACAGTTTGATTTCCTCCTGAAAGTGATCGGTTCTGTTTAAGTCTGCTTCCTCTCCGTATTTCTTCCTCTTGTCACCTTTAGGAGTGTTTTCCTCTGCCACTATCACCTTTTGATTTCTCTTTAGTGATCTAGACTCTAGTGAATCTACGGAGATCTACAAGCTGCTTCATAACCGTCAAAAAGTGCTCTTTGTGCAAAGTGCTAAATTGAAAATTTCATTTAGTTGGAAGACACATTGATCCTCATAGTGATGTAACACGACACTTGGTACATTCCTACTATGGAAAGTGACTGTTTACGTGATATTTAAAAGTTAACATGGAAATAAAAGAGAGAAAAATCTCTAATTTCACATTGGATTTTTTTCTTTGGTTTGTTTCCTGTCACAGGGTCATGCCAGCTCGTTTTTTGGGCCCACTATGGGGCGCTACTCTTCTTTCCAAGTGCACCTGGCTGATGACATCCGCCATATTCAGAGCATGGACACCGGCATCCTGTTTCTAACCAAGAGTAACCTCAAGTGCCTTACACGCGGAGGCCTTGTCATGTTCGACTACCCGTGAGTCTCACCTTAAACACACAGAGGCTGAAAAGTGCTTTAATATACACCCTGCTTTACATGTGTTGCTGTGTTCCAGGATGGAGGAGGGTGCTGACATGCATAGTTTGCTGCTTACTGACAATAACACGCTGCTATTGGGAGGTTTGCAGAACTATGTGACTGAAGTGGATCTGAACACTGTGCAGGAAACACAGAAAGTGAGATTCTGGAACAGGGGTGTCTTTTGTCTTTTCTCAACGTCTCTGTACTTCCATACAGTCTGCATGTGCAGTCATCTTCTTTTGTCTTCTTTTGTCACTTTATCACAGTAAATATCCTCATTGTGAAAATATTTTTAGGGGCTCCCGAGTGGCACATCGACAAGGTGTGCGACTATCAGCCTGATCACCAGTTTGAATCCAGGTTGATCGTGACTGGGAGTCCATGGGAGCTAATTGGCCGAGCTCTCACGGGAGGGTGGGATAGCATGCGCTCACTTCCCTGTCGCTCAAAGTGGTCACCAGCCAATCATAAGCATCTATGAGCTCATTTGTACGAGGGGGCGGATAGAGCTTTCCCACCGTGTGTTATGTCACCCCCAAATATGCATACGCTGCAGTTCGTAAAGAGGCGGTTGGCAGCATCGCATGTCACGGAGGGGGCACGTGCATGGTTATTCCCCTCCGTGGATGGTGGTGGTCATGTGATAGGGAAGGCAATACTTGGCAGGTGAGAATTGGATGTGAATAAATTAAGTGGAGAAAATGTATATATGTATGTAATCATGTATATAATTTAACAAAAAAAATTCAGAAAATATCGTAATATAATATTTAGCTCATATCGTCCAGCCCTGTGATAGTTTTATTTTTATGCGTTGCTATATTAGTTAATCAAAAACACTGACGTTGTTTTTTGTTTGTGTTATGATGTAGTTCACTGTGGAGATCCCTGGCGTGGCCATCATGAGACAGTCCAACCGTTTCTTCTTTTGTGGACATACGTCTGGAAAGGTGAGTAGAAAGTGAAATAGGATGTGTTTGTATGACATTGTGAGAAAATCTGTAAAAAGGAACCTCGTCTTGTGGCAGGAGCCAAACGTGTGGACTTTCCAAGAATCTGTTTTCTTTCATGCAAACAAAGCACTGTGTTACGTTTCAGGTTTGTGACACAGTTCATGACCTTTACAAAATAGGCAAGAACGCTGATCATCGAGAAAGTCTGGAAAGTTTAAAATCAGGAAATCTGGACTGTGTTTTAAAAAGGAAAGGGTGGAATTTTTAATGGGGGAACGCAAAGCCTATTGTTTTGTTTTTTTTCTCTCTTTGATTTTATTACACAGTGGGGCTCGGACCTGAGGTGTGTTCTCTACAGAACAATATTGTGACATTCGGTTTCCAATCCACTCATCTCCTTCCTTGACAGGTGTCCTTACGAGATCTGCGCACCTTTAAAATGGAGCACGAATTCGATGCGTACTCGGGAAGCCTTTCTGATTTCGATGTGCATGGCAACCTACTGGCGGCGTGCGGTTTCTCGAGCCGTGGCCTCAACGGCCTGTCGTGTGACCGCTTCCTAATGGTGTACGACCTGCGCATGATGCGAGCTGTTACCCCCCTGCAGGTGCATGTGGATCCACTGTTTTTACGCTTCATCCCCACCTACACCTCACGGCTGGCCATTATTTCCCAGACAGGTACATTGCTGCCCAATCGTGCGTCATGTACGGAATAAACGTGAAAGAAGTGCTGGATTAATGATTCTGTAACATGTAGTGTATTTTTATGTCTTATGTCCCTTATGCTTTGATGTTGTCCTGTACCAGATCATGGTTTATATGACCATATAATATCAATAATATATTGTATAAAAGTATTACACAAACTGTGAAGTTTTCTGTTGTGAGATACTTTATAATATTTATAGGAGTCTCCAGAATCCTCTTTTGTAATTACATACTACTGCCCCCTGCAGGTCAGTGTCAGTTCTGCGAGCCTACAGGTCTGGCTAACCTGGCTGATATTTTCCACGTGAACACAGTGGGCCAGCTGCTCATGAGCTTCGACGTGTCAACCAGCAAGCAGGCGCTGGCCTTCGGAGACTCGGGCGGTTGTGTACACCTGTGGTCCAGCGTCCCCGACGTCTCCTTCAACGACTACTCCAGAGAGACGGAGCTTGCACTCCCTTGCCTCGTGGACTCGCTGCCCCATCTGGACTGGAACGATGAGTTGGTGCCCCTTTCTCTGGCACCCATCCCACTCACCAGCACGGAACCTCTGCTCTCAGACTGGCCCAGCAACCTGATCTCTCCCAGCCCTCGGTAAAGCTCACACGTTCCCTAATTCTCTTATGTGCATGCTGGGGTAGTGAAGTACTGTAGTCCTTATGCATTTTAACTTTGTGCATGCTTTAAGGACTACAGCTGGAGGTAGTTTTGCTGTGCACTTCTGCCCTCTGCTGTCTGCCTGCACTACATGGCAGTGTGTCATCTTTCCTTCTGTTACAGACGTGCACCTCCAGTGGATCCAGAGATTCTGAGGACGATGAAGACCGTTGGGTTTATTGGATATGCTCCAAACCCTCGCACACGCCCCAGAAACCAGGTACCGCACTCAATAGCATCACAATGTGTAGCACGATTCACATTTGAGTTATTATTCATGACAGTTTTTACAATTGGAGATAAGGCCTGTCACGAAAACTTTTTTATTTGTTTTTGGTACATTATATTGTTTATCACAATTAACGATACTGTTGTTATTTTATTAAAAAAAAAGAAAAAATGTAAGAATTTGTTAGTCAAAAATAAATAAATAAAGTGAAATAATAAGGGCGGCATGGTGGAGCGCAGTGGTTAGCACATTTGCATCACGACAAGAAGGTCCTGGGTTTGATTCCTGGGCTCAGTGTATTTTTCTGTAGAGTTTGCATGATCTCCTCGTGCTTGCATGGGTTTCCTCCGGGTACTCTGGTTTCCTCCCACAGGTCAAAAACATGCCGAGTAAGCTGATTGGCTGTTCCAAATCGCCCCTAGGTGTGAGTGAGAGTGTAAATGGTTTTGTGTGAGTGTTGGTCCCGTGATGGCCTGGTGAGGTGTTCAGGGTGTACCCTTCCCTCAATCAGAGTCGGTTAGATGGGCGCCAGCTTCCCCGCGCCCCTAATTAGGATTAAGTGGCTTAGAAAATGAATGAATGAATAAATTATTAAATTAATAAGTAAATAATTATTTTTTGGCAGGTTCCTTATAAGGTAAAGGAGGTGGAGCTGGAGTATGACCGCTATAACCAGGTTCCAGAATCTCCGATTGGTCGAGATGAGATGCCTCACCTTTATATGGTGCCTAAGAAGTACAGGAAGGTAGTGATGTGTTGAGAATTTCAGCGAACACTGGTGAAAGCATTGCATGGAAAGAAATGACTAAAATTAACGTCTTAACGTTTTTATGGTTTTTGTAATGTTAGAGAGTAACTTTTCTGTACACTTCCTGTATGAGCACAGCAATGAGTGATTTATTTATTTGAGTTTTTATAATAAGTAAACCAAAATGTAAGTTTAGCTCAATCTCTACTAGGTCACCATCAAATACTCCAAACTGGGCCTGGAGGACTTTGACTTCAAGCATTATAACAGAACGCTGTTTGCTGGTTTGGAGCCTCATATCCCCAACGCTTACTGTAACTGCATGATCCAGGTAGGTACACATTCACCTCAACATGAATTTAGAACCATACACTGGAGGGGCCATCTAAATGGTCTTCTTGGCTGCACCATTAGGCGACTCGCCTCTCAGTTTTAACTACACTTTAGACACCAAAACACAAGAAACACAACACATAAACAACTTTTGGGGGGCATGCCAGGTAGTGCATGGCGAGCAGGGCTACTATAGTGGCCTCGCTCCCAGCATAATGAGGTCACTGCCCCTCAATTTTAATTACAATCAGCACACAGTCAAGAGCGGGGAG
>JAOUQZ010000017.1:3083244-3101838 GCA_028564935.1 Neosilurus hyrtlii | reverse complement strand
ACCCATAAACCTCCCCTTGGAAAAGCAAAATTGTACAGCA
The DNA here is from genome assembly GCA_028564935.1 of Neosilurus hyrtlii. Classification (NCBI taxonomy): domain Eukaryota; kingdom Metazoa; phylum Chordata; class Actinopteri; order Siluriformes; family Plotosidae; genus Neosilurus; species Neosilurus hyrtlii. The sequence goes on along the minus strand of JAOUQZ010000017.1, from coordinate 3,101,798 downwards.
CAATGCTGCAACCAGACTGCCATTCTGCTTGCTGTGACAAAAAAACAAAAAAACAAGAACCATACACTGGAATTGCAGTTCAACAATTTTATTTGTGGTAATTTAGTCTTGAGGAATTAGTTAAATTTCTCTACAACATTAATTGACACTGAAATTAAAAAGGCATTGGAATTTTGCTCCTAATTGTTGATGAAAGCTTCCTGGGTATTCACAGGTCTGTCATCAGTCTCGTACCTTTTGTAAATGATGACTTTTCTGTCTCTGTGGTCGTAAGGTGTTGTATTTCCTGGAGCCAATACGAAGCCTGGTGCAGAATCACCTGTGTCAGAAGGAGTTCTGCTTGGCCTGTGAGCTCGGATTCCTCTTTCATATGCTCGATCTGAGCAGAGGAGACCCCTGCCAGGTATACTTCACTTAACGGTTAGCAGTGGCATAGGAAGGTATTTAACTTTGGAAGGGCCAATGCGCCCCAGTATTGGGGGTGGAGGATTGTAGCGAACTGGGGATTCACCTGCGGCTCATCAAGTTCATTCATTTATTCATGCAGCTCGAGGAAGTACAATAGAATATCGTTAATTTGCGCTTCTTTTAAATGTGTTTCTGCTTGATATACGCCCACTCCTAGGAAACCCAAATTTGTAACATGGGGAAGACCAAAAGCACATTATTTTGTAATTTTCTGAAATTGACCATATTAGGGAAATACGGCAGCATTCTGCTTTGATCCATGGCGGTGTTCACGCCCACACAAGCATATTCACATCTGCATATTACCTAAAATTTATAAAATATTAGCAAAAACGCTAAAATGCTGTCTCTCTTAATATTCACTGAGGTGCGTTGGACCCCGACATGCGCATATTCACAAGTCTCTACTGTATTTGACCTTCCTGTTGTGGTAAATCATTCATAAAGGAGGTTCAAACTTTATAAGTAGAATTTTTGCACTGGAAATTAAAACACTAGTTATAATTTCACACTCATGGGAGACTTTGATGATGATGATGTTGATGATGATGATGTGACCGGGAAAATCCTTCTAAACGACCCACATCTTCACTCCAGGCCAGTAATTTCCTGCGAGCTTTCCGGACAATTCCTGAAGCGTCCGCTCTTGGTTTGATCCTGGCTGATTCTGATGAGCAGACTGGGAAAGCCAGGCTGGGTCGCCTGATCCAGAGCTGGAACTGCTTCATCCTCACACAGCTGCACCAGGAAACTCAGGAACAGGAAGGGCCTCAGGCTTACAGAGGGAACAGCAGGTGAGAGGGCCGTTCACAGACTCACTTCACTGAATCCTACTGGGATCACTCTAAGACTGGAGCCCATCTCAGCCGACACTAGGCGAAGGCTGGGCCAACCCTTAACAGTGTAGTTATTTAATATTATATTAACCAGATATCAGAATTCTTGGAAACAAAATTGCATCTTCGTTTTGTGAATCGTGATGAAGCCTCGTGTGTCTGTGTGTGTGTGGTTTTGCAGTTCGTTGGGTTCCACAGGGGAGTCGGTAATTGGCAGGCTGTTTGGCTGCGAGGTGGAGAACAGCAGTCTCTGTCGCTGTGGGAAGGAGACGGTGCGCTCGTCACTCACCCTGCTCTTCACCATGCACTACCCTGAACACAGTTCCCTTGGTAACCCCACCACACTCACGTGCACACAGTAGTATCACTCATCATACATTCAGTTCAGGCATCATAGAACATTGTTTAAAATGCTCTAATGGAAAAAGTGCACCGCTGCCACCTAAGACTTTGCAAGTTGTCTGTGTGCTGGGAGCCTTTGAGAGCTTGGTTAGCCTTTGTCACTTAAGTGACTTGATCATGGGTGTCTGTGAACTAATGTAAATGTTTTTGGTGGGGGGCACTTGATGATGTATGTAAGTAGATAAAAAAAAAAGTTGTTAGCTGGCATCACATGGCCTGGAGGATGCAGGTGGTGAATGATGGGAGGCATTATTAATGAAAACAAATGGCATCGGCTAGTATCATGACATCGTTGTTATTTATTTATTTTAATTTTTTTGATATAGAAAAATTCCCAGAATATGATTTTACTGAAATCCTGAAGAAGAGCATCTGTCTGGAGCAGAGCACACAGGCCTGGTGTGAAAACTGTGAAAAATACCAGCCTACAGTAAGTCCCGATCCCTCAGTGTATCTGTGTTTCCTTCTCGTTTCTCAGTATACACCCTGATCACACCGATAACTCGATTCACTCTTACCATTTGATTGAACTGTCGATTCTGATTGGTCAGAAGGTGTGGATTCATTTCCTTTATTACGCAGGTGGTTTGAATACTTGATTCTGATTGGTCAGTCGTGGCATTCAGAAGTTTATTTTGTTATAACACACCATCATTAGTAATTAATCCTTATTTTATCAGGTTATTGATTTCTCTTGTAAGTAGCTAATTAATACGTGGAATAGAGTACAGAGAGCTGGGTGTTATCGACAAATAAACTGTGTGTGTGTGTGTGTGTGTGTGTGTAGGTGCAGACACGGAATATCCGTTGTCTGCCTGATGTGTTGGTGGTAAACTGTGAGGTGAACAGCGTGAAAGAAGCGGAGTTCTGGAAAGCCCAAGCAGAGGTGAGTCCTCCAGACCAAATCACACCAGGAGCTTAAAGTACAAACTAATGTCATGTGAAATAAATAAGATCTTATTAAACCTTTTCATCTTTCATTTATAAGAGAGGACCTGAGAGAAATCGGATATGCTAGCTGAGCTCTAATGGGGCTTACTGTCCTGTCGGATTTAGCGAATGTCTCTCTGTATATTTGTTTTGATTTGCAGTATTCCTTCAACAAGGCACTGAAAAAAGAAGCTGAAGGTCCTCCAAAGCCCAAAGAGCCTCTTCCTACAGAGTGGTGTTTAGAGTAAGATGGAAATACACCACACCCAGCTGACATTCTGCTTGTATTTACACAAAGATTATTCTTGAATAAAATGATCATAATGTCCTGCTCCTGGTCGTTCTACTGATATTATACTGACCTGAAGCTATTATTATTTCTGTTAACATAAACAGGGATGAGGTGTACAGTGTGGAAGGTTTAACCTTCGACACCAAAGCAGAGGACCTGAGACATGTCTGGATTCCACAAAGTTTAAAGATGTGCATTAATAAAACACACGGTCTGGAGGTGTGCAGCTGGTGCGAGACTGAAGAGGTTAGGACGTCCCTTCTAAAATGCTCAGCACTTTGTTTTTTATTATTATTATTATTATTATTATTATTATAATAATTAATAATAATAATAATAAACCATCATCATCATATTTTATTACGGCAGCACATCACTGCTAGAATGTCCTGGGTTTGATTCCTGGGCATGGGACGTTTCTGTGTGGACTTTGCATGTTCTCTCCGTGCTTGCATGGGTTTCCTCCGGGTACTCCGGTTTACTCCCACAGTCCAAAAAATGCACAGTAGGCTGATAGGCTGTTCCAAATCTCCCCTAGGTGTGAGTGTGGATGGTTGTAAGTGTGTTGGCCCTGCAGTGGCCAGGTGAGCTGTTCAGGGTGTACCCCACCTTCGCTCAGGGTCGGTAGAGAGGGGGCCAGCCTCCCCATGACCCTAATTAGGATTAAGTGGCTTAGAAAATGAATGGATGAAAATTTTATTACGTAAATGTACTGTATTATGTATTATGTTGAAGGGTCTGGTGTTTGGACTGAAGCCTTCATGGATTTTTTGTGTGTATGTTTTTTATTTATTTATTATTATTGTTGTAGTTAAGTCCAGGGGAGGAGTCTGAGGGAGCTGCTGTATATGACCTGGTGGTCACTGTGCCTCATGTTCTCGACCCACGTACAGGCGGAAACCTGGTGGCTCACATCAAAGTGGGAGAAACGTACCACCAGAGGAAAGAGGTCGGATACCCTGTACCTGGGGGGAGGGGGGGTCAGGGATGTGAGTACTTTTGAGCATGAAGTGTATTGAATAATAGTTTTTGTTCCTGTACAGGGAGTCACACATCAGCAGTGGTACCTGTTTAATGACTTCCTGATCGAGCCCATTGATAAGGTAAACTCTTACACGGTAGGCGAGAGTCCTTTTCTCTGAGTAAACAAGTCTTAATAAAGCGTTTGTGTCTCTCAGACTGAAGCTGCGCAGTTTGATTTAAGCTGGAAGGTGCCGGCTATCCTATACTATGCCAAGAGAAATTACCATACGAAATATGACCTGCGCAGTAAGATTTGCATCACATCCTGTCACACACCTCCTAAAAAACATGGGAGTGTTTCTCATTAGTCACTTATCTAATCTGTCTTTTAAAAAAAAAATACTCTGGTATCATCTACAGTTAAAAACCCAATTGAGGCCAACGTGCTGCTGACGGAAGCATCGCTGGCTCGTAAACAGCGCAAGACGCACGCCACCTTCATCCCTCTGATGGTGAGTGAGATGCCTCAGGCCGGAGACCTCGTGGGACTGGATGCGGAGTTTGTTACACTTAACCAGGTCAGTGACAAGCACGCCCAGCCCGACCAAGTTACTCTTTTACCTGTCAATCTGTTCATCTTATGTGGAAGAGTGTAGATTTAGCCTTCCTGAAGGTTTTTAGGCGAATGGTGACTTAATCCCCCATCTCACACAGCCACGTTCCCAAAAATTTTGTGGATGCAGCAAAATCTTACACAACATAGCAGGAACACAGTAGAATCCAGGACGAGGTGTGGTTTCCATGGATAACCTGATCGAATTTGGGATCTGTTTAAAAAAACCCTGCAGTGGGCTGTGGTGGAATCAGGATGCCGTAACAGCACTGATGTAGTAACGACATAATGGAATCCTAGTAGGGACTTCAGTGGCGTAGTGCAAGCGTGGCGTAGAAGGCGTGTAAGAAAACTCGCAGAACAAATGAAGTGCATGCACAGTATTTGAAGGCTGGACACAGTGAGAATGCGATGCGCGTTACGTGGTAAGCACGTGGTGCAATCTGGTTGGTCAAAGCAAGAACATAGTAAGAATTCATTGGATATGGTGTGGGTAAGATCATGAGCATGATAGGATAATGTGACAAGAGGGACAGATAGATGGAATGATTGAGAGACATAGAGGGTTAAATATGATAGATGGAATAGTAGGAAAATGTTAGATTAAGTGAGAGTGTGTTATGGTCACACGGAAGTAGTACGAACTTGATAACTTCATTTTTTCATTTTGACCACGCCCCCACTGCATTTGTCAAAGTTTTCATGATGCAGCGTGGTCATCATGGTCCTCGTCTGAGTGTGATGAGGGGCTTTGCACGAGAAGTGAATTAAAAAGCGGAGCGAACATGTGAAATATTTCACCCTGTTGGCGTGGTCACTGTCGAGCCCGAGCCTGTTGGTAGGAAAGAGCAAATGATCAGATTGCGGTGAAATAGGATTTTAAAAAATCTGAATTCCTGAAGTGCATGTCATCTCAATCATTCTTTATTATACACTGTGTGAAGCTATACACACATTTGGAACTGATGCATCTATTTGTGGTTGAACAGGAAGAGGCAGAGCTACGAAGCGATGGCACCAAGTCCACCATAAAGCCGAGCCAGATGTCTGTGGCTCGTATTACTTGTGTGAGGGGACAGGGGCCCAACGAGGGGGTTCCTTTTATTGACGATTACATTTCAACACAGGAGCAGGTGAGACGTCTTGTGAATGTTAGCCGTCAGTGATCTTATTAAAGATTCATAATTATTCCATTTATTTATTAATTCTATTAATTTAAATGTATAGACAATATTTTAATGTATTTTATTTATTGGTTTTTTTTTTTTTGCTCTTTAGTACAGCCTGACAAATTAGATAAATTAACTTAAACTGAATGATTATGTATAATCACTTGTATAACAGGCTGTAATAATTATTAACTTGTTATTAATAAGGGCTTATTAAAGGAGATATGCCATACGTTATCAGTATATAATATATAATAACAATTATATTAGATTATTAAATTATATTATATTAAAGTTTATGCTTTCGTACCCATTTAGTCATTATAGGCCTAGATATTTCTGGTGTATTTTGAATACAGATTTCTTACAGTGCAAATAGAAACCGTGTTTTTTTAAAATTAAATATGTTCTGTACCTGTATTGGGTTTTGGACCCCCACCCCCCTATTGATAGCCTCACCCACTTTAATTTATTTAAAAAGTTTCCCCTGAATGTTTGCTTTAGGTGGTTGATTACTTGACTCAGTACTCAGGAATCAAACCTGGTGACCTGGATGCCAAGATTTCTTCTAAGCACTTGACCACTCTTAAGTCTACTTACCTCAAACTCCGCTTCCTTATCGACACTGGAGTTCGTTTTGTTGGTCACGGTTTACAGAAGGACTTCCGAGTCATAAACCTGTTGGTGAGTTTGCTTCCTTTTTTCTTGCTGTGTGAGTTCTGTGTGGGATTTCAAATGTCTTCATTAATAATCCATTTCTCACTGGGTTATTATATATGAATATCCTTACCGTGCTTAGGTTCTGAAAGACCAGGTGATAGACACAGTCTACCTCTTCCACATGCCCAGGAAAAGAATGATCTCCCTACGTTTCCTTGCCTGGTATTTCCTGGGTAGGTACTTTCCAGTTACTACAGCTCATCATTGTGTCCTCAGACAAGTACAAATCTTTTTCTTTTTTTGGTTCAGACTTAAACATTCAGAGTGAGACCCATGACAGTATAGAAGATGCACGCACCGCTCTGCAGCTGTACAGGAAGTACTTAGAGCTGAGCCGTGGGGGGCAGGAGGAGTTCCGGAAAGTACTGAAAGGCCTTTATGAAAAAGGACGTAAGCTCGACTGGAAAGTGCCAGAGTCTGACTCTGCAGACAACCAAGGAAGCCCCAAAGGTACACAACCTGACCAGAATGTGAAATGAAGAATATTATGATTAATTTCACCAAAGAAATTCAGTCCTACATTTAAAATGATACCCTACTCCCTGTTTCCTCCTCTGGAAGATCGGAACAGTGTTTGATTTCGTAACACTACATAACAGAGGACTGCACTCTGTGCAATAATATTTAATTCATTAAATTCAGACTCCGTGGCGCAGAGGTTAGCAGGTCCGCCTTGCAGCAAGAAGGTCCTGGGATTGAGTCCCAGGCTTGGCAATGGGGTTCCTGTGTGGAGGTTGCATGTGTGGGATACTTCAGGGTGCTCTAGTTTCCTCCAACAGTCCGAAGACGTGCACATTAGGCTAATTGGCTGTTCCAGATTGCCCCTCTGAGTAAGCGTGAATGGTTGTGTGCTGGTCCTGCGATGGTCTGGCGTGCTGTTCAGGGTGAACCCTGCCTTCACCAAGTGGCGACTGAGATAAGCTCCAGTCACCCTGCGACCCTAATAGGTTTCAGTGTTTGGCAGATGAGTGAATTAAATTCACTTCCAGTTTATTCTCTCAGTTTGTAGCTAATTTTACGAAGAACAACAAAGTAATTGAGCAAGAAACAGTTTCACAAAATAATTTGAGACAAGTTTGAAATCACAGCAGTGCTGTGGTATCGGTTTTATTTACCTTCTGCTTAATTAACCACCAGGATTTAGCAGATTCTGGGTAACATATCAAACTGCTTTATTTATTAAGGTTTGAATGAACGGCATGTCTGTGGTCTCATCCTTTAATAAATAAGATTTTATGATGTACTTTTATAGAACAATAATTTGCTTTAGTATATATTACTCAGGAATGGTGTGATTTGATTGGTTTACTATCTCCGGATATAGGTTATATTTTACCCAATCACAAGGTCCGTACGGAGAAATCTCCGCCCGGGGTCTTTATTTTGGTTAAGTAAAGGTCTGTGCATTAAAAGACCAAGAGCTGAGAGAATCAGGAGAATGCCCGAATCAGTTAAAAATCTAAAACCATAAAAATCTTGTTTTAGTTATGCTTTACTTTTTTTTTTGTTTCCATGTAGTATACACTAAAACATTTATTCACTGATCTTCGCTTCATCTTTGGTGAATAATTAATTGTTAATCGTTTAACTTTTATTGGTGATTGCTTTTATTTTTATTTGAAGATATTTTTTCTTCAGGGTCAATATTGATGAATTTTTTCCTTCTTATGCCTTTATCAGGTGCTGCTGTGTTCCCCTCAGTGCTCAGCTTATGATCAGAGTGAAATTCCTTTTAATGCCTGTAGCATTCCAGTCAAATGGATTTCCTCTTCTGATTTCCACTCATCTATCCATCCAGGAGTCCTCACTGTCCCTGGCAAAGCCAGCCAGTTTATCACTCTACTCACTATCAGGAGGCTACAAATACTGAAACGTGGAACTCTGATTTAAAACAGTTCTTTTGGGAAACATGAACATGCACTTGATTTAACTTGTGACTTGCCTTGAAGCCTTTTGGATTGGTTCCCCTTAGAAGGGTTTACTAAAGGAATAGTTCAACAAAAAAGGAAAGTGCACTATTTTCTCTTACTAAAACGTGTGTGGTGAGACGTTTGCGCCGGAGATCATCAAACATCAAAAGTCTACACACCCTTGTTAACAAATTATTGGTTCTTATACTTAAATATACATTTTTACTTAGTGTTCATATTTTAATCTGTTAAAGCTACCAAACACAATAATGAAGAACAGCTGGAAATATTTTATAGCAGAAAAAGAAAAGATTACATACTTAAAACATCTTTTGGTTGTAACGCAGCGCCGATCACATTACTTCCTCATAGCAGGTTCTGTTTTTGTGGATTTTTATAAAATTTCTACCTAAAATTTCTAGAGTTGGGGTTTTGGACAAATATGACTCCATAAAATTTTTGGAGATGATCTGCATCGAGTGCTGGAATTTTTTAAGGAATTCTTTGTTAATGTTGCGAGCTCCAGGCAATACAGCACACATCGACTGACCTATGGCAAAGTCCCCCCCACATAATTACTGGTGCTACATCGGGGTTATGGCCATCGTGTTTAAAGCCATAACAGCAATGCCTGTAACATGTCTGTAAATCTAAACACAGTGCATAACTACAGAAACCAAAACATATTTTATTGCATATAATGTTATGTATGGAACAGTTCCTAAAACAAAACTACATCCATTGATGGCCACACGATTGTTAGCTAATCAGCTCTTGTTTTATCTGGCATTAGCTTGAGTTAACTGTTGTGATAACATTTGAATTATTTAATGTTAGTTCAAGCATGAGAGACCATTAAGCTAGGTTGCGGTCTAAGTGTTACTAGTTTTTCCTGACTTGTTGAAAAAATGTCATCAAGGATAGTTATCATGTTTAAATTCATCTGTTACCCTACCTTTGAGCGTAGTCATCTAGGTTCTAAATATGAAGTCCTGATTTTATGATTATGATTTTGTTTGCATAAAATATAATCAATAGAAAATAAAACGAGGATGAGATTAATGGTGGTCTCCAGGATAGTTTTGCTCAGTGTCTGGTGTCAAGGTTTGCTTTGTTTGATGGATTGCTGTAGCGTCATCAGGATTCAAACTCATGATTCCTACATGATGGAGCGAACACTTTTCTGTTGTGCTATTTGGGGGCCCCAGTCCTAGGTGAACTGAAGCAGTCTCCTAGCATGACGCTGCCTCCATCTATGGGTTTGATGGTCTTGTTTTGGTGCCAGAGGTTTCTTTTTGAATTATGATCGAAAACCTTAGATGTTATTGATTGTTTTACCACATTATAGGTGGAAAAAGATCCGACATTATTTAGCTGGGTTGTAGTTTTTTTCTCCCGTCACAAATACATGCAGTTTTTAGAGGGGTGTGTAGATTTTTACTAATAAATAAGAGAAGCGTTTAGCATCATGCAACTGCATAACAAAATCTTCAGACCCTCACCCCGGGCTTGTGGGAGGGGTAAGCTGGCCGCTAACAGTGATCTTTGTGTGCCAGTGCCTCTGGGAAACGCCACCCAGAATGTTGTGGGGTTAAATCCCAGCACTGCCGAGCAGCCACTGTTGGATCTGGAACATGACTCATAACTCTTGTAAATTTCACTGGAAGAATGGAATTATGTATTTATTAACACTGAAAATTTACTGGTGGTGTTGTAGTCACTTTTTTAATAAGTGATAAAGCATCTCAAAATTATTAATTCAAGTGGCGTTGTTATTAAACAATAGCAGTGTTTTGGAATTGGACCCACATCCAGTCTAGTGTAAAGATGATGTTCATTAGTGACACCTTTACATTTGCTTTCAATCACATTTTGAGATTTATCTTTTTTTCTTTTTCTTGTATAAACCAACTTTTCTCTCAGTGTAGCATCAGAAATGTATCAGGATGGCGTAGGCTTCAATCCCGGCTGTACGATAACCACTTAGCACTGAGGTGTATTTACCTCCGATTTTTTCTGCTTCAACCTTCCTGTAGAGTTAAACGTTGCACTTGGAGTATTTTGTTCATTGTACAAAGAAGCAAACAAACAGTTATGTTTTTGTTTTGTATGTTTTTTCTTCTTATAATAACCATGGTGTATACTTTGATAATGAGGCAGCTGAATAAATATTTTTGACATTCATGATGATTTTGTTTCATTATTAATAATATAAAAATTGTATAAAGAGTGAATTACAAGGTGTAAAGAAGAAGTATACTCCATGGCAGACGGCCATAAATGGGTTTAGTTTTTACTACAGGAATGGCCTGATCTGACTGGTTCGCTATCATGAGATGATTAACAATTATAATGAGTAATAAATAACTGAATAGTCCCTTAAACGGATATAATATTGATTAGGCTGATTTTGTTCTTATATCCAAAGCTCTCCTGATGCTTTCCAATGTATTTATTATTATTATATATATTCTTTTTTTGAATAATTTTTTTTATTGGAAGACATTTCTGCCCTTCATACGAAATCAGCCCGGGTTGGCTCCAGGTTCCTCATGACCCTGACAGGTGAGAAGTATCGATGACGGGTGGATGAAATATTATACAACTCATAAAAAACCTTAGAATATTCGCCTGAGGGTTTTTTTCCTATTTCATACATGTAAACAAATCACAGACACAAGATAAAACATTGTTTATTATCTATATTTTGGCTTTGTAAAACACCTCAAGAAAATTAAATTATTTTTATTCATGGCATATAAATTCTATACAGGGTGGGTTTCCTCTGGGTAGTTCAGTTTCTTTCCACAGTCCAAAGACATGCCCATTAAGCAAAGTGTTTAATTTTGGTTGCCCCTACGTGTGTGTGTGTGTGTGCGTTGCCTTGAGATGGCTAGGTGAGCTGGTCAAGGTGTACCCTGCTTTCGCTCAGAGTTGGCTGAGATGGGCTCCAGCTGCTCTGGGACCCTAATAAAGGATAAAGTGGTTTAGAACGTAAAGCGGGATATTATATTCTGATATAATATTTCACATTATTATTATTCGCAGTGGGTAGCGTAGTGGGTACCACGCCCTCACAGCAAGAAGATCCTGGGTTCGAGTCCTGGGCTCGGGGAGGGCGTTTCTGTGTGCAGTTCGCATTTCTCCCTGTGCTTGTGTGGGTTTCCTCCTGGCATGCCAGTTTCCTCCCACAGTCCAAAAACATGCAGGTTAGGCTGACCAGCTGTTCCATATTACCCCTAGGAGTGTGTGTGTGTGTGTGTGTGTTGCCCTCCAATGGTTTGCTGAGCTGTTCAGGGTGTACCCCGCCTTCGCCCAGTTGGCTACGATAGGCTCCAGACTCCCCTCGACCCCAACAGAAGTAAGCGACTCAGGAAATTAATCATCATCATCATTATTATTATTATTATTATTATTATTATTATTATTATTATTATTATTATTATTATTAATATTATTATTATTATTAGAAGTTTTTTTGAAATGGCGGAAACGGGCTTCCGTAGTATGTTGCCATGGAAACGGTCCAAAAGATTTGTGGTAAAAGTAGAGGATTATTTTTAGACATAAAATTGAAGCAAAAGTGATTTTGAAGAAATCTTAAGAGTGCAGGATGTGTCTTGTGAGGAAGCGGATGTTTAAAACGATTATTTAATGAAGTAAAACCGAAAATCCTCACAGAACAACTTAAAAACTGGAAAAAAAAACTGGCGTGACGTCACGCTCCCACAATGCACGCGCTCTTCGGCAGCCCGAGCGCCGCTGTGTTTAGAGGGAAAACAGCACAGCACAGGCCTGGACTCACTCCAGAACCCAAAGAAGACGGAGAAAACGAGAGATCGTCCGAACCTGGTTTGCAGAACATGTTCGGGTGCTGGTGGAAGAAGGGATGGCAGAACGGGGGTGTTTCGGTGTTCGGTTGATGATCTGATCCGGGACACGGAGTGGATTTGTGCGGGACTTTAAAGTTTTGTGGTAAGCGCTGAGGTGAAACTTGGGTTTTGATCCACTTTTATTCCGTCAATCCACCCTCACATCAGGTCCGCTTCACTTCCCCACATGCTCAGATATTCACATACACTTTAAAAATGCGTCTGAGCTCAAAACTGAGGGGAAAATTGCCGGTTAAATCCATTCGGAGGTTTAATGTTGGCTGAACAAACAAGTTACCAAAGCGAAGATCTTCCACCTTCATGGGCTGCTTCGGGCTTTTCCTCTCATTTCCCCTCAAAGAGCCCCGTTTCAGGTTTAATGGTGAAATCTGCAGGTTTAATCTGGAAGTTTTGTTGTGTGTGTGTGTGTGTGTGTGTGTGTGTGTGTGTGTGTGTGTGTGAGAGAGCTGCATGGTGATGGGGGTCTAATGCATGCAGTACCACAGACTCCTGCTGACTCAGACTCAAGTCGTTACTGAATAAAAGTTTGAAGTTATTTTCATTCTATTTTTACTTCATCCACAACTTTTTTTTTCTTATTTTTTCCCCCAACATCAGCTTGTGTAAACTTAAAGATCGAATTGTTGTAAAAGGTTGATAAATATCGATCAGTTTTCAGGGTTATAATATTATAATATTTAAAATAATTAATGTTATATATGTATGTGGATGGTTTATGTTTTTATTTATGTATAAATGTACCTATTTTTGCAGCAAATGTCATTACAAAATGAAAAAAAAAAATAACAGTAATAATGAATAATAGTTTAACTTTAATTTAGATGGTTGATTTTTATTTACTGATATATTTCTTTTTTTTTCTTTTTTAATAGGAAGCGTATATTACAGCCACTGCCTTCAGAATTTTGTAAAATCTTAAACACTCAGAATAATCTGTAATTGTTTCTTCTGGATTTTTCAGAATAAGAGTTACAGTCAGATTTTTATTACAGAAATAAACACACAGCTCTTGTAATAGAGTTCCATTTCCGAAAGAAAAAATCAGGCCATCGCAGGGCCAAAAACATTATTATTATTATTATTATGGTTATTCTGTCACTATTAATTTTTGCATAAATTAATTGAATTATTTTAAAACTATTTGTAGATATAATTAATTAATTGACATTAAAGTTGTGTTTTCTTCTTCTTATTATTATTATTATGTCGTGTCATGTCATTTTCTGAACCGCTTAATCCTAATTAGAGTCACGGGGAGGCTGGCGCCCATCTCAGCCGACTCCGGGCGAGGGCAGAGTACACCCCGGACAGCTCGCCAGGCCTTATTATTATTATTATGGTTATTCTGTCACTATTATAGTATTAATAAATTAACAGGTTACATTCACTTGCCAGAACATAAGAGAATTTTGTTTTACTCTTTCTCGAGGGACTGAAATATTTCTAATCTCTATAAGAATAATATTCTTAAGTGTGTGTGTGTGTGTGTAATTTTTGAAGCAGATCACTGCATTGAAAGGGTAGGAAAGGTAGTTTTGTTGAATGAGTAAAAGGGGAAAAAAGTACACAAATACCCCAAGCAGTGCAGAGACGTATGTACGGAAAGAAAAAAGAACTAAAAAAAAAAAAAGCCTGCTGTAAGTGTTCGACTCTGTACCTGTGCATCTGTTCCACTTCCTGGCCTTTGATTTATTTCCATATCTTGAGAGCGAAGACTAAAATAAATGGATCGCACTGCAGGTTGTGCAGATTGACAGGAATAACAACCTCTATTAGCTTTAAAAGATGTTTATGACAGTAGTTTAATGTAATAATAGGATTATTACACACTTGTACCTGAAGTTAGTACAGTTTTGTAGTTGCTTTAATAAGAGCGTCTGTACACCTCCTCATTTATAATGTGATCTAATCAACCAATCATGTGGCAGCATAAAATCATGCAAATAGGGGTCAAGGGGTGATGATATCAACCGACGGTCATAACAAACATCAGAAGGTGGAAAAGTGTCGTCTCTGTGATTTTATGCGTGGTCTGGTGGTTGGTGCCAGATGAACTGGTTTGAGTTTTCCGACCATGAAGAGGAATCTGAGGGAATTATAGGCTCAGACTCACCACTATTGGACAGTTAAAGACTGGAAAAGGATCATGGGATTTGTTTCAGTTTTCAGATTACTTTCCTCTATCCAGTTTTGTTGATAGCGTGATGATGGCCTCAGACTCCAGTTTTGGCTGACAGGAGTGGAACCGGTAACGATGTTTCGCTGCCGTAGCCCCTCCTTCACTTTTGTGTGTTCTGAGATGCTTGTCTGCTTACCAGACGTAAGTATCTGAGTTACTTTAGACGTCCTAGCAGCTTGAGCCTTGTTAGCAATTTTGCTGTCACCTCTCTGAGCCACAGGGTGACGTTCACACACTTCCCAGCACCTGAAGAGGAGTCATGCGCAGGGCCTGGCCTTGGTCATGTCAAAAAGGTATTTCCTTTGTGTTGACATGATCGAGCCATTTCCAAATTTATTAAACACAAATATTGTGACTTGAGTCACTGTTTTTTTTTTAAAACATTTGTCTTTTTTGCATATTTTCATCAGAAAACAAGAAAAATTTGCTTTTACGTGCAGCTGACTCTCTGGCATGTTGTGTTTACATTCAAGGAAACGTTCGTCTTTCTGTCTATTCAGACAACACTGACCTCTTTAAATTACACAAGTCGGCTCGATAACCTGACCACCCATAACTCGAGCGAGCTGTAAATTTCAGATTCCCAACACTAGTTTCTGCCCACAGGACTGTCAGTCACTCAGTGGTTTTTGTTTGTCCCTTCCGTCTCTAAAGACGCTTATGTGTGAGAATCCCAGGACTTCTACAGTTACAGAAATACACAGAGCAGCCCATCAGGTACCAGCAACGATACCACCGTCAGTCACAAAGCTCACACCTTTTCTTCGTTCTGATGTTTAATATGAACATTACCTGAAGCCCTTGTTCTGTATTTACATGATTTCCATTGAGTGTGTATGTACGTTTTGTGTATACTACGTGGGAGGAGAGTGATCTGGTAGGTTCACTATCGCAGGACGGAACATTGAGGGGACAATTCAATTTCACAACGTCCATCGAGCCTAAGGTGCATATTTTTATACCTCATGGAAAAATAAGCAAAAGAGAAACTAAAATAAGAAAGAAAAAAAAAATCGCTTTTTTTTAATCATGATGGACGCAGGTGAAATCCTTTCGCATGCATGACCAGGTGCATAAGAGCTGTATAACGGCGTCTCTTTAATCTCTTTCAGGGTTTTAGTGTATAGTATGTGGAAACATAAAGAAACAAGATTCTAGTTAATTTTTGGATATTTTAAACACAGCAGGTCAGTTGAGCTAAGCGCGATCAGAGCTTAGTATAAATCACATGAAAACGTTAGTAAATCATGCTCCATAGAGGGGAATTTTTACACTCAGAAAAACAAACTAAAATGGTTTTCTTATGGTTCATTTTTTTTGTTTCAAAACATGACAGTGCTGAGCAGGCTACACAGATACCATTAGCTACACAGTGTTTAGCTACTTCTGTTCGCTGTGCACAGAGCTCACCTGACCTGCTTCTGTAATGGTTAAAATATGTGAAAATAACAGATTTAAAAATAATAATAATAATAAACTTGCACAGCTTTTACGCACCTGCTCATTCTTGCACTCGAAGTTCATCTACGTTTGTTGATTTAAAAAATAAACCATAAAAAGTTTGACTTTATTCAGGTCATGCCGTTCCTGTACAGTGTACGCTAACATACATTAGAATGGGGTCACATTCTCCAAGGATTCAGCATGATATGAAATGCAGGTCAGGTGAAGGTTACACTGTATAGGGACAACAGAACACGTCGACCCAGAAGAGACGGCGTAATTTATACAACAGTAATAACATTGTCGCGCATGGTTTTTAACTAAAGCTAAACTTTTCGCTCATTACACCTTTGTGTCTTTGTGCAGGACGTTGAATATGCAAGAGGACCATCGACCGTCTCCAGAGAAGATCAGTGACAAAGTTGCATGTGTGGTATTCGAAATTCCCCTGGCTATTGTGTATTTGTGTTTTTATACCTAATCGTAAAACTCACCGTAACCATGCTGTGCAAACAATGGCTTCGCTTAGATGTCCAAGCACAAACGTCCTAAAAAACGCTCGTACATATGAGACGATGTTCCATGGAAAGGAGCAGCTAGACAGCCACCTGCAGACCCATGACTCCAACAAGCAAGAACTCCAGTGTGAAGAGTGCGGCAAACACTACAGCACTCGGCTGGGTCTGAGACGCCACGTGGCTACCCACTCCACTTCTGTGACCGGAGACCTGACTTGCAAAGTTTGCCGTCAGGTTTTCGAAAGCATGCCGTCGCTTCTCGAGCACCTGAGCACCCATACGGGCCGCCCTCCACCAGGCGGAGCTGTGCGGGAGCGAAAGCACCAGTGCGAGCGCTGCGGTCGGCGCTTCTTCACTCGAAAGGATGTGCGGCGTCACGCCGTGGTGCACACGGGCAGAAGGGACTTCCTGTGCCCTCGCTGTGCCCAGCGCTTTGGCCGGCGTGACCACCTTACCCGCCACCTGAAGAAGAGTCATGCCCAGGAGCTGGATGTTCTCACGCCTGCACCCCTCAGTGTGGTCAAGGAAGAGCCGAGTGTGAACGTGTGCACCTCCGGATCCCCTAAGGATGCCTCGGAGGCGTTTCCGGTGAGTATGTTCAATCCTCAAGGTCTACAGAGTGCCTCTACCTCTGGGGTCAGTCACCATCATCCTGTGGTGCCTGGGTCCCTGTCCAGCCCCATGTCCGTGGGCTGCTATTTTGAGCCAAGCAAGCACCAGTCCCAACAGTACCATGAGGCCCAGCGCTACCAGCCCGCCCCTGCTACCTCATATCTGAAAGTTGAAATGGAGAACTTCCTGAATGAGCTCCAGTGTGGCCCGATGCCACCTCAGGCTACAGTTGCAACCTCTGTGTCCAGACCGAGTGACCTTCTTCCTGATAGCTTCGGAGGCCAGAGTGCCCACTTCGCCCTCAGGAACTCCTTCACCTCCACTGAGCCTTCACCGACAGCTGCTAACGTGGACCTCTCGCCACTGCTGGGCTTCCTACCGTTCAGCCTGCCGCCGTACAGCGCCCCTTTGAGTTCGGGAGGCCTTGTTATGGGATACTCTACCACTACCACAGATTGCTCGCCGACTCCTACCTCTCAGCTCTCGGGGTCACCCGCCTCGTTTCAGCCGCAGCCACTGCACGAGCCTCAGGCCTTGGGGCATTTAAATCAGCCTCCTGGTTTCTCTCCGACTCTACCTCGATTCCATCAGGCCTTCCAGCAGTGATCTTTCTTCTTAAACCGAGTGACCGATCGGCTGTTCTTGCCAGATTGCATACCCAGGAGTCAGAGTGCTCAGTGGACTTGTGTGATCGAAGGCTCTTACTTTTACAGATAAATTCTGTAGAATAAGATGATTTGAGAGAGTTTTGGATTGAATAGAGATTGTTTTAGAATAGTTTTGGCCTAGTATTGTTTTTTCTAAGTAGGACTTCATTTGATTGTAGTGATTTATGGTGTTATTTAGATTCTTCTAGTATCGAGAAGTCAGCATTGAACTAAACTGAGGAAATACGAAATGATGTGCAAAAGTCAGAGACGACCATTTATTCAATTTCCAGTCGAGGTGGCCGTTCAGTGGAAGCTCTTCGTGTCTCCACATCAGCAATGCTGGAAGCATGTATACTTAACTAGACGTGAAAGAGAAGCTGTGAAGATGTGTGAGAATGTGTGTGTGTGCATGGAGGTGTTCCTGCTGAAAACCCAGAGTTCCTGGGATGCGCTTTACTGCCATCCGCAGCAGGGTGATGTTACTGAAGCTGAAACGGAAGCCGGCACGTCTTCACTCTTTATAAAGTTAAATGTAGAATTCGTACACATTTACATTTACGGCATTTGGCAGACGCTCGAGGACCCAACTATGGTGGTACAGGGTCTTAAACCACCGAGCTCCGGATCAGTAACCCAGAGCCTTAACCACTAAGCCACCACTGTACACCTGCTTCAGTTGACCCTCTGGGGAACCTCTAAAACAGTATCGAAAGATTAGGAGCGGAGCAGCTCGCTGGTGTGGTGATGGGCGTTTCTGTGTGGTGTTTGCATGTTCACAGTGTCACAGTGGCAGCGGTGGCTCAGTGGTTAAGGCTCTGGATCAGGGGTCACCAACACGGTGCCCACGGGCACCAGGTCGCCCCCAAGGACCACATGAGTTGCGTCTAAAATAAATTTTTGATTTTTATTGTTGATAATTATTGTGAGAAATCATTAACGTGATCAGTGTCTTCACA
>JAOUQZ010000017.1:3048299-3073478 GCA_028564935.1 Neosilurus hyrtlii | reverse complement strand
ACACACACACACACACACATATATATATATATATATATATATATATATATACACACACATACACACACACACACACATTACAGTTCAGCGGTCCTTCAACAGCTCCACTAACTCTAAATAATTACACTGTCAGAGACAGAGAGTCAGTGCTGAAGAGAGAGACAGACTGAACAAGAGTTTAAGGGAAGGAGAGGATGAAGAGCATTGCGCGAGCATGCATACAGAATAGAGAGAGTACGAAGACTGAGAGACAGGACAGTGTGAGAAAGATAAAGAGAGAAAAATAGGATGGAGAGAGATAATCATGAATAAACTATCATGAAAGTATGAAGACTGAAAGATATGGCCAAATGTGAGAGATATAGAAACGAGAGAGAGAAAGAGAATCAGGCTGGCAACAGAGAATGGATATGAACATGATAGAGATATGAACATGATACAGGACTGAGAGAGGAAAGAGAGTACAGAATAGAGAGCATGAAGACTTGAGAGACAGGATGGATTGTGAGAGATCAGGAGAGAGATATGATGGAAATAGGAGATGAGACGGCAGGTTAGTGACAGGCAGAATGGATGATGAGGATGGAGATGGAGAGACAGGATGGAGATGGAGAGAGGAAAAATGGAGAAGAGAGATGAGACAGACCAACACCGAGATTTTTTTATCAGAAAGATTAAACAAAAGACAGACAGATAGAGAATAAAAGGGAGTGTATAAGGCTCTGGTGAACAGCATTAACGCCTCTTATATCTGATCTTTCACCTGTCTGACGATGCCCCCCTTCTCTCTCCTTTCAGGTAAATTCCAGGTGATGATCCAGAAGATGTAAAAGACTGAACGTGACAACAGATTTCCTACAATATAATGTATAATATATATATATAAACGTCCTGTCAGGTGTGATGACGTTTGATTTTATTGCTTTGTTTGTTTATTTTCCTTCTTCGTTGAAGCCTCTTAAATTTCTTGCATGCGTTCCACAGCATGTTGAGGTCAAGCCTTATTGTACTGCACTCATTTATACAATGACTTTGATTTATTAATGGTTTTTACACTTTATCTAAATCCAATTTGCACACGACGTCATTACGATGTGTTGAGTTGGAGATTTACACCATGTTTTATTTAAATGTGTAGTATGGGCTCAGCAAGTCGAAATAAATGTTTGAATGAATGTGAAGCCGTGCCTCTATTTGCATCTGACACTTTGTGTTTGCTTTGAGTTTGTATTTGGTTTGGATGGTTTATAAGTCTTTCTTGCTCATACAGGGAAAATGCAGCCTGAAGATCCCAACGTTTTCACAAAGTCGTTAGATTTCTCATCAGTATGGCATTTAACATCGCTGGGAAATGAGCAAGAAGAGACGTGTGTGTGTACAGAAGCCAACAACAACATCTGACCCTTATAATAAAGTTTACTTCAGGATGTCCTACAGTTTATAACTTATAAACGGTATAAGTAAATATGTCTTTGGACAGTGTGTGTGTGTGTGTGTGGTGGTGGGGGGGGGGGACTGGAGGTAACCTACACAAACATGGACGAGAACATGCAGACTCGCCCCTTGCTGAGCCGGGGACTCAAACCCAGGCCCTTCTTGCTGTGAGGCGAAAGTGCCAAAGACTATGCCAGTATTGCCTGCATTAAGTTTAAAACTTCTTCCACTCAACAGATCCAGTCAGCTGAGCCTACCTCAGCCAGCACTACCCCGAACAGTTCCCCAGACCATTACAGGGCAACACAACCATTCACACTCACTCTCAAACCTAGGGACTACCCGGAATAGCAAATCAGCCTAATGTGCATGTCTTTGAACTGGATGGAAACCGGAGTACAAGGAGGAGACCCAACCCAAGGAAGAACATGCAAATTTTACATAGAAACTCCCTCGCGAATTACGCCACTGTGCTGCCCATATTTTATTACATTCTTTTAACTTTGTGGTAACAGTTTGTGGGAGAATCACTCCTCGTTACACTAGTAGCATCAAGTGGTTCGGCAAAGGAGTAAATAAATGACTAATTGATGAAAATGTTGGTTAATAAAAATAATGATTTATTTTTATTATGTTTATTTAAGTAAATAATGCTTTTATTTATTAAATAAAATATTATTAAAATAAATAAAAATTATATATTTAGGGTTTTTTTTAATTCTTTGTTGTTCTCAGAAGTACTTATGGGTATGATCTGGTTTAAGAGGGCATTCAAAAGCATGCAGACCCAAAACCCATGATAAAAATGTACTCACTTCTGGAGGAATATTATTCTATTATTTTAATGTAATTCAATAATATTTCATGATAGTCATTATCATAAAACAGCTTTACACATTCCAGATAGAAACCTTGTTTCCATGCATAAACATCATAATACCTTTTCTGTTGTTAAAATTATTTTTGTTAAATTCTTGTTTCATGGAAACATCAATAAAATAAAACTCGAGTATTAAATGCCCTGGATAGGACACCGACCGGAAAATAAAGTTTGTCACGTGGTCCATGCGTGCCTTGATCTGGCCAATAGGAAGACGAGTCTATCGTGCTCAGCGTTGCCATTGGTGCATTTTTAAACGCGGACCAACGGCAGTGATATTCAAACTCATTCGGACTGTTGGGTTTCTGAGGTAATTGGTGGGTGAGTTAGAGGTGGTGTTTTTATCACTACATTCCAGCGGAAATAAGAGATATTTTTGAGGGTAAGCATACTTTACAATCAGCTAATTATGTACATGAGTATAACTCTGCTTTATAGTTAAGTTTGAGCTTGTTTGTATGTTACACTCTATGTTGATAACTTTATTAGCATGAACATGCTAGTCGTCTATTTTCCTTCTGCTGCGCCCGCGTCGTGAATACTAAAAAGCGTAGCTACATACAAATAAACACTTCATTCATATAACGGATATGCCACGGTGCATTTGGTTAATTTTATCTGATGTTGTTTGTATGTTTAATGAGTTTGCTAAACCTACCTAGCATTGCAGGGTTGGGAAGATGGACGTGCAGCAGACTGGAGGTTCTGCTGATCCGTACACATTCGATGCCCCGTCTCATGTAATGCACGATTTTAACCCCGATTCTGAAGACAATGTCGATCAGTGGTTTGGTAAGTTAAAAACACATTCCTGAGAGGTTTATTTTTGTTCTAATCACACCCTGTTTGAGGTAGTTAACCATTGTGTGCATTTCCTCAACCTTCACATGCACGAGCAGATGACATCCTGTGATCAGATAATAATTAGATATTAATTAAAATGGAAACTGGAGACGGTGGTGTACTGGTTCGGGTACTAGGTTCATGATTTAGAGGTTGTGGTTGCAAATCCCTTTTAGACCTCCACTGTGCTCAGAGTCCTGGGCAAAAGGTTGTAGCCACAAGTGAACCCCTCAGTAAAAATACTGGGAAGGTAACTGATATCAAGGATGAGATGAACTCCCATCGCTTCACGCTGCCGCTCGGATGTTAAGAGACTAACAGACTTACTTTACCTTAAATTAAAATTTTGTTCCTTGATGTAAGCGAAGATGGTCAAAGTATTGGAATTATTGAAGCTAGAAGGAATGGTTGAGTCTTCAGAGATGGAGAAGGCTTGGGAACGTGTGGAGTTCACAGAGAATATTATTAATGATTAATTGTGGCAAAGTCAACACACATTTCCCAAATTTCTAAACAATGTTCTTATGTAATAGTGTAACAAGGTACATGTGTTCTGTGGATGGCCACATGCATTTTATGTAAACAGATCCATGTTATACACACATGCCAAGTTAATAAACCCAGAATACAGTATGTTATGGGTTTAAGTAATAGTTTCTGCATGATTAAAACAACCTGAATTTAAAAACTGTCCCCTGCTTTAGACCTTAATGCTGCCTCAGATCTTGGGGAAATGGAGCAACTCGTAACCCCCCTGAGGCTGCAGAAGCCTGACGATCAGATACAAAATGAAGATCTGTCTAAAGCTGCCACATCAACAGGTAGGACGTCTCTAGTGGGTCTCTAAAGTTCCATTTACATGCTATCGGTCAGAACTTAAATAATATGGCTTTAAGTATGTTTGGATATCATTTTAAATGCTAACATGTAGAATGACTAGGTGGGGGAGATATATATAAATCGCTATATTTTTTATTATTATTATTAAAAAAAATTTTTGTGGTGGTGGGTTTGGCTTAGATGCTGTTCCTGATGTTACTGCTCCAGAACCCCCTTCTAACATTGTGACTTCGTGGGGAGACGAGAGACCAAGTGGAGCTCAGAAGAACATTCCAGCTCAGCCGCGCAGGTACAAACATTTTTACTGTTTTAAGTGGTGACCTGACCCAATGCACACTAAGGTATCTACAAGAAAGAGATGAACCTCATCAGATGAAAGTTTTTGTGTGTGTTTTTTTTGTTTGTTTTTTTTTTTTTTCCTTGAATAAATGAAATGTGGCCTTTGAGCCTATTCATGCTTGACTCTGTTTGCCTGGATGATGTGGGTGTCTTTTTATTATTATTATTATTTAAAAAAAAAAACCCCACCAACTTATTTATTTATTTGTTTTAATTAATCATTTTTGTTTCATTTTTATTTTATCCCTTCCACTTCAGAGTATTGAAGCGTCCTGTAGTCAAAGATCAAACTCAAGCTCCTTCTTCACCTCCTGTGATAAAGAAGAGAAGGTAAGCCAAGGACCAGGACACAAAATACCTTGCAATGTGTTATTTAATCAGCTGGGTTAATGAGGTTAATGCTGTTTAGAGTTCTTGCGACCGCGAGAATACTTCCACTCCGAAGGTAAGATTAAGTAAGTGTATAGGTTCAGTGCACAGGGTTAATAGGGAAGCACCTGTGGTGATAAAAGGGTTTGATCACTTGTGGTATTCCTTTAAATGCACCATACACATTCTGTTTTCTATTCATTTTATTCCCTCCCCCCCTGATCCATTACTCATCAACTTAACGTAATCTGGATCTTTTGTTGTATTGGTATACTCTGCCATTGTTAAGTTGTTACCGTATGGGAACTTTTTACTTCTTTTTATTTAGGAGCTCAGTGGGTGCGAGGCAGACTCGCTGCAGTGGCCTTGCGACCAGACGAAGCATCAGACAAAAAAAACCACAGGCACCCTCCACTGCCACATCTGCATCTACCTCCTCTGCTAACCAGTATGTGGTAGTCACGTTTAGCTGAAATGGATGTGGTGATTGTTTTTTTTTTTTTTTTTTTGTGCCGTCATTTACTCGTGTTACCGTCTGTCCTGCAGGCAGAAGAGCACGGAGCAGCAGGAGCTGGAGCGCATCGAGGCTCTGCAGAAGGAGGTGGCCGAGCAGCGCAAGAAAAATGAAGCCAGTTACCGAGCTGCACTAGCAGGAAGTGAGTGTATAACCTGTTGCTGGTATGGAATTAAAAAAAAATAAAAAATACAAATCCCTGTTGCACCTGGAGTCATTATAACGGAACCCTGACTAACTGTCTGTCTTTGAAGGTCTGCCCCCCAAGAAACATGTTCTGTCCTCCACCATTCCCAAAGAATTTCACTTCCACTCAGATAACCGGGTTAAAAGCCATACGGAAGTTTCTGAAACTTCATATAAGGAGTGTGACTTCACTTCACAGCTGCGCAAGCACCCTTCTTCACCCGTGAGTATCTGTGACCTGTCTCAGTCAGGAATATTAGTTCTTTATTTTACCAAAGTCTGGCTAATGGCAGAAGGGTGGACTTTTAAAGGGGCTTTATTATTATTTAATTCATTTTGGCTGCTTCCATGAAGTGAATATTCATCAATATGAAGTAAAGACTCCTCACACACCTGTGCAGACAGTTTTGTTTTGGAATATTTAAATATATTTGGGTTTATCATTGCAAATGATTCCCTCGACTCGGATGCGGTATTGTGAACAACCCTCTCATCACGTTTAAATTCCCTCTGTATATAGAAGAAACAGAAATGTGGAGAATTATTGGATGGATCAGACTGTAAAAATAGTGTGGAGTAACAGTAGATTTTATAGATGGATCTTTTTAATGGGGTTTGGGGTGGTCCAATGTGTTTTTCTGAACCGCCTTATCCTAATTAGGGTTGCAGGGAGGCTGGCACCCATCTCGGCCGTCTCTGGGCAAGGGCAGGGTACACTTTGAACAGCTTGCCAGACCATCACAGGTTTTAGCCCACAGAAAAATGTATTTTTTATTAATATGTTTGCAGTTAAAGGCTCACAAGGGCACCACAGTCCCCAAACCCTTCAACCTTTCCGCTGGGCACAAGAGGAAGCTGGAGGAAAAGAGTCCCTACGTGTCCATGGCTGAGCAAATTATACAGTTTCAGAAGCGTACGCCGACCCGTTACCACCTGCGCAGCCGCCAGAATCACGAAAAGGGTGGGTCTGAATCTGAGTTGTCGATGACTCCTAATGGGTGGATTAGTGATTACTGCTTCAGTGTTTGAGCTTTTTAAAAGATGTGATGTTTATTTTTTTTTTTATGTTTTTTAATGCGTGTTTACAGGAAAAATAAACCTCAGATAAGCACACTTCATCATCTGGTGTAGTCTTTAGATGCGTTACTCCATAGAAATTCTTCAGAAGTGTAATGGTGATCTCTCCGGGTTTTGTATCACCGTTAAAGCAGGGTTTTGTTTTTTGACGCCCAGGTCCTTCATCTGTGAAGACCGAAAAGCCCAAAATCACCAACCCTCACACTCCTCAACTCATGACCCGCCAGAGGAGCCGCCCCGTCACAGTGAAGAGTACTGCTGAGATCGAGGCAGAGGAAGTGGAAAAGATGCAGCAGTACGTAGCTCTATAACAACACCCCCCCAAATAGTTTTTATTTCGATTTTAAAAAAGAAATAAAAATTTCTGATGCATTGTGTTCAATATATTCTGGTAGAGGGAACTCATGCAGATGGTACACCTTGGTTTGCCCTCAGGTTTAAGTTCAAAGCCCTAGAACTCAATCGCAAGATCCTTGAAGGGGCTCTGGCTCCGAAGAAACCCGCTCCAAAAGAAGTGACCCATCCAGAGGGTTTCCAGCTGGAGGTGGAGAAACGTTTGCAGGAAAGACACGCCTCCAAAAAGACAGAAGAGAAGGAAGAGTACACCTTCCACTCCAGACCGTTACCAACTCGTATCCTGGAGGAGGTGGTGGTGAGAAGCAGCACTTCATGTCTATTACTGAAGGCGCAAATTAATACCTTCCTGCTTCCTGCAGTGCGTAAACGTGTGGCGTTCTGAGCTTCCTAACGCTTTATTTTTCTTAGGGTGTCCCAGAGAAGAAAGTTCTGCATCCTACAGTGCCGGAATCTCCTGCGTTCGCACTCAAAAACCGTGTACGTGTGGAACGCAAGACAGAAGAGGTACAGGCAGGCTTATTATTCGGGGGGAGGGTGGTGTTCTTGATTCCCCTTAACATTTGTGCGCCCTTTCTCAGGTGAAAGCCCCAGCCCCGATGAAGGCGGTTCCTGTGCCCCATTATGTTCCCTTCCAGCCCAAACCTGCAGTGAAGACCCATGTAGAAGTGTGTCCTTTCTCATTCGAGCAGCGTGAACAAGAGCGCAGAGCACAGAAAGAGAAAAAACTAGAAGAACTGCGAAATGAAGAGGTGTGGTGGTTGCCCCCCTCCCCTTTAAAGAATAAAATGTAATCACATAGTCTTCAACACATTTTTAATCCAAAAAACTTTCCAGGTGCCCAAGTTCAAGGCTAGGCCTCTTCCGGACTTCCATGAAGTGAGTCTTCCCGAGAAGAAAGTACAGGAACCTACCAAACCTGCGCCTTTCAAGCTGATGGTGGACGAGCGTGGATCTGTGAAGAGCGCACGCTGGGAGGAAATTGTAAGTCCTGGCCGTGTAGAGGTGCCTGCGGGCTGGTGAAGTCCTGTGCATGAACAAAATGCCTGGATGGAGGTGGGGGGAAAAAACGTTTTATTGTTTCTGCCCACTGTAGATAAAGGAGGAGTTGAAGCAGCAGGCAGAAGCAGCGTGCTTCAAGGCGAGACCCAACGCAGTCGTGCACAAAGAGCCTTTTGTGCCCAAGAGAGAGAGCCGTTCTGCCCTGGGTATGTTGCACTGGTGCAGGGGCTTTCAGCTGACTGCTCTCG
This sequence comes from Neosilurus hyrtlii, assembly GCA_028564935.1. Lineage (NCBI taxonomy): Eukaryota > Metazoa > Chordata > Actinopteri > Siluriformes > Plotosidae > Neosilurus > Neosilurus hyrtlii. Next base: position 3,065,392 of record JAOUQZ010000017.1, on the reverse strand, counting down.
AACCTGCGACTCCTCACTGCTGGTTCTGTTTCACTGTGGTTTTGTCTGTGGATCATGTTAAGATTTTAGCCCTGCTAACTAGCCGCCTCTTTATTTTACTTCCTGTTTCCAATCCCTCTGTTCTCCATTTCCTCTACTGGTCATCTTTATCCTTTTCCTCTACTTTGATCATCTCCTCTTTTTTTGGCATTTTCTGAAGCCGATACTACCCATTCTGTAGTTGCCGAAGGTTTCCAGCTGTCGACAGAGCGTCGGGCCAAAGAGCGGCTGGAGTTCGAGAGGGCGCTGAAGGAGAAGGAGATGCTGAAGGCACAGATGGAGGAGCGACAAGCTACAGAGAAAGAGGAGTGCGAGAAGGAGGAAATCGCCAGATTACGCCAAGAACAGGTATTTGTCAGCATGACAACATGACGAGGTTCTGTCTTTCTAAATGTTGAGTATGACGCCTGGGGTCTGTGGGTGTAAATGGCTGTGACTTTCTTTCACAGGTGCATAAAGCTCAACCAATCAGACGCTACAAACCAGTTGAGTTAAAGCACAGCGAGATCTCCCTCACGGTGCCCCAGTCTCCAAAGTTTTCTGACCGCTTTCGTTTATAAAGGCTCAGGATAACCTGTACATAAATTAAATGCTATCTTTTATTCCTTTTTTAAGTTTTTTTTTTTTTTAACTTGTAGGTCTTTGCAGTTTTAACTGCTTCATAAAGTCATGTGCTGAGTAAGCGCTGAGGGATATCCCCCACCCCCTTGTGCTCCATTCAGACTTGGCCACATGTTCGTGACTGATGCATTACATTATGTGAAGTGTTGTACAATGTTTTCTATCCTTCATCTCTACATGTTCTCTTGCAATCTTTTCATCTTTACTAGTTTTTCCCTTTTTCTAATGTAATAAAGGTGATGTTAGACCAGTGTGGAGTTTTTCTTTGTTTTCTATGTTTAGCTTTTTTTGGGTTGGGGTCTGTGTAGGGGCAAGCTGTGTGTTCCAGTCAGGCTGATACCTTTTTTGTATCAAAGTCAAGTGTCTGCAATGATGGGTCCGTGGGTAAGGTTCTGGATTACTGATCAGAAGGTCAGGGTTCAAACCCCAGTCCCACCAATCTGCCTCTTGGGGGCCCCGAGCAACCCTGCACAGTGTCACTTTGGATACGAGTGTCTATCAAAAGCCCTAAACGTAAAATCATGCTCCACGTATCAAGGAATGTAGGTGTTCTTCTGGCCCCAGACTGTCGCAAGGTTACTTTTCTTAAATATACCATAACCTTTTTTTGGGGTTGTCAACATCTACAGAAGACTAAATGTGTTATATAAAAGTTATTTCGTTAGATCTCCAGCCTGGTATTTCTGCCTCAATCCAAACAGCTTGTTTGCTTTTTTTAAAATATTTATATTTTAGGTAGACTACCCATATATTTATATATTAATATTATTCCCCAGAATTTATGTATCAAACCAGTAAAACATTAGCAATTTCGCACTGAACCTACAGAGTCACCACGTGTTTTCATGCGGTATTGTTGGGGCTGGATAGGGAGTGTATACATGCTACCTATGGAAATATGCTGCCCAGTGGAATAAGTCATGTTTTTGGTGTGTTTGGATTTTTTCCTCTCTCTGTTATAGTGATCTTTTTCCAGGTGCACTAAAACCAAGCTTTTTTTTTATTTACAAGAAACACCATAACTATGGTCAAGCTTCCTGTAAGGATGTGTTTAATATTGCTGGACGGAACACTTCTGTCCTAATGGACCGCCTTCTGTGTGAACGTACATGTACAAAAATGTATTCTTTACTGAGATTCCTGTTACCTTCCAGTCATTTAATTTATATAAAAAATCATATTGTATTGAGAACTATAAGAAAAGACAGGAGAGGAAAAGAGAGGTCATTGAATCAGGGTGTACACATCAATCAGCCATAACATTAATATCTCCTGATCTGCAGCTAGATGCCACGATGCTCTGTGTTCTGACTCTTCCATCAGATCCAGTGGTTTGTCCTACAGGAGCTCTTCTGTGGGATCAGACCAGATGTTCTCTTCTGTGCTTCTCTCCCCAGGTGTATGTTTGAATCTTAGGCACCTATGACACTCTTGCTAGGCCACTGGATGTCGTTCCTTGGACCACCTTTGCAAGGCACTTGCCAGTGTATACCAGGAACACCCCAGTAAAACTGTAGTTTATCCATCACAGTCTGACCCTTTTCAGAGTCACTCAAATCCTGAGCTTGCTCATTTTTACCTGCTTTCATCACGTCAGCTTTGAGGAGTGAGTGTTTACTGTTCACGTCCTGCCTAATACATCCCGGTCCTTGGCAGTTATCGCTAATGAAATAATCAGTTATTCTCTTCACAAATTCTTTGCACTAATATTTGAAACTTTACTCATCGATAGTGATACTTTAGTGGCCATAAGGTGCTCTCTGATTATTATCCTATATCTGTGTGAATATAAATCAGGGTTCAGAATGCGTACGTGTGTCCCCTTGCTGAATGTGCCCAGCCTTACATACCTCATTTATCAGTTACTATTCGAAACTCCCCTCCAACTGTGTCCCCTGCCTGGTCTGGCTATTTCTGGTGTGGTGGCTGTGATAAAGGAAGAATCTGAAAGCGAGCTTTCGGGGGAACCAGACATTGTCTCGCAACCTTTCTTCCTGAGTTCATGCTCCCTTCCTGAAGACATGATCTTCGACTACCATCTCTGTCGGTAGGTATGTGTTGAGACACTGATTGTTCTGCTGATTCTTATGTTCACGTTCATGGTTATGTTTGGAGATTTGTCTGAAATGAAATTGTTTTTGAGTCCCCTTATGTGTTTAAGTTCCTTATTTCTGATCATTTTGTCTCTAAGGTTCTTGTCATTGCATGCTAACAATCATGACCTCAAAAAAAAAAAATGCAATAAAAAAAAAAAAACAACCCCAGAACTTTGAGTATATTTAGAGAATGTATTCTTTTAAAGTTGAAGGTCAAAGGGTTAAGATCAATAACGTTTTAGTGACACCAGTTAGGTTCTGATATGTATTTAAATTTCAAAGGCTAGAGGTAATAAAACATTTTGTCAAAAACACCTGTTTACTTCTTTATTGCATGCTTGACTCGTGGACTGTTCCTGCTGCCAGCTTGTTCTGATGTTTCGTGAACATGCAGTCTGTAAAGTGGCCAAATTCTCCTGCCCATGACCCTGCCGCTGTGGAGGTCAAATTGGATGACCTGCACCGTAAACTAGACCAGCTTTTAGCACGAAGCTCTGAGGGAAGTTGTCCAATGTGTGGGATCTGCACCCAACACAGCAGCCAGCAAGAAGCTACTGCAAGCCAGCTCTCTGCTCAAGCCAAACTCCTGGAGAACCTGGAGAGGAAAGTCATGGAGCTGAGGAATGCACTGGAGGAACTAACGCATGGTAGGTTTACTGATATGATGTTTCCAATGGTTAGTTTCTGAGTTTTTTGCTAGTATATACAGTATATTATGTAGTTTCTGTTCTATTATAACAAATATTCTATAATGGCAAAAATCAGAAAAAGTTGGGATGATATGCTGAGAACAATGATTTGGATGTTTCACCTCCTGAATTTCATGTCGCGATAAAACTCTGGAATTTAGTATTAACCACTTTGTAATGTTGATATTCATTCTCCCACCAACGTCTCAATCCTCCTGCAAACAACTTCCAAAGTGTGCAACACGATGGGGACGCTGTCGCATTTTTTGTTCCAAATTCACCCCACGTGCTGTATTGAAGATTGGAGCTGCTGGCAGACCAGTTCAGCACCCTTTGTACTCATCACTCTTCTTCTGCAGCTATGCCGTTATAATGTGTGCAGAATGGGGTTTTGCATTTTGTGATCAGAGTGAATGGTGTATATGTATATCCAGGGGGTACTCATCCTTTTTTCCAGAACTGAAAGATGATTTTGAGACAGGCTCCAGCCTCCCGCTGATCCCAGTAGGATGAAGTGGTTTGGCTTTGGGATTTGGGCTTGTTATAATAAAAAGCCAAAAACTTGATATGATTTAATTTGTTATAAGCATGATAATAAACTGCATAATTCCACGTGTTACTTATAAATTGAAGGTTTAGAAGAGAGGACTTCTGACAAAATGTCCGTACCTTTAGCGGCTCTGCAAAGAAGGAAATCTTTGCCTGTTCGGACATCAGTGGTAAGAAGACATTTGTTACACCTTGGCATTGCCAAGATTTTAATCTTTTAATTCTTAATCATTTGCTTCATATTTTAAATCTGTAATAAATGCAATTATTTCTTACTCACCATATCATACTGTTTTATTTGAAATGATATTTATAAGAGTTTTCATGTGATTTATTGCATGCATCAGATAATTTCAGATTGCCACTTGTATTGGTTGTTTTGTATCCATTTATCCACAGGATGAAGTCTATGTGCAGTTGGATAAACTCAGAGATCAGAAAATAATCCAGCATACGTTTAATGCACCCTGTGGGAAAGGTCAGGGAGCTACCTATTTAGTCTCTGAGCACTCTGTCTTTTGGATAGCATTAACTTGGAAAGTTGGCATAGAGCCATTTAAAGAGTAATCTCTTCTGATATGATGCCGTAAGAGTGATTGACTGGCTGGCATGTTTATCTATAGCCACTGCCAACCAGAACACACCTGTCAGGAATATAAAAAGCAAATGAAATCAAGGGCAGCTAGCTAGTAGTGAGATAGCATGTCTGGTAGAAAAAGGAGACTCCACATGGTGTGAATATTAGATGCCCATTGCTTTTTGTTTCTCTGTTCAGACATTCTGATTGAAGACACAGAAGGCGAGAGGCTAAGAGGAAATGGATCCTCACTTGCAAATGATGGTGCAGAAAACAAAGCTCATCATGATCTGCAGTCACACAAAGACATCAACAAAGATTCATTGAATGTGACCCCACACTGGGCAACATCACGACCTGGGAGTAAAACACCAAATGCTACCAAGATCAGTGAAATAAAATCACAGTTAAGCCAAAATAGTTCCAAATCAACAGGAGCGGCTCGATCTACAACAGCAGTCTCAAAGATGGATACACTGCCGAGAAACATATATACACTTCCAGCAAAGATTCACATTCCACCACCAGAGATGATTAGTCCTCCACCACCAGACATGACTACACCAAAAACAAAGAAGAATACGCCTCCACCAAAACCGGAAACAGTTACACCCTTAGCAAAGATGAGCACTCCGCCACAAAAGGTTCCCGCCACAAAAAGCTCTGCAACAGCAGAAAACCTAACACCGGGGATCACACAAGCTCCCGTTCCCATTAAAAACGCAACAGTGTCTTCACCTACCACATCAATCATGCAAACTTCAGAGGCAGGTTCTAAAACACTACCATCAAATCTGAAGCCCCCAAGTTTGTGGACTTCTCCAGCTAAAATCACATCTCCAACTGGGGTTAAGTCCACGTCAAGTAATCTTCCAAAGCTTACTGTAACAGAGGAACCTGCGCCAGGATCACCAGACACTAGTCTTCAAAAGTCAAGTGTGGGAGTTCCTGTTGTAATGTCACAGGACAAAGGGGAGGCTTCATTTAAATCCCCCCAACACTTACCTGTGCTGGAGACAGAGGGCATCACATTATTCCAGTCAAATGGCACTTTCACAAAACCAATACCGACAAAAGCTGAATTGCTAGCACCCAAGATGGTCGCAGTTGAACTTCCTCTTACCGCCATGTTCAATTCTCCACTACAATCTAGCCATAAGCTTCCAATGGTCACGAGCACTGGTGCTCCTGTACCAATACCACAAACCGTAGGCAAGCCTTCAACGTGTGCATCATCAACAAAAATGCTAGCAAGTAAATTTTCTACATTATCACCCCCCAGACCATCAGCAGCAGCTTCCTTCCTCAAACATGTCTACAGCTGTCCAGACTCCTTCCAAAGGTAACATGACCAAGTAACCGTGAAACTGGCGTTTTGTTTGGTACCTTACTTACATTGCATTCATCTGTTACCCAGCCTTCAGGCTCCTCGAGGAAAGGCCGAGTCTGCTCCCACATCGCTATTTGAGAAGCCCGGTATTATGTCAGCAGGGGTGACCTGTGCCGGATCACAGAAGACTGGAGGAATACAAATCAAACTAAGTCCAGCACCTGAGAGGGTCACAAGTCAGAATAAAATGTCTCCCAAAACCTGCTTCAAAATTATCGGTAAGGAATCAAAACATAAAAAGTTCAAATCAAAAGGTCAAAATCTACAGCAAAAACCTGTCACTTATCCAGAACATCCTTACTCAAAATCCAACAGGTTCCTCTCTGCAGCAATGTAGCTTACAAATGCCGGGAAGTTTATACTAACCAGATTGGGGACATGGTGCTGCAATGTAATCTTCCCTGTTTGTTCTCCCCATGTTTGCCGGGTTTCCTCTGAGTTCTCTGGTTTCCTCCTGCAGACTAAAAACATGCACATTATGCTAATTCACTCACTCATTTGCCAAACCATCTAATCCTAGAAGGGTCAAAGGGAGGCTGAAACCTATCTCAACCAACTCTGGGTGAGGGTGGGGAACACCCTGAACAGCTTGCCAGGCCCTCACAGGGCAACACACATCCAATCACACTCACACCTAGGGGTGTTTTTGAACAGGTCATTATCGTATTGTACATATTTTTGGACTATGAGAGGAAACCGGAGTACCCAGAGAAAACCCACACAAGCACGGGGAAAGCATGCATCCTCACATAAATGCCAGAGGCCGGGAATCGAACCTATGACCTTCCTGCTGTGAGGTGGTAACCCTTGAGGTGGTATAAATTTAAAGAAGCAACTTCCTGACACCAAACTTACACTTTGTCTTAGCTCTATTTGAGATGAATAGGACACTGAAGTATTTTATTATGGGTGTAAATTTTTCGGGAGGACGTGTGCAAAGTGTCTCTGGCATTAGAAGTGTTTAAATTTGCTGGCTTGTAAGCCTTGTGACACGGTAAAGGTCATTATATCGATGTGCATATATATAGAGAATATTGCTCTTATTTGTTCTGCTCGACGTAGCTTGTATTTTACAGAATGTTTTAAAACCTTTGTGCATTTGTTGATTTGTTCTCTCGACAATATCTGTCCACAAATGTTTCTTCTTTTATCCAGATTGTTTTGGACATTAAGCAAACATTAATGCAGGAGTTAATATGATAATAAGACGGCAATGTCACTGCTGATATCGACACATTAGTACATATATAAATATAAAGCAGGTTCTGAATTTGACCGTAAGAGACGTGTGGTATCCAGAGCAGGATAATCCCTGACCTCATTGCTGACCTGCAGCTGTTCAGACCCCGCTTTAATACTGAAACCCACAGAAAGAAAGAGATCAGGTGTCAGTATACCAGACATGCCTTCACTAGTGTGTTGCGTCATTGCTACATTAAACAACTCCTAAACAAGTCAAGAACACCAGTTTCAGCTTATAATGAAAGAATTCTATCACATTTTGACAGTTTTATCTTTAGACGCATCATTCGGTCATTCGCTCAACCGCTCAATCCTAATTAGGGTCACGGGCAGGCTGGAGCCCATCTCGGCCAACTCTGGAGGGCGGAGTACACCCTGAACAGCTCGCCAGACCATCGCAGGGCAACACATACAACCATTCACGCTCACTCTCACACCTAGGGGTGATATGGAACATACTCTGCATGTTTTTGGTCTGTGGGAGGAAACCGGAATAGAAACCCACGCAAGCACAGGGAGAACACCCCGAACCCGGGAATCGAACCCAGGACCTTCTTGCTGTGAGGCGGATGTGCTAACCCCTGCGCCACCGTGCCGTTATTTAGATGCATGATTATGATGAAACTCATACAGTACTTACATACGTGTATATAAAGCAGCTTCAGGTAATGTAGACATACTATTATTTTTCCCAGTGTCAGTTAACCTCAATTTTGCAAAACTTTGTCAGAACATTTATATATATGTGTGTATATCTATACATTTATATATGTGTGTGTATATCTATACATTTATATGTGTGTGTATATCTATACATTTATATATATGTGTGTGTATATCTACATTTAACAGTTGCAACAATGTTCCAATAAACCAGAAATCTGGTAGTGAGGCAGCGCATGCTCAACTACATGCCCTGTTTACATTAGTTTTCATTTTATAGAGCGGACGGCACGGTGGCGCAGTGGTTAGCACACCTGCCTCAACTTGAAGGCCTGGGTTCGATTCCCGGGCTCGGGGCGTTTCTGTGTGGAGTTTGCATGTTCTCCATGTGCTTGTGTGGTTTCCCTTTGGGTACTTTGGTTTCCGAAACATGCACAGTAGGTTGACTGGCCGTTCCAAATCACCCCTAGGTGTGAGTGTGAGTATGAATGGTTGTGTGTGTTGCCCTGCGATGGCCTGGCGAGCTGTTCAGGGTGTACCCCGCCCTCGAACCAGGGTCGGCTGAGATGTGCTCCAGCCTCCCCGTGACCCTAATTAGGATGTAAAAATCACTTTTCATAAAATCCTCAAACTGTGCTTGAGACATAAAATAATAAATATAATACCATCTTTGAGAACATTACAGACTCTGACTATTCATAACTAATATTCATAACTGTCTCAAATTGTATGGTATATAAAATAAAATAAATCTTTTTTCTGCTCTGTATACTGTAGATGATGTTCCTCCACAGCCAGCACCTTTTCCACATCGGTGTGTGTCTCTGAAAACGAGTCCACCGTCTGACTTCAGCATCCACTCCCGAGAAGTGCTGGGAGGGTGAGCAAGAACTCTGGAATATTCAGTATAATTATTATATTATTCTATAAATATACATGTATTAAAGTGTAACTCCAGAATTTAGAAAAACGCTAAACCGTGGTTAAAGGGGCTGAGGGAAGGGGGTGAGTGGGAGGGGCTTGGTAGGGGAATGGGCTGGGGGATTAGATGTGTGAGGGGGATTTTAAATTTCTGGGCCTGGAGGGGGCGTTTCAGTTCTCCCTGTGATTGCATGGGTTTCCTCTGGGTACTCGAGTTTCATCCCCTAGGTGTGAGTGTGAGTGTGACTGTGAATGATTGTGTGTGTTGCCTGCAATGGTCTGGTGAGCTGTTCAGGGTGTGCCTCTCTCAGAGTCGCCTGAGATAGGCGCCAGCCTCCCCGCGACCCTAATTACGTTTAAGCAGCTTAGATAAGGAATGAATGAATGATGTCTTTAAGTCCCAAAGAGTCGACTGTATTTTATACAAAAAATTGTAATTTTGTAAAAAGTAACACAAACATTGATGGGTTTCATTACAGTCTGGTCATATCATTTAGTTTGCAGCTCAAAAACCACATTCAAGTCAGCATTACCTCTTAACATTTAATCAGTAAAGGAAGTGACATGAACATGAACTCGACATGTCGTTGCATGATTGTTGTGATTGACTTGTTAACACTTTCCGCATTTATAGCAGCGCAAATAAACACTAATGATTTTTAGTTAAGTGTAAAAATCACACGTTGCATTAAAATCAATATTCTCTCACTTTAGTGGTCGTTTCGGCAAAGTCCACAAATGCACAGATAATAAAACCAGGCTAAGACTGGCAGCAAAGATCATCAGTTCGAGAAGTGCCAAAGAGAGGGTGAGTGCTGCTTCCTTTACTTCCTTTCAGTTCAGGAAACCATCTGGGTCAGCAGAACTGAACTGTCGACCTCTCCTCCAATCTATCTGCCAGGAAATGGTGCTGAATGAGATTGAAGTAATGAACCAGCTGAATCACCCCAACATCCTTCAGCTGTTTGACGCCTTCGAGACCAAAAATCAAGTGGTGTTGGTACTGGAGTAGTGAGTATCATGCAGGTTTTTACCTGTTTATAACCATTAAATAAGTACAAATGAGATAAATAATAACAGTGAAATTGAGTCGGGATGACAACAATGTTATAATCTACTGGTGTATCCTGTTTATTTCAGGAATTTGTTCACATTTTCCCACTCCGTCATCCCCCCATCCCCTTTTTATTTTATTGACTGATTGATTACATTATGGCACTTATTGCCTTGTTGGTTGTATCTAGTGGATGTTTCTAGCTTTAATTGATTTATTTTTTGTGGTTGTGGTTGTCAGGAGTTCATCATAACTCCAGGTTATCATTTCCACAAATTAAGGGTGTTTCTGTGTGGAGTTTGCATGTCCTCCTCATGCTTGTGTGGGCTTCATCAGGGTGCTCCAGTTTTCTCCAATAGCCCAAAGACATGCACAGTAGGCTAATTGGATATTACCACTTGCCCATAGGTGTGAATGTGAGCGTGAATGGTTTTGTGTGTGTGTGTGTGTGTTGGCCCTGTGATGGTCTGGTAGTAACCCAGTGAAGGATAAAAATAATAAATGTTAAAACAATAATAATAAATTGTTGGTGAAATGGTGGTGTAGAAGGTCCTGAGGTTGAGTACAAATTAAGGGCAATTCTGTGTGGAGTTTGTAAGTCCCCCCAGGTACTCTGGTTTTCTCCTGCAGTCCAAAGACATCCACAGGAGGCTATTTGGCTGTTTCAAATTGCCCCTAGGTGTGAGTGTGAATGGCTGTGTGTGTGTGTGCTGCCCTGTGAATGGACTGGCAAGCTTTCACCCAGAATCGGCTAAGATAGACTCCAGCCTCCCTGTGACCTGAGTGGGGTCTGTAGTGATCTGTATCTTCTGAATGGTCTGTAGTGTGGAGGGAGGGGAGCTGTTTGAGAGGATCGTAGATGAGAGCTGTCCCCTGACTGAAGTGGACGCCATGGTGTTTGTGAAACAGCTCTGCGAGGGAGTCCAGTACATGCACCAGATGTACGTCCTTCACCTCGACCTAAAGGTACGACCCTACTATCACATGTACAACAGCTGTAGCACAAGATTATATCTGCATGTATTATAAGCTGCTTCACTTTCAGCCAGAAAACATCCTCTGTGTGAATCGGTCGAGTCATCAGATCAAGATCATCGACTTTGGGCTTGCTAGAAGGTAGCCTGTGTGTGTGTTTGTGTGTGTGTGTGTGTGTGTGTGTGTGTGTGTGGTGTGTGTGTGAGTGTGTCTGGTGAGTGTGAGTACTTGTGTGTGTGTGTGTGTTGATTTGTTTCAGGTACTTGTTAATAACAACCTGAGAGTTGTCATGGTGATTACATGTACAAAATAAACAGCAATCTGTTTATCACATTTACATGAGTAAATTCAGAGGAAATCTGATAATAACAAAACTATTATATGTATATTAGTCAAACAAAAAGATTTAAACAAAATCCTTTTTATTATTTTTGCAGTTTAAAGTGAAATGAATGGAAAACCTTCCAAACTCTCCTGTTACACATGAACATATGTATATTTTCATTATCAGGTGGTTTTTACTTACATTTTTTAAAGTGTACCTGTGATGAATTAATACTTCTTTTAAACGATCATGTATAACATCAGCGGTTCCTTCCGGCAACATCAGTTCGTGCCCATTTTCGAAGTGCGTGCGAGTGTTATGAGTCTAGTTGTGCTCAGAGACATGATGCCTTTCTGATTGGCTGTTCCAGCCTGGTAGTGACCCAAACTTGTCAGATTGGCTGGGCTGCATCACTGACCCCGTGTATCATAACACTTTATGGTCCAGTGCTGAGCTGCACAAACAACAAGTGCAGAAATCACAGAAAACAATCGAGTCAGCAAAACGTTGACCGCATAAACCATTTGGATTCACCGTCACGCTGATCTCTGCAGCGTTCTCGTCACTTGTTGACATCACTTCCAAGTTAAAATGAGCATCTATATCACTTTAATGCATTATATACACTCAAATTATGCTGTAAGGATCACCAATACTACTACTTTTGAAGTTGTAATCTGCTAAAATCCATTCAATAGTTTGCATTAGCCTGTCTGAAAATGCCACCGATTCACTCTTGCGAGTGTGCTAAATCACCAGAATAGGACACAAATTCTCCATATGAGGCAAGATAACAGCAAAAATAACAATATACAGATAATAAACTAACAAGTATAAACTAGTGAACTTCTTAATAAAATAAAACTAGTTGGTTCTACACATAATACAGACAAACATGGGCTCATTTATAGGAACGAATGGTATGTCCCTCAATTTATTCATATGCAAATCAATTCCGTATTTCGGAGTACAATGGCACCCCTCAGTGTGCGGATTTATTTCTTGTTTGTTTTTGTTTTCTTCAAGCAGAAGCATGTAAAATTAAGTAGCTCATTTAAAGTTGAATTATTTAATTAATCGATTAAATTAAGTACCTTTCATTAACCCGACATTGATTCATTTTCTCATTCAATACCAATTTCTCTTTCGCTGGATATTAGTGAGTTGGGTTTTTAAAAATTAGGGTTTTATTTGTTTGTTTGTTTGTTTTTTGAAACTTATTTAGATTTTTTATAGTCCAAAATTTGGGCTAATAATTTTTTAAAATTTTTTCTCGATTTCTTATCTTATATCGAAAAACATTTCACGTGTTATGGTATTATGGGGACTCGGACACACGCATGCTCTGTTTAACTTAAAGACGAAGTTGAAGTTGTAATGATGTAATTAGATCCCGGTGTTAGAACTACTGGAAAGTTCCTGTCTATGTAAATGTAATGATTATCATATTACTTTACTTTAGTACAATTTCCTCTCAAATGTCCAGTAATAATAACATCAATAATATAAAGCTCACGCCAAAGATAATAACTTAATAGAACAGAGCACGAACTCATGGACTGTGAACAAACAAACGTGCACACAGTTTTCTCTGGAACAAAAATCGGCGCGTCACACTACCTTCCGCGTAGCTCACACGAAAGCCAATAAAGAATACACTAATGTCATGAATATCTAAATGATCTATTAACTGCTGTTTGTACTTGTAGAACTCAGGAGCGACTCTTGTTAAGGAGGACATGAATAAATAATATCTTCATCTTCTTCAATCAAATTATCTTTGGTTCCTAAATCCATTCTTTTCTTTTGTAGGTACAAACCACGAGAGAAGCTCCGAGTTTCATTCGGGACTCCAGAGTTCTTGGCACCAGAGGTGGTCAACTTTGACTTTGTTTCCTTTCCGACAGATATGTGGACCCTGGGAGTTGTTACGTACATGCTGTAGGTTACACATTCACTCTTGTTTAATTATGTGAAAAGTGATTATGTGATTATTTGGATTGAAGATCTGAACTGTCAGTTATACATTCATTAGTTTGCTGTACCGTTTAATCTTACTAGGGGTCGCGGGGAGGCTGAAGCCTATCTCAGCCAACTCTGGGCGAAGGCGGGGTACACCTTGTTCAGCTTGCTAGTCCATCACAGGGCAACACACACACACAACCATTCACACTCACACCTAGGGGTGATTTGGAACAGCCAATTAACCCAACGTGTATTTCTTTGTAATGTGGGAGGAAACCAGAGTGCCTGGAGAAAACCCATGCATGCATGGGGAGAACATGCAAACTCCACACAGACACACCATTGCCGGGCTCAAAACTCAAACCAAGAACCTTCTTACTGTGAAGCGAATGTGCTAACTACTACACCACTGTGTCGCCCTTCAACCAATCACAATCAAGTAATTCATTTACTATTCTACTGCATTTCATCTAACTGTATAAATAGATCCACCCACCCCTGCCAGTCCTTATTTTTTTTTTTTTTTGAGGTTAATAAGACAAAACCTGCAGTGTCTCTATTCACTACTATATATGTATATTTAAATATAGCAGTGCCAGGGTGTGGCACGGTGGTGCAGTGACATGCAGATTAGATCGACTGGCTACTCTCGATCACCCGGAGGTGTGAATGGCTGTTTGTGTCTGTGTTCTTCGTGTAATGGATACAGAGTGTTCCCTATTTCTCTCCCAAACTCAGCTGATATTATCTCCAGCTTCCCCCAGATGGATAAGCCGTATAGATGATGGATGGATGGAGGAGAATCTGTAATAAATTTAGATATGGACATAGACCTTAAGACAGGAACACATTTTAAATGTCTTGAAAAACCATAAAAAATTCACTCACAGTGTGTATAAACACGCCCAAACTTGACATTTTGCAGACTGTAAGTGACATAATGACAGGTTTCCGAAATGTTTCCGTTCCTTGAAAGCAAACACTGAGCGAATTAGGAGGAGCTTCTTCCCACAGGCCATTCAGGCCCTCAACCAGAACAACTAGTACCTGGACTCTGTAGACGTACCCTACACACAATCATTACATTCCACCTCAGCTGACTGTTGCACACACAACAACCACACTCACTGGACACCTTTGTGTGCACACTGCACCGACACTTTCCACACCGTATTATTTATCGTCACTACATTTTATATTTTTATATTTATATTCGACTATTGGTGTCCTTCAAATAGTTAATGTTATTAATTTTTTTTCTTCTTATTGATATTGATAGTTTTAATTTTTATTCTTCTTCAAATGTAGCAATAAGCATTTCACTTACATTTCACTACATATTGTACTGAGTATGATTTTGTATGTGACAAATAAATATGAATTTGAGATTTGAATTTGAACATTAGGGGTTTTTGTGTATGCTTTATGAAGCCACTGTCTTGAAATTGCTTCTTTTGCTTATAGATTAAGTGGCTTATCTCCATTTCTGGGTGATGATGACAGCGAAACCTTAAACAACGTATTAACAGTGAACTGGTACTCTCATCATACCCTTAACAACCTCAATATTTCCTGAGTATCTTTCCCTCTAATCTCTATACACGACCTCTACACTGTATGTACATGTCTGTATAAGAGTATAAGATAAGAGTACATGTGTGTTCAGTGGATCACTTTTATATAATGAAACTAATATGCTGTCTGTCCAAAATAAGAGTCCTATTATTTTGTTGAACTTCCTTATTACAGCACATAATGTCCATGGCATTATTTTAACAACAATAAGCAACATTAATTTATTCATTCATTCACTTTCAAAGCCACTTAATCCTAATTATAGTTGCCTCTGGACTGACTCTGGCCGAAGGTGGGGTACACCCTGAACAGCTTGTCATTTGCAAGGGCAACACACATAACCGTGCACACTCATTCTTATACCTAGAGGGGATTTGAAACAACCAATCACCATTCTGTGCATGTTTTTGGACTGTGGGAGGAAACTGGAGTACCCAGAGGAAACCCACGCATGCATAGAGGGAACATGCAAACTTCACACAGAAACGCCCCGAGCCCGTAAACCAAACCCTTGCTGTGCGGTAGAAGTGTTAACCACTGCGCCACTGTGCCGCCAACTTCAGCAACATCATAACATTGATTTCCATCCAGTGTCGGGTTCATTTCTCACCGACGTCTTGAATCGATGAGGGAAAAACTGAACCCCTCCATAAAATCTTCTCCAGCACATCCCCAAAACTTTCAATGAGGATAAGGTCCGGATTCTGGGGTGCCGATACATATGAGAAAATGATTCCTCGTACTCCCTGAACCACTCGCTCATTATCTGAGTCCCCATTTTATTTCTGCACCATCAGGGAAGAAAAAGTGCATTGATGTGATCCTTCACATCATCACATCTTGCCTGCTCATTCACTACATTCAGATCATCAGCCGACTTCATTTTATTGCCACATTAATGTTGCTGAGCCTCGACCGAACCACAACCGAGCTACAACACCATAAAGATTACACGCTGTGATCCAGGATAAAGACACTCCATATAAGTATTAGACTGTGTAATTTTGTTTTAGGGTGGGCAGTGTATTTAGATGCTTTAATAATGTTATTTTAATTAAATGTTCAGAAAATGAATTAATTCATGCATTTTTTTAAGCCGCTTAATCCTTATTAGGGTCACGGGGGGGTCTGGCACCCATCGTTCAGACAAATGTATTTAAATAGCCTTTTCTCTATATGTTTTGATTCCAGACTTTGTAATAGTGTAAAACATTTAATGCATGTCATACCATCACAAGTAATCATGCACTGACCACACTCACCAACGTAGAGGTCTATTAAAACCAAGCTTGGAATGAACTGTTTTGTTTTTATACAGTAATTAGAGGCAACCTTGAAAAGAATCTTATCAGTAGTAATTACATATAGAGACACTGAACTGTCTGAATTGTATTTCATGCTGTATTTAATATCAGTTGTTGTTGTTTTCCTCTGTACAGGTATTTTGATGAGGAGACCTTTGAGCATGTCTCAGCTGAGGCCAAAGACTTCATCTCGAACCTGCTTATCAAAGAGAGGGGGTGAGGGATGGCACAGCTTTAATCTAATGCAAAAGTCTAAATTTGGAAGCTGAAAGTTTATAAACCTGCAACAAGTTAGCTGGCTAACACTGATGATATGAGTAATAACTCTCCATCTCCATCCTGAGTACTGTCTGAACCTGATTCATCTAACAGTAATAATACATTTCATTTTATAAAAAACAGTATGAAGGGATTTAAATATATTATAAAACGTATTTATGATCAGGCGCCACGGTGGCGTGTTGGTTAGCACGTCCTCCAAAGACATGCACAGTAGGCTATCTGTTCCAAATCGCCCCTAGGTGTGAGTTTGCCGACTCTGGGCGAAGACAGAATACTTGCCGAACAGCTCACCAGCTCACTGCAGGGCCAACTCACACACAACACTTCACACCCACACTCACACCTGGGGCAATTTGCAACCGCTAATTAATTATTATTAGCCTAAAGTGCATGTCTTTGGACTGTGGGAGGAAACTGGAGTACCCAGAGGGAACCCACGCAAGCACAGACCAAGCAAACTACACAGAAACGCCCGAGCCGAGCTGAGATGAAAAGTCTGCTGTGGTCAGGGTGAGGAATTAGGCTTCGAGATCATTCGCGCTAGTGTAAGATGTGTACATAGCAGGGAGGCAGATAATTCTCACTCTTTCTCTTTCCGCAGTGGACGTTTCAGTGCTGCTCAGTGTCTGAAGCACCCCTGGCTGAATAATATATCAGAGAAAGCAAAAGGGAGCAACATTATTCTCAAGTCACAGATTCTCCTCAGAAAATATATGGCCAGGCGGCTGTGGAAGGTAAAACAATCAAACAAAATGGAGTATTCATTCGTACGCTGCAAATAATAATTAGTACACATGATAACCCCCCCCCCCCCCCCCCCCCCCCC
>JAOUQZ010000017.1:3015505-3048199 GCA_028564935.1 Neosilurus hyrtlii | reverse complement strand
CCCCCCCCCCCCCCCAAGTTACCTTGCCAGTGTTTTTACTGGTACCCATTTATACTGCTGAGTGGACGTAAACTTGTGGTTAAGTGGGGGGTCTAACGGGTATTTGAACCCACAACCTCTTGATCATGAGCCCAGCACCTTAACCACTACACCACCGACCCTAGAACCTAACATAAGATTTAATTATGATTTGGATACATTTACATGTTGTACCCCCTGAGCTTCATGCAAGCTTGTAAACACAATTTTCCTTAACTGCTTGATGGATTTTGATGAAACTTTCATTGTTGTAGTGTACCACCTGAAGATGTGCATTAAGTAAAATAATCTGGGTCTGATGTTTTGAAGTGGAGTTAATTGAATTTACTCAATTCTATATTTTATAGTATGGCGATTAGGCTTGTAAGCAGCCCACCAACTCATTTTATGAGGCCCACAAGAGGTTTCAAAGAACATGATTATCGTACCTCGAAAAGAGGACAAATGTCTACACTAATCATTATTTCATGAAGATTTCATGGTTGCACTTTTAGTATAGATGTTCAGTGATTATTCGGGCCTTGGTCACCTTTAAATTTAGTGATGTGGCCCTCAGTGAAAAGGAGTTTGTCACCCCTGGTCTAAACTGTTGGATGGAATTTGATTAAACTCCAGGGCAGTTAGATCATTTTGCAGGCGGAGTTATTCTGTAGTGATCTTACTCACAGTTCAAGCTGTATGCTTGCATATTATTCATTCTTGTCACAGTAAAACCCTACAGAGTTATAATTATTATTTTTTAATAGGAATGTGCATATTTACAGCATATACTTTTCATTAACTCATTTTTATTGTATGGCAAAGACAGTCGGCACAGGCTGATTGGTCATTGATAGCTGTTAGCTAAGCATTGTTTTTCAGAAGGCTCTTGTTTGTCAAATCAAACAAATCGAAAGCCGCCAAAGAACACAAAACACAGCAGAAGCCGCTTTGTTCAGAAGTGGGAATTTGGAATGATTTCCCAACTGGAATGGAGAAAAAAAAAATAACACCACCTGAAGTGAATTATAAAAATCTGCCATTTTAAGAGATTTCTCCGTCCAGGCCTTGTGCTAGGTTAAGTAGTAGTTTTTATCTACCTGGCTGAGATTAAGCCATGTGATTGATTAGTGACCTGTTCAGGGTGCACTTCACATCTCGTCTGATGTCAGCTGGGATTGGGTAAATCTTCCCCCGTGACCATGAGAGATGAGTGTTATAGATAATGAATGGATGGACAGTGGAGATTATTGCTCTCTAGTATCTAGAGCTATTTTCAAAAATCTCTTAATTGACTTATCGTCCGCACCATGATTTTAACTTGGATTTGATTTTCGACTTCTGTGTTCAAAATTAGTTTGTTAGGTAAGATTGCGACCCTGACCAGGCTTATTCTGGTCTGCAGACCCTACCCTCTAGTTTGGAATGATGTCCTTATATTTCTTAGAAAGGCGCACTGTGGACAGTGTTGGAGAGGGCTGGGGGGGTTCTAGTACATGTGTAGGCTGTGCTTTCAGAAACTGATCCATTTTAATTTGATAAATGAATATTTTATTTTGATTACATGTTCATTGTCTCCTTATTGCAGAGGCCCACCCATGCCCACCTAAAGCAGATCCGCCCCGAGGAGCCTCCATATCCACAGGCAGCTTGACTCCCATAAAGTCCTCCCCCATCCTCAACAATGGCTCACCCACCATCCTCGGCAAACGCACCTACGAGCAGCACAATGGCCTTGACGGTGAGACAGCGAGAGATACAGGGGTCTGACGTGCATTGCTCATTAACAGTAACTAGCATGTCTCCTTTACCTTTTAATCTTTTTTCTAATCGCATGAAAGCTTTTTTTTTCACTTTCAGGAAGGCCTAAGTGAAGGTTGAGCTCTTTTTATTGTGTAATTGAGATTAAGATGTCCAGAGTCTGTTCTCCTTCCTGTTTTTCAGTTTTCGCTTTCTTCCCCATGTGTCTGTCCAGCCTCCATCACTCTCTCTCTCTCTCTCTCTTTCTCTCTCTCTCTCTCTGAATGGCTGCCAGTGTTGTCATGGTAACAGATCGGCAGTGACTCACATGGATCTCCAGCTGGATCAGATGCAGAAAGGCACACACCAACCACCAGCACTATCAGAGCCACTGAGTGACACCCATGAATAATAATAATACTAATAAACACACCAATGTGTACTATTTACAGTCTCATCATACACAAACGTGTTACGTTTCTGAGGAACCTTCATGCCCATTCTCTGTCATGTTGTGTTGTTATTGTATCCAGGGGTCTGGAAAGAAACGAGCGTTCACTGGTTATATAATTCCCTGATGAGTTTGTCACCATTCTGCTCCGAGCTGCATGGTTTCTCTCATTTCCTTTGCTCTCTGTTCTTACCTTTCTAGGTATTTTGCCATAACCATGTTTGGATCACCCTTGGGTGTTTGTATGGAGAATAGATATTTAATGCAAACAACCTGCACCGGGATGTGAGGATGCACATGATGTTGATGTATTGTCAGATATGGATCTACTTGTATTACTTACTAATCCACTTGGACCCGGAGCAGGGCATATGGCACCTTGTGCTGTCTACCTTATCGTGGTGATGGGGCTTGTGTTATAGGCTCCTGGCAGGTCCAACCAAGCCAGGCAGGTTGGGGGTTGGACATTGGGCGTGGTGCTAACATCTCCACCCCATACAAACAATTCCATCAAGTTACAGATCTACCTGTACGCAAAGTTAAAAGAACTCGTCACTATGGCTTAATTCTTTTTGCACTGTCCCACAATGAGTATCAAGCACTTCATGAACTTGTCATACATTAATAAATCATTTTCTTCATCTCTTTGTTTCACCACCCATAGGGCCCAAGTCTAAAGTTCTGGTGCCTCAGTGGGACATCATGTCCAAGCGGCTATCCGAGCAGGGACGTCCTCCGTCTGCCATGCAGGACAACGAAGTACATGAGCTTGACTGACCCCCTCTTTGACCTCTGCCCTTTAACACAGACAACAGGTCCCTGTTAAGCTTTTCTATTTATGATTTGGGGTTGTTAACAATGTTTTGCACCTGCTCCAAGATTGTTGGTGTAGAAATGATTATTTCTCTCTTGTTGTCAAACCACAGGTAAATGGAGGCCTGTTTTCTCAATTCTCAGCGGTGGAAGGAACTCTGAGATGATCTGTGGTCAACATTGTGCTACTATAGAGCCAGTGCTTTTGTTCAGGTTTATGAGCGAGAACAGGCTCGGACCTGATTGTATAGGACTGCATTCACTATTTACCATATATTGCTAATTCTGTTTGTTGTTGTTGTTATTATTATTATTATTATTATTATTATAATTATTATTACTTAAGTCTTGTTATTGTTTTTTTTTTAACCAAATGTAATCGTTTGTTGTTGGGTTTTTTTTTTAGTTAAATGATGAAACTTGTTTGTTAAAACAGCTTGTTCACCAGTCTGGGGGGGGAGGGGGGTGTGATTACTCATGAACTGTCTTATTGGCCTGTTGCATTATTTTCTGTCAGCTATTCTGATAAAGAAGACAGGCATTTCTATCAGACTGCTAGTTTCATTCTGCTAGTCTTTGTTTCAATGCTAATATGATTCGTTTTCTTCTGCCCACCCTGTCCTGACGCCACAGGCAATTAACTTATTGATTAAGATGACTGAATGTGTTCTTTTTCTACCTTTTTCACAAGTATTGCGTCTGTGCCTCTATGGTGTAATTAAAAAAAACCCCAGTTGTTTCTCTTTTGTGAATATGTAAATGAGAACAGTATGGAGGCTTTATTGTACAGTGGTGCATTTTGCGCCTCCAGTGTTTATCAAGGCTTGTTATAAGGAATTTGCCATGTACAGCATATTCTTTTTTTTTTTTTTTTTTTTTTTTTTTTTTTTTTTCGTAAGGAAACCTCTCTTGGAAGTCAAACAATACTGCTCCATGAATACAGTGCATCTTCTTAAGAATGATATCATATGTGTTGTACATGTTGTGCAGATTTGTTTTTTTTGGTTTTTTTTTTTCTTTTCTTTTTTTTCTTCTCCACCCTCGCACATATCCTGCCAAGAACAGCATTCCGAACCAGGCAGCTTTTCACCTGGTGATATGTGAGACGTTGAAGTTTACACCACAGTTGGCTCATTAAATATTGATACCTCGAGAGAGCATGTGTCAGTAGAAATCTTCCCCTCACGTTCAGCTAAAAGCTTCACGGTTCTCTTAATGTTCACTTACAGGCCTCCTGCCACCTCTCCTTTCACTCACATAATCCAGGTGAGACACTTGACACTGATCATTTATAAGAAACGGGTCAAATGAAAATGAAATCAATGCTTCTCCCACCCCCACCTATATTTCCAGGCTGGTGTACAGTCAACATTAATCTTTCAAAACCATTAGGAACTAAAAGGGCACTTCTAGAGTGCAAGGTACCTCCACCAGGCACAAATGGATTATTATAACTTGACATAATTATAATGAAATGTCTCCACCTAGTGGGTGTCAGATGAATATTTTGCCCTGTGTTGAAGGTGTGAATTTTTCAAAATGTAGTCCCTCCCCCAACATGATCCCATGCATGGATCACCTCTAAAATTTAATGGGTTTTTTCCAGGCGCAAGCCCCACCCCTCCACCAAGTTTGATGAAAATCAGATCAGTACTTTTTGTGTAACCCTGCTAACATTAAAACAATCATTAAATGTTTGTTTAAAAGCCTTTCATTCATTCCTTCATCAATACTATTTCAATATGTTACAGGTTCTTGTCAGACCCATCCCTCATCCCTCCACCTACTTTGGTTAAAATCAGTTCAGTAGTTTTTGTGAAATCATGGTACCAGACACACAAGCAGACAGAGTGATGGTGAATACACAATGATA
This sequence comes from Neosilurus hyrtlii, assembly GCA_028564935.1. Taxonomy (NCBI): domain Eukaryota; kingdom Metazoa; phylum Chordata; class Actinopteri; order Siluriformes; family Plotosidae; genus Neosilurus; species Neosilurus hyrtlii. The sequence goes on along the minus strand of JAOUQZ010000017.1, from coordinate 3,043,304 downwards.
CATACATTCATTACATAATAAATGCCAGTACAAGAGGCAGACTGGCCTGGTGTCATTCTACCATTGTAGCTAAAGGTCAACTCTACATGCTGGAGTCTTCATCCCTCAGAAAGAATTCAGTTTCTACAAGTGTTGTGTTACCTGTTACATCCCCGTCACACACAGTTTAGGAAATGATTCTATTTAGCGTTCTGAAGTGCTCCACATTTGGAACCCTACAAGGTGTTATGGGTTACTCGACCGGCATGCAGTGGATACATTTAATAAAGCCATCATTTAATTGTCATGTGGGTTGGCCCTGCAATGGTCTGGCGAGCTATTCAGGATGTACCCCGTCTTCGCCCGGAGTCGGCTGAGATGATCGCCTAATTATGATTAAGAGGCTTGGAAAGTGAATGAATGAGTTAAAAAGTGTTGATGTTCTAATGAGAACTTTGTTGAAGGGTTACTCAACAGGAATTTAGTGGATATATTTATTAAAGCTGTCACTTCGTTTTCCAAACGCCTTTGTCCTTTATAATGGTCATGTGGAGGCTGGAGACTTTCCCAGCAGACAGCGGGCGAAGGCGGGGTACGCCTTAAACAGCACGCCAGTCCATCGCTGGAACAAGACAGACAGTCATTTATACTCATTCAAAAATAGAGGTAATGGAGAAAAGTCGATTAGCCTAATGTGCATGACTTTGGACTGCGTGAGGGAAACCGGAACACCCGGAGGAAACCCAGGGCGGCACGGTGGGGGAACATTCAGTTTAGTTTTATTTGTATAGCGCTTTTTACTGACCTACACATCCCTAATGAGCAAGCCAGCGGCGACAGTGGCAAGGAAGAACTCCCTCAGTTGACACAAGGAAGAAACCTTGAGAGGAACCAGGCTCAAAAGGGAAACCCATCCTCATTTGGGTGAAACCATAAAATACAAACCATATAGGAAAAATTTCTTTACAGTCCAACATGTAGTCCGGTTGGTTCTACCGCAACTGTAAGTCCTAAATAACTGCTGCAACACCTTGAACATGCACACCTTCGACATTGAACTCAACACCTTCTTGCTTGTCGATGTGCAAACCACTATACTCCTGAGCCACCCTAAAGCTGCCGTGCATTCCAGAAATGATTCTTTAATTATTATGTAACATAAGAATTGTGTAATAATATTACATTAATATTACATAGTGCAGGGTTTGCATAGAATAGTATCCCACCAAATAACCTTTTAAACCAGTTTTTTAAACCAGTTACACTGGTTTTTTGGTTATTTGGTGGTATACTATTCTAAGCAAACCCTGCACTATGTAATATTAATGTAATATTGGTATGCATTGGTGATGGGATGGAGAACTGGAAAAAGTATGTCCTTGAGTCAGTGTCATTTCCTCTGGGTTCTCCAGTTTCCTCCCAAGTCTCCTAAAACATTCCGGTAGGTGGATAGTGAACCTAAATTTCCTGTAGGTGTGAATATGTGTTTGTTGCCATGCAGTGGACGGGTGTCCCATTAAGGTGGGGCATTCCTGCCCCACACACAGTGTTCCTGGGATGGACACTGGCCCAACACAACCCTGACCAGGATAGGAGTATGCATAGGCCCAGTCATGGGCAATAAATAAATAAGGACAACAGAGGAAGGGATCATGGACTGGAGGGTGCTGCAGTGGTCTGCACAAGCAAACTTCTTCTCTGCTCTGTGTTTCTTGGCACGCAAGACGCAGAAGAGCCTTTGGAGGGCTGTGCGCGTGCGCGGACAGGAGCGCGCCAGCAGTGAAGGGGTTAACAGTGAGCGCGGCGCTGGAGTGTCGGACGCCGGAGCGCGCGCGCGGCTCTGAGCATGTGCTGTTCGTGCTGCAGTGAAGGAAAATGTGTCAGTTATCAGTGGAGAGGAAAGAAAGAGAGGGAGAGGGAGGTTAGCCGGGCCAAACACACGACGAGCCCAGAGGAACGAACCGATCCGCAGATCTTCCGGTTTTGTCTGTCGTCCTCTCCATCATTACAATGAGCTCGCGCTGGGTCGATCCCGCACGCGCCGCAGCCGCTCCACAATAAGAACACGGTGAGTCCAAACCGTCGACTTGAACCCGGAAGCTCGGACTTGTTACTCATCAGAACATCTTACTTCACTTGCAGGCCTGTTTTTTATTATCATTATTATTATTACTATTATCATTATTATTATTACTATTATTATTATTATTAATATTATTATCATGATGATGATGATGATAATAATCATAATCATCATAATAAAATAATCATCATCGTCATCATGATTATTATTATTATTATCATTATTATTATTATTATTATTATTATTATTATTATTATTATTATTATTATCATTATTATTATGGTGATGGTGAAAACTTGCTTCCTTGTTTTTCGGTCCTGCCCCCATTTAGTGCAAGAAACAGTAAATGACATGAGCAGGATTTAGTAAAGTGAGGGTGGAGCTCAGTGCCGTTTTAAAGCACAACAAGCCAGAAGGTTCATTTGAATAGTTTACTGTATCTCAGGCTTAAGGTAAGTGTTTATATTCGAGTGTTTAGCATTAGCATGTTATTATTAATAATAATAATGATAATAATACAGTGAAATGTGAGCGGGAGTGGACTGTTAATCTTACTTGTGTTAAATAAACGATGACTTGTGTTTTCTGGGAAGTTGTTCTGGGTGGTGGAGATTTGTGAGGTTTGATGATTTAAATAAAGTTGTGATGATTGAATCGAGGTGTGGATGAGGAAGCTCGTGCTGTTGGAACCCGCGAATCGGTAGCGATGTTTATCTCATTCTTGTTTGTTTTTATGGGTTTTTTAAAATTAATATTATTAAAATAGGTTTGTTATCCGAAATTGACAGCAGCTCGTAGGAAACACCTGGTTTCGGGTTAAAGAGAGACAGAACCGAGTCACAGTGAATCAGGCGGATTTTCCCCCAACAGCCTCTGAACACCAGACTGTTTATAAGATGGAGGAACCAGTCCTCCCGTTAACCCTTCACATCGTTCCCATCAGATAGTGACCCAGTATCTCAGGGATCATGTCCCGGATGTGGTGCTGTACCTTCCCTCAGGTTGTTGATGTGGGATGTAAAGTGTGCCCTGACTTTAACCCCCTGATCCTTCAGTGCAACTCATGAGAAATGAGTCATCTGAGTACCAGTAAAAACGCTTGTAATTCAGGGCCACCTTGTGATTATCTTTTGTGAAATAGTGATATTACTTCATAAACGGAAGCGAGTCAGTAGAATCAAAACTCGGTTCGTGTATAGAATCAATGCGTATTACCCTTTAGAGTTATTAAATATGGTGTAATATCTATCTATATCTCTCTGTCTATCTGTCTGTGTCTGTCTGCCTGTCTATCTGTCTGTCTGTCTGTCTATCTGTGTCTGTCTGCCTGTCTATCTGTATGTCTGTCTATCTGTCTATCTGTCTGCCTGTCTATCTGTCTACCTGTCTATCTGTCTGCCTGTCTATCTGTCTATCTGTCTGCCTGTCTATCTGTATGTCTGTCTATCTGTCTGCCTGTCTATCTGTCTATCTGTCTCTCTGTCTGTCTGTCTATCTGTCTATATGCCTATATGCCTGTCTGTCTGTCTGTCTGTCTGCCTGTCTATCTGTGTCTGTCTGCCTGTCTATCTGTCTGTCTGTCTGTCTGTCTGTCTATCTGTCTGTCTATCTGTCTCTCTGTCTGTCTATCTGTCTATATGCCTGTCTATCTGTCTATCTGTCTGTCTGTCTATCTGTCTATCTATCTGTCTGTCTGTGTCTATCTGTCTGTATATCTACCTCTATCTGTCTGTCTAGCTGTCTGTCTATCTGTCTGTCTGTTGGTTTCTAGAGGTGCAGTTTTCTAGAAGGTGTTTTCAGATCCATTTAAAGGAAGAAAGAAAATAAAGTTTATACCTTCTGGTTCTTTTGAGAAAAGAAAAGCTTTTTGTGGCCAGAAGAGAACTTTTTCCTAACTGTGAGCTTATACTGATTAGACTGTTAAAAATAAAAGTCCAAATCGTTGTCATCATCATTTGTGGGATCACAGAAAACAGCACTAGGTACCAGAGATAACTACACTCACTATACTAAAACTCAAGATATCCCCTCCCTAATATAAGCGATAATAAACTAGTCCCTCTACATGTTTAGAATGTTGTTAAATGTTTAGAAGAAAATTGTTAAATGGTACACATTAATGCTATTTCACAGATCTCAATATTCCAACAATATCTGATCTGTATTCATCAGTTTTTACGCCTTAGCCGGTTATAGCTGGAGGGGTGTGGTTGTTGGCTTGGTGGGCGGGCAGCGTGATAAGATTGTCCGGGCTATAGAACAGCTATTTTTATTATGAGAGCGGCACCATGTAATGGTTTCCACATCGGCCTAACAAAAAGAATGTCCTGGGCTCGAGTCCCAGCCTCGAGCATTTCTGTGTGGAGTTTGCACATACTCCCTGTGCTCGCGTGGGTTTCCTCAGGGTACTCCACTTTCCTCCCACAGTCCAACGACATACACATTAGGCTATGTGGCTAGTGAGTTTGAATGGTTGTGTGTTGCCCTGTGAGGGTCTGACCAGCTGTTGAGAGGCTCCAGCCTCCCTGTGACCCTAACGTAGAAATATGCGGTTTGAAAAATGAGTGAGAGAGTTTTTAAAAAAGAGATCGCAAAATTTTAGCTAGCTAGTTTAGGAAGTTTCCAACTCGGGTTTATACGAACAAATACATGCTTCTAAATAATCTTGTCAGGTGTCACAGTATGTCTTTGTTGAATTAAGTAGAAATCTGACACTCATGCATTAGGTAAAGCATATCCATTTTTTAAATGTCATCATCATCAGGTGTTTAGGTGTAGGTGTGTGTTGTAAATATAGGTGTGTTAGGATCTGTATTAGGTGTTTACCCTGGATATTGTCCTCTTTTTTCTTATCTAAACTTGAATCCTACACTTTGACAGCCTGTTTCAGTGTGCGGAGGTCTTTTTATTAGTCGTACTGCAAAGCAAAGGTCTTTCTTGACAAAGGGAATAATGGGATTATGTGTATGGACTGAATGATGGTCATTAGGCAGGACAGGGTGTGACTTGTCAGGATTTGAGTAAATTCATTTAGCAGTGGATTACAACTGCAGCAATATCCAAACAGTTCAGGATGAAGGAGGGTCTTGCGCACAGTTTCATTCCTGGCTCTCAGGAAGGTTGTGGATTTTGAGCTCACAGCCTTCTGGTTATGTATAAATAAAGAAGCCAAATTACTGAAAAGCTAACTAGTGCTCTATTCTTAAGTGCTCTATTTGTAGTTGATTTTGGACATTTGTAGGTACATGGCACTTATTGATCCATGCCAGAGATATAACTAAATCCAGATGCCACAGAACATCACAGTGCAGCTGTGTTGAAGTCAGGATTGTAGTTTCCATACGCGTATCTGATGAAAATGTCCAATTCTTTTTCAGAATATAAAATTAAAGAACCATGGAGGGAGGAATGAAGTGTGTAAAGTTCCTGTTTTTCTTCTTCAACTTTGTCTTCTGGGTAAGTCTCAAATCTTACCTTACTAACTACTCCACACACTTTTTTTTATTGCAATTGCATGGAAATGTTGATGCTGTCAGCTCCATTTAAGTTTAATGCCACCCATGTGTGCTTATGTGTTAAAAGGAGTCCAGCTCCTAAAATACCTTTAACCCAGATGACTGATGGTTAGTCACTAATTCCTGTAAGAAAATCCCAGATCCAAACACGCTTCATAAAAAACCGTATTCTGCTGTAGTTTATAGATTAAATTAAGTTGAAGTAACGTAAACTGAATGAATATGAGGAGGTCAAATGTTGTACACACTTTAAGGTAGCTCAACTGAGGGGGTTATTTCTTGCAAAATGTGAAGACATTTCACAAGATTTCACTTCTGTGTTGAAATTGCTGTCTGTACTGATGCAGGCATTATTTCACTAGATATTTGAATGTGAGGGTGTTTTTAAATTTCTAAATAGATTGTATTAAACTTAATAAAAAGTTTCATATATCGTACACATCTTTGCACATCAAGACGAGCTATTGTTATCACAGTTTCATGAAATGAAAAAAAAAAAACAATTAATAAATCATCAACTGGGGGGCAACAATGTACCGTGAAAAGTCGCACAGGATTCACATGCATTCGACGGTAAATACAGAAGTAATTTGCATATGAATGTACAGCGGGACATATCATTTATTCCTATTAACATGGGATGTGTATCTGATGTATGCAAAAGGATTCTCAAATTATGTGAGATGTGAGTAGTTTTATTTTATTTAGACGTTTTCCAAGTTTACATCTCACTTGTTTAATATCTGTGTACTGTTTTGCTGTTATCTTGCTTTATATGAATAGATAAGTCTACTTGGTATTCTTGCAATTAGCTTTTTTGCACTCGCGATTTCAAAATGGACTACAAATGGCAATCTTTTCAAACTGGCAAATGCAAACTATCGACAGATTTTAGCGGATTGCAAGTTTGAAAACACAAGGAAAAACCACCCGATGATGAAAATTTGTTCAATATTATGCAATTACTTCAAATACAGCAAAATAAAACTTGTCCGTTAATATGTTGAAATTTATATTTAAAAAAGTAACATATTATTGTTTGTTAAGTTGGTTGATAATGTAACCACAATCACCCATAAATTGCTTTTAAAGCAAAAAAAAGGGAAAATGTGTTCTGATTGTTATTAGTGCGGGTGTTGTTTACTGACGTTTGTATGAGCACATTATTAATGCTATATTAATGCTACTGATCAAAGATTTTCTTTTCGTATGGCCAATACTATCTCTAACACTGTAGTGGTGTACATGCACAGTGCAGAGGCTTTTGAAAATATCCAGATGAGAGTACACGCAAGGACACAAGCAAAAAGCTATGTGAGGATGCCAGCATTGTTGGATAAAGGAAAAAATAAGATGTCACAGCTGTAATCATGGAAATGGTCTCAACAAAATGGTACACGTCAAATAGCACATAATGGTAGCGATGTGTTTGATGTTGAAGTTAGAGTGTTCCATGGCTCATTTATTTACATTTTGGAAATAGGTTGTATGGCATGGACTTATGACTGAGTTCAGTGACCTTGAGATTCTACCATTCAAAACAATCCTCGATCGATTTGTTCTAACTGTAAAAGGAAGTACATGCTTAATGTCAGGATAAACATTACATCTGAGCTTCCCCACAAACAGTGTGTGATGCTACAGGTTCCCTGATAAGTTTTAGAGTTTTAGAAGGTTTCAGAAGTTTTCCATTAACCTTCTTAATATGCACTCTGAAATTGTGAGCTAAAAACATGAGGAATAAAAATGTGTGAATTTTGTGAAGAAAAATAAATCATATTCTAAAAGAAAATAGATGGTCACATGGGATGGTTGAAGCCATTTGAATGTAAACAAAGAACAGTCGCAACTGCTTGCTGTCTACCTCTTCTTTGTGAACTATTAATAATACCAACTCTATTTCAGGTGGTATTAGTATTGGTTCTGTTTGAGTTAGTGATAATGTTGGTTCTGTTTGAGTTAGTGTTAGTATTGGTTCTGTCTGAGTTAATGTTACTATTGGTTTTGTCTGAGTTGATGTTACTATTGGTTCTGTTTGAGTTAATGTTAGTATTGGTTTTGTCTGAGTTAATGTTACTATTGGTTTTGTCTGAGTTAATGTTACTATTGGTTCTGTTTGAGTTAATGTTAGTATTGGTTCTGTTTGAGTTAATGTTAGTATTGGTTCTGTTTGAGTTAATGTTAGTATTGGTTCTGTTTGAGTTAGTGTTAGTATTGTTTATATTTGAGTTAGTGTTAGATTTGGTTCTGTTTGAGTTGGTGTTAATATTGTTTCTGTTTGTGTTAGTGTGCAAAACAGTATAACCAGTGTAAATAATGATTTACATAAAATAAAGGTTTTGGAAATGGCCTTGTTTGCTGTTTTTTCTCCTCAGAAGGGCAATTCTTGAATGACTACAGTGTTCATTTATGTGGAAGTTAATCAGCTGACAAACTAATGGAACAAATGTATATGTGCCTCACACAAAAACCAAGGCATGAATTTCCTCTGCGGTTGTGCGGGCTGATCTGATGATATGCTGCCTGACTACTTCCTGTGTGAAAGGTTTTATGTTTAAATGGACCTTACGTCATACTTTCAACACATAACGCCACATTTGTCTGACTGGAAATACAGATGACGTTGATGGAGGGAAAAGTGAATGGATTTTTCTTTATTTTTTTACCCCAGAGCCCAGAATGAGCAAGAGTAGGATGTAACCTTGTGACTAAATTTCCTAAGGTGTACTGACGAAATCATGTGAGTGTCATGTGAGGCTCAACATTGTTCCTCAGTGTGTAATCAGCAATACTTTTTCTGACCAATAAAAAAAGCTTGGGAAGATGGGAAAGCCTATGGCTATTCAGGAAGCTAGGGGTAAAAAACAATCTCTATCTGCATTCTGCTGTCACTAATTCAACTCTTAAATATTTACACTGGTGTGTCCCTGTGTACCTGCAGATGAGGATGTAAACGGGTAGAGCGCAGACCATGTGTATGTTTTCTGTATGTAATACCCTGTCATGGAATGGACTAAATAAATTAAAGTATTTCATCAGGTAAAGTTGATAAAGAACCTATTGAAAACTATGAGGGCCACTTTGTAGGTGTGCTGTTATACACGTAGCCCATCTGTGCCTTTTCTCAGCCCCAACATACGGAGAGCCATAACATAGTCTCCAGTGTCAGATGCTTTCTATTACGGGACAGTTTTCAGGACTTTGCCCTTATCAGTTTCTCTGTGACTGACAATCCCACTTCAAGGGAGAGAAACAGATTGGTGTAGGAATAACGTATACTGTGGTTATGGAAGTGACTTATAGTCATTACTATGGAAGTGAGAACAAAAGAAAAAGACATGATCAGACATTACACAAAGGTTTTCAAACTGTAAACATTGAATTTACAATTAATTTCAAGTTGAAAGATTTTGATAATTTGTATCTTCAAACCTTATTTACAGCTAGTCTTTTAACAAACTGATAAAATGTGTGTGTATCATAGTCCACCAATGGAATGTCGAGTATTAATTTGTGATATTTCTGTGATGTCACACATAAGTTTTTATTTGGTATACAGGACCTTAAATATCTCGTAAAGTTACAGACTCCAGATGTGTGTTAAGCACTTACAGCCTTCTCACGGTTGTGCCGTGTTATAAATGTGTGCCAAGGCGTGTCAAGAAAAGTTTTCCTGATGATCTCCTGTGTATTTACCTAAACTTCGAAATGGCTACGCTGCCCTTCTTAACTCCTTTAGCAAATACAGGCATTAGGAACATTCTGCATAAAATAGAGTAAAAGCAGTACCAAGTTACATTCGAATTCTGTTTAAGACTTGAGGTAAACCGGTGCAGTGTAGCACGTGATGGGCTGTAGGATTAGGCCGGGCCTTTTAGATTAGTATAATACATGCATACTTCTTATCATGTGACTGTTTGAGCGATGTGGGATCACGTTAGAAGCATGTGAAGAAATGTTGTGTCATATTGTGGCACTGTGTGAAAGAAATATGTGAAAATGACTTGAAAATTATGATTGGAAAAAGGGGCGGGGACAAGCATTCGGGGGGATTGGCTTTAGTTTCAGGTTAAAAAAACATTTGTTAAGGTCAAGAAAATAACAAAAGGTGCAGAGCTTGGAAATTTTGCAGTCAACTTAAAGTAGAAAGTAAGAGGGAGAAAAAGTTCATAACTGTAAAAAAAAATATATATGGAGGGTAAATTTTAGGCGTATTAACACCCATGAAACCTAATTATAAAGTGATAGGTGTGGTACATTTGGCTTTTCCACATTGCAGCAATTCACCCCAGGTCCCATTTACTCTGTCACCTGTTTAATTCATCCATTCATTTTCTGAGCCGCTCAATCCTAATCAGGGTCATGCGGAGGCTGGTGCCCATCTGGGCGAGAGCAGAGTACACCCTGGACAGTGCGCGAGGCCATCGCAGGGCAGAAACACGCTGACGGTGATGCAGACTCCTCTTTACGAACGTCAGCAATGGTTCTTTTACATCCCTCTCACCACAGACAGTGAGAGACCTGGCCGGCCTTTAATAACCCAGCTAGCTGCACTGCCCCCCCAACCCGCACATCCCACCCCCACCCCGCCATTAACATGTGATTTTATAGAAACACAATCAGGTTTGAATATGTAATGAGTAGAAAGATTTTTCTTTTAGAAAAGAGTAGAATACCTTTGTCACTGAGTCCAGTTAAACCGGATTTTTATTATTATTGTTGTTGTTGTTGTTATTATAGGCAGTAAACAGTATATATAACAGTACTATTCAGTTGACTATCCAGTAGAGAGGATTGTAGATATGAAGTCTTCATAAATAACACAATCTAAATAAAAGAAATTTGAAATATAGTAAATAAAAATAGGTAGTTAAAACCGTATGAAATAAACTCCACTCTGTTACTTCGGTCATTATAGAAACTTCCATGTGTGTTTGATAAGCACAACCCCCTCTGTTCCTCTTTCTCCCTGTATCTACTTCATTATTATGATTAAAACACAACTCATTGATATTCCAAATATTCCATATTGCAATTTACTTAACATCCACGGTCCCCTCCGAAAGTATTGGAACAGCGAGGATGGTTGCTTTGTGTTTGCTGTATGTTGAAGACCTTGTTGATGTGGGATCAGAAGATGAATATGAGGTGATGGATCAGAGTTTACATGTAGCTGTGTTGAACAATACAACTTTTTATTTTTTGAATGCACACATTATCCAAGGGGTCAAAAATATCTGAATATATGACTGACTTGACTCTGTATGTTTGTGTATGGAGCTCTTTGCTTCTTGGAAATAGATAGTCTCATGTGATATGCCTGAAACCCGGATCTCTAATGCCTTCTTCTCACGTGTGTCTCTGTGTAGATTTGTGGCCTGGCTCTCATTGTAGTCGGGGTTTTGGCAAAGACAGCATTCACTGGAATACCTGGGATTACTCAGGTGGCCAGCACTGCGTCCCCCATCGTCATCATCGTGGTAGGAGTTGTGATCTTCTTCATCGCCTTCTTCGGCTGCTGTGGAGCGTGGAAAGAGAACTACTGCATGGTCACTACGGTAAGGCAGGGAGCGCAGATGAGACATTCACACTGCGTATAGTAATTCAATGTGAGGCCTGAGCCTAATTTAATTTGAGTGGTCGCATCTGAGCAAACAGAGTTTTGTTTTATATATGTAACAATTACAGGCTGACCCAAAAAAGACCCAGTAGTTACCTCATTGTTTCCATTGTACTAGCGTCTTCCTAGCAGCAGATGAGTTCTATTTACACCGAGTCCTTTGTGTTCTGAGGCTTATTGTTGGATTACTGTTATATGATTGGGGGAATCCTGGGGTTCTGTAAGTAGGGAGAGGATTCTGGTAGTGAATCTGGATAACAAGGAAATAAGTGGAGATTTCTATTGTTTTACACCAACGTGGACACGGAACCCTTTCTTAACCCTTAAGGGTCCAGATTATAATTGGCCGACTTTTGTATTTACTTTTGTATTTCACCTGAAAAAAATGTTTTTCTTGCCTTGTTTGGTGTCATTTTTATAAGCTCATCCCCACCTGTGTGACATTACATACTTTTTTATTTTGACATACTGTATTAAGACACTGGATGTAAAATTACACAAAAAACACAATCACATTTTCGTCCAGGTGCGCCACTTACCCTGGCTCTTAATCTAAACACTACCTTGCGTCTTAATCCGTATCATACTGGAGCGGCTCACATATAAATGCAGAACAATATAATTTTTTTGTGGGTGAAAAAAATTATTGTTTCTGATTCCTTGTTTCTTTTCAGTTCTCCGTCCTGCTTACTTTCATCATCATCGTCGAAATTGGAATAGCCATTGCTGCGTATGTCCTGAGAGACCAGGTAAGCATTTCGACAACACAGACAGTCCTAGAGGTTCATTGGTACATTTTCACTTTAGTGAAATCAAGAGAGAAAAAATTTCTGCAAACTTAAATCGGTCATTGATTTGAATGAATTGTTGTTGTAGTCTTTTAACAACAATTCTTTTTTATTTTGATCATTATAACTTTAGCCCAACCTGAGGTTGGTTCAGATGATTTTTGTCTTTTTGTGCAGCTGGCAGATCTGGTGGATAAGGGCATAAAGAAGGCGATTGAGGACTACAAAGGAAATAAAGATGTTCAGGATGGACTGAACAAACTTCAGCAACAGGTGTGTCTTCCACACGGTTCACCATTAACACACGTCCGCCGTGAACTTTGATTTGTATCCAGAATTCATAAATCATTATACGCTGCCCGGCCAAAACAGTTGTAGAGTTATACCACCTTTATCTTTGATCACAGCACGTGATCTCCATGGCATTGTTGCTCCAGTTGGTTTGGTCGAGGCTCAGCAACATTAATGTGTTGATAAAATGAAGTCGGCTGATGATCTGAATGTACTGAATGAGCAGGTTATCACATCAATGCACTTTTTCTTCCCTGATGGTGTGGATATAAAATGAGGACTCAGATAATGAGCGAGTGGTTCAGTGAGCACGAGGAATCATTTTCACATATCGGCACCCCAGAGTCTGGACCTTTACCCTATTGAAAGTTTTGGGGATGTGCTGGAGAAGACTTTAAGGAGGAGTTCAGTTTTTTTTTCCCCATCATTGCGCTAGAAGCCTCGTCTGAGTAGTCACCGAGGTCCAACATGCTGCTTCCAGAAACTGACTCAGAGCGAAAACTAAAAGAAAAAGCAGACCTGCGCATGTGTTTAGGTCAATCAGTAGGTGATGATGTCACAGACTGTGGCCCAAGGACCTCTCTGTGACGTTATTGTCGTGACAGAGAAACAGAAAGAGGGGGGATAGAGTCTGGTTCCCATAAGAGCATTGCATTGTTAAGTTCAATTAAATTTCAATTCAGTTTTATTTGTATAGCGGTTTTTATAATTCACATTATCGCAAAGCAGCTTTACATAGTACAAGAAATTTGTTGGTAAACACATCCCATAAATAGTGTTGGTCTTGATTGGTAATTGTCATTTAAAAACATCTTGTGTGTCTGTAGCTGAAATGCTGTGGAGCTGTGAACTCTACTGACTGGGAGAATCACTGGGACAAAAACTCCGTCCCAGACTCCTGCTGCAAGAACGAAACAAAGGACTGTGGACAAGGAGCCATTAACAACAGCAGCAAGATCTACATAGACGTAAGTGGAGAACAAGCACTGCATTCTCGAGAGGTGTTTCAGTTCAAACAAAAACTCTGCAACCCATGCAGCCTTTTCCCATGTAAATGTGTAATCATGGGGATGTTGTGCTCTAGGGTTGTGCGGCTGCTCTGGAGAATTTACTCAAGAAAAACATTCTCTGGGTCGGAGTAGCAGCTCTTGTCATTGCTTTCATAGAGGTAATACACACTTTTCTTTTCCACTGCCTTCCGAGTACACCAAATGCATTCCTCTTCTCATCGCTCTGGTTCTCGTTGGTTTAGATCTTGGGAGTCGTGTTCGCATGTACGCTGATGAGGGGGATCCGCAAAGGCTATGAGGTGATGTAATCCCAGTGTAGAACTTCAGAAAGAAAGTCACTTTCACACTTCATGTAAACACTTCTTCGGATTTATAAATGCCTTTGCTGCATAGCCTAAACTTTTTAGACTGAAAAGAAATGTGCCTACATTCATATCAAGAACATTTAAATCTTGTTTTTAAATCATCTATGCTGTTAAAAAAAAGAAAAACTATCTATCTTGCACTAAAGTATGATATATTTAGTATTCAGACTTTTTCTTTTAGAGCAAGACTGAACTTTTATAATCTCACATTTCATGTATTGTATTAACTTTTTAACTTTTGACTGAAAATAAAGTTTCCCCCCACAACATCGATGTCCAGTTTTGTTTCTGATGGCCCCACCCCCCGATGCAAATATTTTAATACAGAAGATTATTATGCTATGTTGGACACTCATTTACTGCCTTCAACCTTTCCAAGTTCTCCCACACCACTCCTCTGCTACACTTTCTCCATTGGCTTCCTGTAGCTGCTCGCATTATATTAAAAAAAACTAATGCTTGCCTACAAAGCTAAATATGGACCTGAACTCTCCTACCTCAAAGCACTTATCACACCCCGCGGTACACCTCATCCTGTCCGATCCTCTAGCACTGCTAGGCTGATCCCTCTGTCTATAAAGGGACAAGGGAAAAATGCATCTAAACTCTGTTTTGTCACCAAAGTGGTGGAATGAACTATCTCTAGATGTCCAGACAGCTGAGTCACTGGGTGTCTTCAAACGACGGCTGAAAACATACCCTTTTCGGTAGTGCTTGGATTACCACTATGTTACACATGCACACACAAAAAAGAATCACCCCACACGACTTACTCACTGAGTTTAAGTGTCGTAGTGAACCAGTATAAGAATACTGGTCACTTAGAGTGACTTTAAAGCACATCTGTAAGTCACTCTGGTAAACAGCGTCTGCTAAATGCTGTAAGTGTAAATGTAATGTAACACATAGGTTAGCTAGCTTCCTGTCCTGTATGTGTGCTGAAAAAAATAAGAGGCACGATGTGAGCCACACAACACTATTCCAGCCAATCAGCAACAGAGAATATTTGTGCTTGTGTATAGTAGAAAGACACCCTGTTGCTAATTGGGCGGTTGGGATATTGGGGTGTCACTTTTTAGGTTTTTTCCCCTGATTTTATTTGGGGGGTGGGGGACTTATGTGAGCAGGGGTTGAGCTTGTGAAGGAGTACTGAAAGGAGCTGTGTGTTTGGTTGGTTGTTAAGTTCAAACATCAGTCTTTCTGTAATTGTGGCTCAGTAACTGACGTGATATCTGAAAGACCCTTGAAACTCGTTCTGTCCAAATAATGTCTTCCTCTTGTAAATTCACACCTCCCTGGGTCGGGTAAAGAGTAAAACTGTCAGACATGCCGGTATGTGAAACTAATCTACAACAGGGTGGTGGGATGCGGTCTGAAGGAAAGTGGAGTTGCTGCAGCCGTCTCAAAATTATACTCTGGGTTTTTATGAGTGTGCTGAGCAGAAGAAAGGAAGGAAGTGAGAAAAGCACAAAACATTTTATCGCACTGTCACCTTACTGACAGTTTATTGCACACAGCACTGAGAGCAAAAAGGAAATAAATCAAGCCAGGAAGAAATTAACACAATAGATTTTATATGTGGCATAAAAAAACACTTCAGTTTTCCGTAGCGGATCCCTGGGGGCAGGTTTCGGGGGGTGAAACCCCAAAGCTAAAACTCCAATTTGTTCTTTATAAATAAAAAGTAGTTTTTTTTATAAATAAATCTTGATGTCATGTTTCTTCATAGAATCATAGAATTCTGGGGATTCCCTCAAGGATTCCCAAAAAGCGTGCTGGCACAAAGTTCCTGATGCCATGCTTTTAGAAAATAAACGGGGGATAAAGTGGATTTAGATCATTACACTTTTTGATTTGTTACAGAGAAGTCATGAAGAAGTCATAGAATTTCGCCCCCAGACTCCCCCCCTAGTGGAAACCCATCTAACCGATCCTGGGTGCAGGCCTGAAAACCATTGATGCGGCACATCATACAGAAGCTTATCAGTGACTACAATCCAAACTGAGAGGGAAAAAAATATAATAAAGCAACTTGGAGCTGTTTGTTTCTTTATTCTGAATCAATACAGAGTAAATAATTTCAATAATATACACCAGTGTTTCATGATTCTCCAGCAGTGTCCACTTCATTTTGGTGTAAGGGGTGAAGACGTGCACTCTTATGTAAAAAACAACCTCTTTCTCCAAGCACTTGATGAACAAGGTCTGTGCGGGTGGGATGGAAAAAAAAGACTACTTAAATGACTATCAGACCTGGCGTCATTGTGTTTTTGCTTTGGGTGGGGCAACGTGGTGGGGAAATGGTGGGTGGACGTTGATCTCTTCTGTTTTAACATATTTGTCTAGTCCCTCTACTCTGATCTCTGATGACACTAAATCCTACTGAGGTCGAAAGGGAGGCTGGAGCCTGTCTCCACTGACTCACCCTGAAAAGCTCGCTAGTCCATTGCAGGGCCAACACAACACACACACAACCATTCACACTCACACCTAGGGGCAACTGGAGCAGCCACTTAGCCTAATATGTATGTCTTTGGACTGTTGGAGGAAACCAGAGTACCCAGAGGAAACCCATGCAAGCACATGGAGAACATGCAAACTCTACACAGAAATGCACTCAGCGAGCCCGGAACTCAAACTCGGGACCTTGCTGCGAGGCGGGTGTCCGGACCACCGTGTCACCAACTGCAAATTCAAGCACACCAAATTTAAAATGTCTGTAATGAGTTTACTATTCAGGAACAGTGAGATCTTATTGGACTTGAACCCAGCATGCTGTTGTGCATAGTGGTTATCGACATGCCACCCCCCCCACCCCCCATGCTGCCCCCATGCCTGACATTTTCACACAAACTTGGTCTGCATTTGCATATAATAGTCTAGGGTTAATCCTACTCTAGAGTGGTGTAGTGGTTAGTATGGACGCTTCACAGCAAGAAGGTCCAGGGTTCGATTCCCGGGGCTGTGCATTTCTCAGTGGTATTTGCAGGTTCTCCCACCCTCTGGTTTCCTCCCACAGTCAAGAGACATTCCCATCAGGCTAACTGTTCCAAATTTCCTCTAGGTGTGAGTGGTTGTTTGTGTGTTGCTTTCTGATGGTCTGGCGAGCTGTTCAGGGTGTAACTCACCTTCGTCCAGTGTTGGCTGAGATAAGCTCCAGCCTCCCCGTGATCCTAATAGGATTAAGCGGTTCAGCAAATGAATGAATGATGACTGAAGTTTTATCAATCTTTATGTCTTCAGGTTGCAATTTGAATGATCGTTTGAGGATCTGGCAACCCTCAATACTGTTCTGCTGATGAATTTTATGCAAACTCGTGAAAAAAAGGAAATGAAATGAAACAAAAAGGCTGCAAGACACGAGGCAAAAACCACAGCAAAATGGGTGAACTATATTTAACAGAAGACCAAAACACTTCCTGTAAACACAATGAGATGTTAGGATGCTTTATTATAAACACATGCAGTGAGCGTTGTGTGCTTCTGAGGTTAACGTGTGTGTGTGTGTGAATGTGGAATGCATCCAGTTGTCTTATTTACAGATGTTTGACAGAATTAAGGCTGAAGGAAGGACCAGCTTCCGCTCGGGTTTTTACTGCTTTCATCACGAGTCCCACCCATCTTCTAATCACTTTACTCAATTAAACAAAGGTCCAAAAATAAACGAATTCTCACCACCCCCCACCCCCTCATAATCACTCAACACTGTAATCGAGGGGTGGTACTGGTTGATCCTGATCCTGGTCTGGCACTTCTCTGATAACGGCACTTGTTTGCTCGCTCTGTGTTCAGGCCTGATTGAGGTTTGTTGTATTCTTCATTTCTGATCCGTCAGGGAGAGGGTAGCTGATAAAAACCTCCGGTCTCACTGGCTGTGTGGTGGTTTAGGGTAGTTCACCGTCAGCAGCATCATACCATGTAAATACAGTGAGGTCTCAGACTCTGAAGATAAAGAGGAAAAAAAAAACCATATGAGCCAAGTATGTCTGGGTGACTGTCAAGATAACCACCATGCACAGTTAACCCCTCCCTCAGGTTTGGCCACTGTGCAGGGTTTGTGATGCTTCATCAGGGGTCTTTCACTTCCTGTGACAAAATCAATCATACTGCTCCAAAAGTGCGCTGCGAACCACTTAATCCCACCAGGGTCACAGGAAGACTGGCACTCATCTCAGCTGACACTAGGCAACTTACACCCTGAGCAGAAGAACACACACACACACACACACACACACACACACTCATATTCATACCTAGGGGCAAAAAGGAACAGCCAATTAGCCTGTGACATGCATCTCTTTGGACTGTGGGAGGAAACCATAGTACCCAGAGGAAACCCACACAAGCACACGAAGCCGGGGCCTTCTTGCTGAGAGGCGGATATGCTAACCGCTACATCATTACAACCACTACTGGTAATTCAAGAACACCAAATTCAAAATGCCCACAATTAGTGTTTACTATACAGGAACAGTGTGATCTGATTGGTTTGCTATATAGATAGGGGTGATAAGAAAAACAAAGTAAAACGAGGGTTTTACGACAGCAGGCTGGGTAAGAACAGGGTGAAGAAATCTGAGCTACACCAAGGGGATCCAAGTGCTGCAACATGATGGAAGACGTACGTCAACCGCAGGGGAGACAAAAACGTGCACCACTGGTACATAAACCTGTTTACAAAGCGAACATATGAGTTCTAAAGATCAGGTCTTTAATATCCATATGATCCATTTATAAATATGTTATATATAATAAAAATAAAACTACTCTGCTTTGAACTTGTATTACTGACAGCATGACCGTACACGACGCTCTTCACCCTCTGCCTTCATTACTTAACGCTTCATCTACCCAGCAATGCAACACACACCCACATGCTGGTGCAAGAGTGAAAGTAAACAAAAGCAAGTACACCTCATTTTGCATTCTGCTACACATTCGAAAAACACTGCTTTATATCTTCAGTGGACTGACTTTTCGCCAATTTTTATTTACAGCCACAACAAATGGCCAGATTTTTAAAAATTAATATTAAAGAACATATAAAGCATATAAGGATCTCGGGGTGTTTCTGAGTGTAGTTGCATGTTCTCCCCGTGCTTGGGTGGGTTTCCTCCGGGTACTCAGGTTTCCTTTCACAGCAGGCTGATTGACTGTTTCAAATCACCCCTAGGTGTGGGAGTGAGTGTGAATGGCGAGTTGTTCAGGGTGTACCCCACCATCGCCCAGAGTCGGCTGAGATGGGCACCAGCCTCCCCACGACCCTAATTAGGATTAAGCGGCTTAGAAAATATATAGATGTTTTATTGTCATTGTACATAAAATACAACAAAAATGTGGAAAAATTAATAAATAGATTATAGAATATATAAGATTTAATATAACAGATAAATAGCCGTGGCCTAATGGTTAGAGAAGTGGCTTTGGGACCTAAAGGTCGCTGGTTCAATTCCCAAACCAGCAGGACATTGTGTGGCAGGTGAGCTGCACCTTCCTTTCCTCCACCTTCATGGCTGAAGTGCACAGCATTGTGTGTGGCAGCCCACTGCTCCGAGTGTGTGTGTGTGTGTGTGTGAGCTCACTGTTTACGTGTGTGTGTGCTCTCTTTGGATGGGTTAAATTTAGAGCCAATAATTTCCCTTGCAGGATTAACACAGTATAGCAAAACCAAAAAGCATAAAGATTAACGGGTTAATGTTTGCTTGTACTAAACATTTGTCAGAAAACTTTTAAAAACGGTGTCACGTCTCTCACCTTTAAGGTGCACGGAGAACTGCAGCCACTGTGACAGCCAATCACGGCACTGTGCCAGACTCAGCCGCTCCACGTTCAGTCCTCTCACGTAACACGCCTGAAGACAGAGATCACATGATCCAACCTCTGCAAAACTCACCCACATGTCGAACATTTCAACACGTTGTAGTAAGTAATGAAAGTTTGCTGCAAATAATTAATAAGAAAATGGTGCGACGTGGCCTGTTAGAATTTGCATCACTGTTACCACCCTGACCTTTAGTATCTTTCCAATATCAGCAGATCCAGAAGGGGTTAATTCATATTACAACAGAACAACTTGTCAGTAATTATATATTACAATAACATATGCACTTTTTAGCCATTTAGAGTTACATTTCATTAGAGTGGAAGGTCCATGAAACAAGTTACTTCTCGTTCTCACGTGTTATTAGCAGTGCTTCTCTCAACAGGCTCTACTGTCTCTTTCTTAAATTTATTCAAACAACAACAACAACAACAACCCAATCACACACACCTCTCATTACCGAACTGAAAAGCTTGATGTCTGACCGTGGCAAAGCACTGATACTGGAGACTCCTTTCAAAAACACATATCTTTTGTTTGGATTCAAGAACTATCCACTCAGAATAATGTGTTTTGTTTTTTTAATCCACAGACAGCAGACCAATCAGATCGTGCCATTCACAGTAGTATATACACTAACAACAATTACACGTGTTTTTCAATCCGCTCACATACAGTTTCCATCACACTGAGTCCAGAAACAGTTAATGAATGATACGCAAGTGTCTCTCTCACACCTCTTTGACCTCCATATCGTTGAGCTGGTGGAGGCCCAGGCGGATGATGGCGCGATCCAGGTGCATGAGCTCTAGGGCGTGGCTATTCAAGCGCTGGCTAATCCAGAAAGCCGGGAGGCGCGGCGTCAAGAACAGCAACGAGCAAAGGTGTCTCTGAAAGACATCAGCAACAAACACTGAAGAGATTCAAACCTAACTGCGGATAAAGCGGTGATGTCAGCGTTGCTATGGTTACATGTGCAAGAGACAAAAGAGTTTTTTTGTTAAAAATATACTGAACATATATTTTACATGTGAAACTTCATTCAGTGAGTTTTCATTCAACAGGATTTAAAGATAACCCTTCACATGGTGTTCGTTGTCATCTGTACAGTCTCGAAGGTGGTTTCTGAAGGCTCCCATGGCTCGACGGGTCATGTCGGGTGGAACGGCGGCGATCTCCTGCTGAATAACGACCTTAAGGGGTTCAGGAGTTTGGGGTGGACAAGTATTCACTTGTGATTTAAGGTAAAATTGCAAAACACACCCACATGCTGGTGAAGAGTGAAAGTAAACAAAAGTAAGTACACCTCATTTTACATCCTGCTACACATTTGAAAAAAACTGCTTTACATCTTCAGTGGACTGAAATTTCTCCAAATTTTATTTACAGCTACAGAAATCACACAGAACACAGAAAAATATCACAAGGGGCGGGGTCATGGCAAAAGGTCAGGGGAACAGGCCATCCGGTACTGTTTCTATGTATATAGACATGGCACTGTGTAAACCTTTTTTATTTGTTTTGTTTGTGATAAGACAAAAAAGGCTTTTATTTTATTTTTAGCCAAATTTGCTGAGGGTGGAAACATCCTTAAGTATAAAAGCTTCAATAAAACTCGAGTAAAGCATAAATATTCTAAAATAATGGATCGGTCCAGCAAGAATGGATCATTCCTCAAATATTTTTCCCCCTCGACTTTTGTTTTGTGTTAAAAGACTAACCATCTGATCTGCAGCCATCCTTCTGACACCCAGTGGTGGACCTGAGAATAAAGTCCTCACTGCATGGAGATCAGACACCACAGGGTGAGCACCACTCTGAACCTGGAAACAGGGGCCTGTATAAATAATCAGCCTTTTTTTTAATTGTATTTTTTGGTAAAGTTCTACTCTGTGTGGAGGGACTCACTTTACTGCACAACTCCGTGAGCTGGTTCTTCAGCTGTTCGTGTATGATGTGAGACGCTGTCGTCTTTAACCCGCTGAGCAGTGGCTGGTGATGCCGCGCCCTCTGTGCGTGGTATGCTCCCTGAAACTCCACCAGCTGCTGTGGGGTCCAGAAATGGCGATTCAGAAGCTGGCGGGGATAAAGGTACCTGGTAATGGGAGGGTAGGGTGTGGTATGACTACATGTAGTAATGGAAAGTGGTGTTGTGGTGTAAGAGTATAATTACAGTGTAGTATATAGAGAATAGTTAGAGTGTAATAAAATGTCACAGGACACCATACTGGTAATAGAAAGTAATCAGCTATGGGGTGGCGTTATACCTCATAGTTAGTGTTTTTCTTCCTTGTTACTAAATGTCCTGGTTTCACAGCCAGAAACAATGTTTAATCTGGGAACAGAATTGCCACTGAATAGTTTAGACACGAACACTTTCTATCTTCTCTATGCTGTCAGCGGAAAGGTGGTGCAGTGGTTAGCATGTCCGCCTCACAGCAACACGTCCCGGGTTCAGTGAAGGTGTTTCTGTGTGGAGTTTGCATGTACTCACCGTGGTTGCGTGGGTTTCCTCCGGGTACACCGGTTTCCTCCCACAGTGCAAAAACATGCACACTAGGCTTATCGGCGGTTACAAATCGCCCCTAGGTGTGAGAGTGGGTGTAAATGGTTGTGTAAGTGTTGCCCTGCGATGGTCTGGTGAGCTGTTCAGGGTGTACCCCGCCCTTGCCCAGAAGGATAATGTGGAGGGTGGAGGATCTAGCCCTCCTCGTGACCCTAAAGGGATTAAGCGGTTCGGCAAATGAATGGACGGAGGGATGAAATTTGCTGCCATACAAAGAGAAAAATAAACTCCTGTAGTACAACACTGTAAATTTCATTCCACGCCGCCGCCACTGATCACCCTTCTTAACTGTACAGTGGAGAAAATTACATTCGGATTCAGTCAGTTTCGGTACTCACATTAAAACAAACACTAGGTAGTTGGCAAAAGGAGGAATGGAGATGATCACCAGCGGAATGGCTTTGATCATATCTCGATGGAACTGTCAGAAAAAAACAACATGTATCACAGATTAGATATTAAAATAAGGGCTGTTTCACAAAAGTCTTGGAATCTACAGTGGCTCAAAAATAAAGCTCATAGCTTGTGTGCTTTCTTGTTGCAGAACACCACCTCACGAGACTGGCATCATTTGTGCTCAGTATCCGAACTACAGGAGAAACCATGTGTACATTACACAGGACGTTACGTACTCTAGTTTGTAGTATATTAGATTAAAGAATTAAAAGGAACTTGTAGCTTTAAATGGGGTTCAGTTTCTCCTGAGACAAAAGCAGTCTGTATAGATATAGCATGTAACTGTTTGGTGAATATAAAGATCATTGCGGTGAATAAAATGCACTGAACCCCAATTTTTAATCAACAGATATAGCATTAGCCTCTTTTCTTTCATTAAAACTTTGTTTTGATTACTAATGTAATCTTTAAATGTTAAAATCCAGCATATGTTAGGCAAAATAGTTCATATTTCTACTGTAGATCTCTTACACCATCAGTTGTGTGAGTTACTGAGCAAGAAACCATTTTTGAAATGTAATACATGTACATGTCTATATTTTCATCAGTCTAGAAATCAAATGACATTTGGACAAGGTCAAGATGACCCAGGCTGTGCAACAGCTCATAAAGCCTTGGACTTAATCAGAGTCATCAAACAGGTTTAAAATACTGTCTGAAGCACAACACTGATTTTTAATAAAACCAAAAAAAAAAAAAAAAAAAAAAAAAAACCTCTTAAGATCAGGATTTTTTTTTATTAAAAATGGTACTTTCCAATTCAACAGCAATACATCTGATTTGGTTTAGATTTCATATGTAGATTTAAAGGTACAATCAATATGTAAGATTTGACAGTGTCTAGCGGCATCTAGTGGTAAGGTTCCAGATTGCAACTAAGTGAAATGTCATTCCTGATATATACAGTACATAGAAACATGGTGGTGAAAGATGGAGGCCTCCATGAGAGGGGACTCACACTCCATGTACACATAAACAGATTATTCTAAGGTTCCAAAAACTCAGTGGATTTTTTTTATTATACGATTAATGAAAACTTATTTGACAATACACTTAAATTCTGCTAATCGAGCCTCAAACATGTTAAAAACTGTAAAAAAAAAAAACAATTATACAATAAGAATGTTTTTTTTCCTACATAAAATAATTTTTAAAAACAAGGTGAACCCCAATTGACTACTTACTCTTATGCTACGACTCTCCAGAGCGGAGAAATTGTGCAGTACATTACTGTGTAGTATCAGGCAGTACATCAGGCGAGACGTTCGTCAGCACCGCACTACTTTCGGGAATCAAACCAGTGACCTCTTGGTCCCTAACTCTCTTCTGTAACCATTAGGCCACAACCTTCAGATAATGAAGCCTACTGATGATACCTACTGCGATAACAAGACCAAATAATCAACATTTGTGATCGATCACAGCTAAGAGGGTACCAATTAGGAAATGATTAACGTGGAGTTATTGGTATCATTGTGTAGCTGATATCCTGAACTTGATGATGCCAAACATATGTTGCTAGTTTTGGAGAAACGAAACAAAACCTGTCAGGATTTTTCAGTCTTGGAGAAAATCACGTTTAAATTTTAACAAAGTAATTAATAATTTCCGACTTAATACCCACTTTACTGTGATGGGTCACAATTTATTAACATATTATTTTATTAGGCCTTCTGGTTATTACCTAAAACGTTGCACTACTAATAGTTGGTTATATTTGCTTATATTAGTTATATATTATAATCAAACACACACACAAACTTGTTCTTGATCTCACCTGTCTGAGCTTCTCCATTTCACGGTAAGGTAACTTCTGGGGATCGATGTTGTTTCTGATCATCCGAATTCTGATCTTATGCACTTCCCGGGCATCCTCGAAAAAGAGTAGAAATCCTGCAGGGTCATGAAGCTTTCTTATCATAAACACCCCAAGAATGTGCACATCTCTCCCTCAAAAATTCTAATTAAAAGGTCATGATCTGTGCTACGCAGAAGAAAACTACATGGACACTATTGATGATGAAACCTCACCACGTATAAATGTGGAATAAAGGACGTAGAATCTCGGGAAACGCCTCTGAAGAAATCTCTGGTACTTTTCATTTGCCCATTTCAGCCTTGATGCAACACGCTGGCCGAGGCCGTACCTTGCTTGAGAAGGTGAGTACTGCCTCACTAAACATAACCTACAGAGACAAAGAAGAGTCAGTCGGTTAAAGCACCACTCTGTGATTATAAAGCAATGCTGCCTGATGCCGCAGGGTCCTTGGGTCGATCCTGAACTCAGCTTACTGTTGATGTTCTCCCAGCGTCCACTTGGGTTTCTTTTGATTTCTTGGACTTCTGTCCCAGCTCCCAAAAATATGGTGGTGGAGCAGAAGCTCTACTGCATTAAAATTACCAGTAGGTTAGTTTTGTGTGTGTGTGTGTGTGTGTGTGTGTGTGTGTGTGTGTGTGTGTTTGTGAGAAAGAGATCCAGGTATTCATCACATTGTGGGGACCTACTGTACCAGTCAAATACCCATAACTCTAAAAAACTTTCTGCAGTTGTGATGAGAGCGCAATGGGGTGATCATTCGTTCATTCATTTCCGAAGCGCTAAATCCTAATTAGGGTGACGGGGAGGCTGGCGCACATCTGAACCAGCTCTGGGCGAAGGTGTGGTACACCCTGGATTCAGCCAAGGCATCGCAGGGCACACACACACACACACACACACACACACACACACACACACACACACACACACACACACACACACCTGGGGGTGATCTGGAACAGCCGGTTAGCCTTTAACTGTAGACGTGTCTGGGCTGTGGGGGGAGAGATTTAAGGTTTTACGGTCAGGGTTAGGGCTAGGAAACGTCTCCAGGAAATGAATGCAAGTCTGTGTATGATTTATTTAGTGGATCCAGATCTTTTCCCACCGCATGTGCTGTGTTTGAGGAATCCCTGGCTCTGTGTTCAGCACCTCTCTGACTACAACAAAACAGTAACGCTGTAAGAATGAATCTTGGTTTCAGGATACACGATGATTAATGATAATGAACAGATTTATGGTTCTTGTGAAACTCTTCATGCACATCTGGAGCAGCTAACAACAGCGCTATACCTTGGTGTCTCAGTTCCCTCTGAGGAGACCAGCTGTGACCTGCGGATAGAGAGGGACTGTGGAGCAGGTCAGTGACCCCTTCACTCCCTCACAGAGTCTCTCACAGGGAACATCAACATCATCACTGCTCCTCACACACGTGTTACCTGAGTTCCGTGCTGGTCAACCTGGACCTGCAGAATCCCGCCGAGACCCCCAGGTACCGAATTCTGCACAGGAAACTCACAGAAGCGCCACAGAACCTCCACCGACAGGACAGCGCCATTTTGTCAACCCGGTGGGGGCGGGGCGAATAATATGGGCGGGGTTAAGGTTCCAGCACATGACATGAGGATGAGGGAATAATAATTATAATAATACTACTACTACTACTAATAATAACAACACAACAATGATAATAATATTAATAATAAAAACACAACAACAACAGTGATAATAATAACAACAATGATAACAACAACAACAATAATAATAATAAGAATAATAATAAAAACAACAACAACAATGATAATAATAACAATAATAATACTAATAATAATAATAACAACAACAACAACAATGATAATGATAATAATAATAATAATATTAATAATATTAACAATAATATTAATAATAATATTAATAATAATATTAATAATAAGCTCAAGCCTCTCTGGTACACTAATAGGATTAAAAGGTTCAGCAAATAAGTGAGATGAAAGAATTCTATATTATAATTTAGGAACTCTTTTCTCCCAGCTGAAGGGTGTAAAAATCAGGAGTTACAGTCTGATGAATTTGCATGAATAAGTTTTTAAGCATATTTTTGCTCAAAGAAAACAGATCCAGTTCAGTGTTCTGTAATGAAATGTTTAGTTTTTGTACTCAGAGCTCTCATTCACACTATTATAGATTTGTTTCTGTATTTTCTGTTCATATTATTTCCTACTTATTTTATATAATTTAAATTTTGGTGAATTAGGCTACTTGTTAAATTTGTCTATTTTGGAATGTCTTATTCTTTCTTTCTTTCTTTGTTTCTTTTTGAACTGAAGATCTGTATATAAACTTATGTACAACACTGTTGATAAGATACTCAAATAGGAAATCATCACATGGTTTTACTGCTTTAAATGATAGAATCTAACATACAATAACCCAAACAACAACAACCAGAACTGTCAGTTTAAGGTAAGTAACATCATCATATCATCTTTACATTTCATTAGGATTCATTTCTACAGTTAAAGACTTTATTCCTGTGGGTTATGTTTGCTAATGATATTTGATAATGGGATTAAATTATAGAACAAAATTACTAATCACTGCCATTGAAAGAATTGTGTAATTATTTATTTGTTTTAAAGTGTATTATATAGATATCTATAATTAGCTTTAGGATTTAGGATAATTGAGACCAGAATGATGGTGATGATGATGGTGAGGATGATGATGATGAAGTCGTTATATCTGATGAAAAGTAACTGCAACTAAAGCACTAAATTCTGGAGTACAGGGATCCTCCAGGACCAGGGTTACATGGGTTCACTGCTCCTGTGTTTCATTCCACTGACGTCAACCTCCCCTGAGCAAGGGGGAATGGGTTGTAGTGGGCGGGGCTTAAGCGACTTCCCATGTGAGCACGTGACTTAAGATCTTAATTTAAGCACTTCCGGAGGCGTTAGCGGGTTGAGGAGGGAGAGAGGTGGGTTTGTGATGGTTTGTGATGGTTTGTGATGGTTTGTGATGGTTTGTGATGGTTTGTGATGGTTTGTGATGGTTTTGTGTTTGAGTTACTGTGTGTGTTGTTCAGGTTTGAGTTAAAGTTCGTGTAGCAGGCAGTCAGGAGTCATGGCTCTCCTTTTCCTTTTTAAGTGCATGTTAGGATTTTTATTTTATTATTATTATTATTATTATTAATAATAATAATAATAATAATAATAATAATTGAATTGTCAGTGTTTTTAAAGGTGTTTAAAAGATTCTCCACGCCATGAACTCCAGGGGAAAGAAGGTTTCCACCATCAGGTACGGAGGAAACTTTGGGACTGTGAGGATGACAGGAAATGCTCAGGAGCTCAGACAGGAAGCTGAAGGTGAGAATCACACCAAGAATAAAAATACTCTGATATTTCCAATCGACCTGATTGCTCAAACTGGTAATCATCTCTCTCTCTCTCTCTCTCTCTCTCTCTCTCTCTCTCTCTCTCTCTC